>JAOSYY010000007.1:9888652-9936898 GCA_025727935.1 Hebomoia glaucippe
AAACGCTAAAATCGGTTCAGTAGTTTCCGAGTTCATCCCGGACAAACATCGTGACAGGAGATTTATATATATTAGATTTATATTGCATTAAAAGTACCCGTAAACATAAATTTTTTCAAATTTACTTTGTTCAATGTCCACATTTTATTGTATTTCCTAGACATTTTCGTCTAATAAACAAATCTAAATTGTCTGTGACCATTCACATTACTTTGGTGGACTATTTTAAAACTACACATGTTAACTAAGACACCACAGACATCTCTAATGGTGTATTGTGCAAACTCGCAATAAATATGAAAAAATATAAATACATTAATTATATCCATCTCAAATAATTCATACAAATTTTAAAACGTTATTGATGGTTAATAAAAGTACTTTGGAAATAAAGTTTTATATATAATAAAAATAAATCACCACTGACATCTTGATAGAAAATAGCATCTATAAAATATGCTTTTTAGAAAAGCCAATATTAGTGGCCGAATAGAATTTAAATTGCGTCAATCACTTGGACTAGAATCTCAGAAGAATAAAAGAATCTTTTCAGTTGGATACGGCATAGATGGCTAATACCCTGCTTTACGGTTAAAAAATATTCAGGAACAAATAAAAATATATATCTATCTCATGCTGCACTAGAACACAAGGGAATTAAGAGTAATAAAAGTAGAATTTGTTAGAGTTTTTTTGAGGTTTCTTTGCATGGAATTCAAATTAACAAAGCGTTCATAAGAATAAGTTTATAATTCAACTAGTTTCAGCTAGCGGCTTCGCTGGTTCATCTTGATTTTTACACTTTGAGTTTCATTATTGGACTTTTAGTAAGGATTCCTATTTTTTTTTGAAAATTTAATATAGCCTATAGCCTTCCCCGATAAATGTACTATCCAACACTAAAAGAATTTTTCAAAGCCGACCAGCGGTTCCTGAGATATGCGCTTTCAAAACAAACTTTTCAGCTTCATAATATTAGTAAAGATTTTACAGTATATTTAACACTATTACTTTTTATACTGTTTAATTTTTGTTCTAAACGGACACTGTTTCGTCGTTTGGTTCCTATTAAAATCAGTCCAGCTGTTTCAGAGATTAGCGAAACGAAAGTAATAAATACATGGATTTTTTAAATTCTCTTTTACAAAACCTGTATTATTTCTATATTTGAGATACATTTAAAAAATGTCTTCTGATAATAGTATTACATTATTTCAAAACTATAGGAAAATTTTACAAACTGAACTCCGAAGTGAAAATAATTCTGAATATTTTATATGGGAAGATAAAGCGGCGAACATGGGATGGGAATTAGATAGCCTAAATAAATATTGAAATTACTATTAATTCTCGATTGTAACTTTATTAAGTGAGTTTAACAATTCGATAGCAACAAAAGAGTTTCGTTAGAATCTTAAGCTAATAATATTATGTGTATAGTAGTTTTAGTGAATTTAAGACTTTATATAAAAATAATTCAACTGTTTAACCTATGTTTTTTTTCAGCAATTTACTTATTAAAGCGCTCATAAAAGAGGTTTTAATATAAAAATGGGAACCGTAATGCGAACACGATATTTTTTTGCGTTTAGAGATGTAGATTAGTGACTTAGTTGATAAATGATTTTATATAAAAAGTAATAGATTGAAAAAATATTTCTATAATCTGAAACAAATAGTAGTGGTGATAAAAGTACGGTTGGAACTCAACTCGGTACGAAGGTAGATCATTATTTATTTAGCATTCAAAAGCCCGATAGCGGGGAATAATTGTTCAGAAACATTTTGTATTCTAAATCTTCCAGACCTTTCAAACATTATTATATTATATATCCAAAAGACCTGTAGAATTACGGGAAAATGGAAAATTGTTTGACGAGTTCTTAACACCTTTGTGGCTAAGTGGTAAATGTTTTAGCACCAAATCTTTTAAAGAACGCGGGTCAAAATAGATTTATTCAGGTACGCTATTAAGGACACATATATGTGTCCGAATCTGCCCAGTAAACCATACGAGAACTTTTAATCAACCTCACAAGCAAAAATGTCTTCCATTTTCAAATACAATATTACAAGATGGAGCGAAATAACGCTAATAAAACGTTTTAAAAATATGTTTTTTTTAGTCAGGATCGAATTTTATTCCGTACTTTAATCAAAGGTGTCATTACTACCTGTCTTCGTTTCGGGAGCAGCAAACACTCTGTATAATGTAGGTATCTCTCCAATGATGTAACTGAATCTTAGCTCTTCAAATTCGAAGATTGGATGTACTTTACAAAGTTCTCAAGTTGGTATAACTTTGGAAGTAGCTGTTGAGCTGAAGTGATGCGAGGTCAAATGTATGCCAAGACGGGTCTTGTTCAGGATAGTGTTTAAAGTTTTATCTCTGGATGCATTTATACATAATTGAAGGTCTACTGTACTGTATAGTGAAGTGTTTTTAATAAACCCGGTTATTTAGTTCACACAAGTGCATTGTCGCTTACTTGCTTAGATTTTATGGAGACAGTGCAAAAGGTGATGATGAAGACAGTGGTGATGAAATTAAACAGCCACCGCGAAACATCTTTAGTGAAAGTTACGTCAAAATCGGTATAGCTTTAAGTGTTAATCTATTTTAGTCTTATCCGATAGAAGATTGAAAATCTTATAAGATGTTGTACTTTGCCTTCCAATTTGGAGACTAAAATTACTTTAGTTACTCTATGTATGGAAGGAAAGACGAGAGGATACAGAAATATGTCCGTCACACACACGTTTTATTTTTTAAATGTTTTCTAAATAAAAAAAACTTTTTCTGTTTAAAAATAAATTAATATATTAATTTAAACGCGAGTCTCAATGTTTGAAAACTTTCAGAGGTTTAAAAAAAGTTTACAAAACTTTCTTTTTTGTGTCGCGACTAGCTTCTGCCAGCGGCTTCGTTCACGTGTATTTCGATTTTTATGCAATGGGTTAAATTATTGGTCTTTTAGTAAGGATCACTAATTTTTTTGAAAATACAGGATGGTCGGGGACTTTTCTCAAAAACGAAGACAGGTGATAGTACTAATGACATCTTTGATGAAGGGACGGAATAAAATTCGACCCTGACTAAAAAAAATCATATTTTTAAAATGTTTTATTAGTGTTACTTCGCTCCATCATGTTAGTCCAGCTGTTTTTGTTATCACGCTTCATGCTGGTTCTTTTTTTAGTAAAGTAATGTATTTTTATGAAACTATCGTTTCATTTAGCTGTACATATAAGATGAAACGTAAATAATGCTAATAAAAAGTGTTAAAAATATGTATTATTAGTCGGGATTGAATTATTCCATCCGTTCATCAAAGGTATCATTAATAATATCACCCCGTCTTCGTTTTCGGGATCAGTCCCCAAATACCCTGAAAAATGTCGTCTATGTTCACCAAAGATAGCATAGCTTCCCAACCGAGAAAGAATTTTTCAAAACGCTCCAGTAGTTTCGGAGCCTATTAGCAAACAAACAATCAAATCTTTTCTCTTTATAATGATAGTGTAGACAAGTGTTTTCTCTGATATTCACAATATCGTTTAATATAATTTTCTTTTAAAAAAGCTCTCAGAATTAAATATTGATTAAAGCCAGCTCAAGTAAGGCTTCAGGCTGACGATAGTTTTAATATAAATGCAAGCAAATTAAATGAGGCCACTAGATTTTAATTTAATCATACAATAAAGCACAGTAATTGTATACTCAGAGCTTGTGATATGAACTTCTCAACTGAGCTTTTCACATTTTATAAGTGAAAGCTATTTTAGCTGATTAATTTCGTTGCTTAAATTTATTTAAGAATGTCATTACGAATTTGAAATGTTGCTATTTTCCAAAAACTAAGCACGAACAATAAATTATGAGATTTTGCAGAAACAAATACAGTTATAATTATTTTAAAATCAATAAAAAACCTAAAAAACACAGTAAATGCTCAATGGTAATTGTTGTAAGCACTATGCGCTTTTAATAAAATTAATAACATTTTCCTAACTTAAAGCTGAAGAGTTTGTTTGTTCGTTTGAATGCGCTGATCTTAGGAACCACTTGCCCGATTTGAAAATTCTTTCAGTATTGTATGGTGCATTTATCGAGGAAGACTATAGGTTATTGACTAGTTTGTGGCCGCGGCTTCGCTCGCATTCATGTCGATTTCAACCACTTCCAGTATTCGATTATATTATTTTTATAGATATAATATATACAGACACGCGGCGTCTCCTAATCTATGCTAATATTATACAGTGGAGAGTTTGTTTGTTTGAATGCACTAATCTCAGAAATCACTGGTCTGAAATGAAATATTTTCAAAAAAATTTGGGGTCCTTACTAAAAGTCCAATAATGAAACCGAATTGTAAAAATCCAGAAGAACACGAGCAAAGCCGCTGGCGGAAGCTAGATACTAATCATTATTTTATTTTTTATTGATTCTCTTAGTAAAGCGAGATTTTAATAAATTATGATGGGTGCACAAAAGCCTGGTTTCGATTCCGTCCAATATCATACAAAATCCCATTTTTTACCATCCAAACCAAAACTTACAGAGATATCTTTCACTAGAGATGTACCGTACTCTCTGTGCGATTACTAAGCGTACGTTTTGCACTAGCGAATTCAAACTAGGTACATGTACGTAAAATTTAGATTAGTTTCCGTAAAGCGGGCGAAATAGTTAACGTGAATGTTGAGATTACTTGCCACGCGTAACTTACGTCGCCGTACGATTTCAAAAGCTTTTTATATGGAACTAGTGATGTTCTGAAGTTTTACGTATACTAGGGATTAAAAAGTACTGGATTTAACATGGACTTTACTAAAATTAGAAATTATGAGCGAAAAAGAATTACCTATAATCGGTATTTCGGTCTCTATGTAGATACTAAAATTTATGACAAACAGTTTAGCAGTTTAGATGTGAAAGCGTTAGAACTATACAAACACACTGTATCATGTTCATAAAAAAATCACTATTCTATTTCTCATCCTTCAAATATTATTTTCGCAAACACCTATATCCGGATTTTCAATTGTCTTTGTAAAACAATTATCAGAATCAGTTCATCCATTTAGATAGGAATGCGTAACAAACAAAACCGCCATCTTCTTTCTACATTAACGATTATACACTTATTGTATATTTTTATTCAATCATTCAAAAAATCTTAAATCATAAAATTCTGAGTTTATAAGGGTATACTATAATTTACAAAAATTCTAGACTATTTAATAAAACAAAACAACTAGAGAAATATTGGGTCATTTAAAATCATTACTTATTCATAACTCAGACGTAATTCCAACTCGTTTCAACGTCTAGTACGAACATTAACATCTAATCGCGCGTTGTGTACTGTATTATGGATAGTACACTAAAAAGTATAGTTGCGAAACTACATTTCAATAGAACCTTCTACGAAGGCTCTGGACAGTTGTAAATTATTAAACGGTTTGACCACTGTTAATTGTATGTACTGTGGTCGGGTGGTAGAGTTCAAAATGTACAAAGGGTAGCGTTACAACGCCTGAGGACGTCGCGGATGTTGGAGTGTTTGACTGAATTAACCGCCCCACTGGGTGCGTCATGGTCTAAGAGCTGGTGTATAAAGTAGCAGTTTTATTTTTACAGTCAATTATCTAGTTGTATAATAATAGATTACTTGCTAGTTTAAATCATTTTTGCGGGTAAACCATATAATATTAATTAAAATTATAAAAATATACGCTTTAAAATATGCTTACACATCAGAACATTGTCTATCTGTATGAAAATCCCGTATTTTATTTGACAAATAGAATAATGCCGGATACTTTAGTTTTGAATATTATTATAATAATTATAATTTACTTTTTTTTGTTTGTATATATGACATCCAAATCAGAAACTAATTGACCAACCATTATAAAAATTAGTACATATATAATTTTTTACGGAAAAAGTTTATATCGTTGCGTGGATTAGCTAATAATTGGTATATTTTTTATGCGATACGAAAACAAACGAACATACAGTACAGTTATTATAACCGATTTTTGTCACTCATGGACACCTTCAAGTTGCCAGCCTTATTTTTATTTCGAGTATTCGGAAATTCATAGACTGAAATCGAAACGCACATAGCACTTCACGACTTTACCATCTTTGGTATATAAATTAACATTTATAAATCGCTAGACAAGATTCACAATTAAGAACTCTAACTCAATTTATGACGTAGTTTAAGAAGATTTATCGATAGCAAATTACCTCATCAGCTCTTAGGCTATCTACTTTACCGCAAGACAGTCTCTTGCTTATTTATGAGATAGCACTGAAACTACCTTCGGGATAATATGACGGAAGGCTAGGTGGATTAATATACGGATACATAATTGAACGTCATTTGAATAATTCTCCTCATTTACCTTGTAAAAGTATGAACTTGACGAATGAGGACATCTTTTCTCGCAGCAGTTCGTATCAATATTCATTTTTGACGTATTCAAATTTTAATCTATTGAGTAATCAATGAGACTTTAATAAAACGAATATGCGACGAAAATAATTAATTCTGTAAGCTTAAAAAATTTTTTTAGACATATGTACAGGATATTTGGGGACTGCTCCCGAAAACGAAAACAGATGATAGTACTAATGACACCTTTGATGAAGGGACGGAATAAAATTAGATCCTACTAAAAAAACGTTATATTAGCGTTATTTCGCTCCATCATGTAAGTCCAGCTGTTTTTGTTATCATGCTTCATTGCTCGTTTTTTGTTTTTAGTAAAGTAATGTATTTTTTATGAAACTATCGTTTCATTTAGCTGTACTTACAAGATGGTGCGTAAAAATGCTTAAAATAGCGTTAAGGATATTTCATTCTTTAGTCAGGATCGATTTTTTTTCCATTCCTTCATTTAAGGTGTCATTAGTACTGTCACCCGTCTTAGTTTTCGGGAGCAGTCCCGAACACCCTGTATAATAAGCCAATACAAGCCTTGGGTACCTTTGATGAATTTAAACAAAAATAATAAGACAATTCACAGTGGGTTGACAAAATTAACATGAACGTAGAGGAAATCACGGGCATAAACTAGTGTGAAAATATCTTTAAACACATTTTTTAAACCCACCTCAACAAACCTGTCATACCTTACCTTTGCAACATTATAACTTATTTAATGATACTGTCGACGTATTTTTATTCCGGGCATTCGGATATTCGTTCTGACGGAACGTACATTACAACACTTCACGACCTTTCCGTCTGAGAGCGGAAATTATACTTGTACAGAATTTCAATTCCAACCGTTTGAGACTCGAAAACTAATTTTCGCAGGTACAAAATACGATTATCACAGGTATTATAAACTTGTTAGAACAAATTAAAATTGAAATCGATGTCATATTTCTTGGCTAGTTTGTGCCTGCGGCTTCGCTCGGGTTCATGTCGATTTTTTTAGCCACTTCCAGTCCTCGAATGTACTATTTGTATAGGTAAATATACAGACACGCAACTTCTCCACTATTATACAGCTAAAGAGTTTGTTTGTTTGAACGTGCTAATCTCGGGAATCACTGGTCCAATTCAAAAGTACATTGGGATAGTACATTTATCGAGGAAGGCTATAGGCTATATTATATTTTAAAAAAAACTAGTTTATTATATATTAAGTAGTTTTGAAGAATAGCCTGGTAGAGAATAGACAAACAGTCAAAAAATCTTAAATAAAATCATTTTGATATTTTTGTAAGATGTCATCTAATAGTTTTAGGACAAATTAAATGTACAGACACTCGGTGTCTACTAAATTATTATATGTATATAATTTTAAAGAAATGCTTATAAATAATTACTAATTTCAATAGAGGATTCAAGTTCAAAAATAGTATTTCAGTTCCGACGTATAAGGTATTGTTGTACGTAGGTAATTTGTCTGAGAACAATGAGACATTTTTCGCTTAATGCTAAAGGCATAGACGTTGGACCGGTAAGCTGCTTTGCGCAAGATAGGGTATGGTACAAGTTAGAAACTATCGCGATTTATATGAAATATTTATCTGATAACACCTCGTGTATGCATAGATTATATTTTAGAGCGACAAACGAACATACGGTTCTTCTTATTACCATCACATTAAAAACCGGTAGATAATATTTTAAATAATAACAAAATGATTTTTTTTTTAATTATAGAAACATTACAGACACATTAAAAATACACAGTACCTTAGACATAACGTATAGCAAACACAGACACGTCATAAAAAATAACAATATAAAAAAGGAGGAGAACGGTCTTTAACAGAAAGGAAAGTGATGGATTAGTTGTAAATACAGAGATTAATTGGAATATAATTTATACATTATATTATTTCTGGGAGAAGCAGTGATAAAGCACGATATAACAAATACCTCAGGGGTTTGTAGTCTAGCTGTTGGATAAAGCATTCGCGACGCCTGAGTATGAGCTGTCTGTGGCCGGGCAAGTGTCAATAACATAGTCATTTTGAATATTAAATTAATTAAAGTATTAACTCCTAATAATTTAGAAGTTTCGTCCGGGTACAACCGTTATAGACAGAAAAGTCGTTAAGTGCTATGTGCGTTTCGATTTCATTTTATGAATTTCTGAATACTCTAAGGTAAGGTTAATGTTCTTAGATATATCCAATGGCGACAGGAATCGCTTAGCATAAGTGAACTGTATGCTCGTTTGCCTTCCTACCGCCTAAAAAATAGCGCGTTTTGCAGTCAATTATAGCGTACAATAATACCACAAACTTACCGCTTAAGTTGGGCTACAATTTTGCATATAAATAATTTTTTTATTGTCATGGATGTCATAATTAGAGTCATGAGGAATCCGTTTAAATTCATTAATCAAATAATCATCATCAAGAAACTGAACAAAATTAAGATTGCACAAGTGCTCGTTACTTGGACCACAAATTTGCAAGGAGCTTACAAAGTCGCGATGCTATCTGGGTATCTAATGATCTATTGTGAGATGATAGCGATCTGTGGGACCATCCATCTATGTGCGTGTGACCTACTGCCATTTGGATATGAGTCTCAATTAATTATGCTCAGTAGCGTAGCGACAAAGCTTTGGTAGGCCATATGTAGGGCACGCCTTCAACAGGCCTACTTTTTGCTTTATGACATATTTACAAACACGAGACTAAATGTTAAATTTATTTATAAGCTGCGCAAACATAATATTCTACTGCGTGAAACAGATAGAAGTATAGATATGCGTAGTTGTAGCTAATACTGTCGAATTATTGCTAACTTCCTGAATCAGTGTGAAAAATTAAATAGAAACGCATATTTAACTTTGTTTCGTAAGAATAGTTTTAATTTTTATCATATCAAATAGACGATATTTTCTTATTATTAAAAAGGGTGTTAAATAATTGGCATAATAATCCTTTTTTGAAGTCGGTAAACATAGCCACATTATACCTAAAGTCCTTCCTTCACATGTCAGTATCCGAATGAAAAAGTAAGTCGAGAACACACCATTGAATTGTTCACAATCAAATTACTAAACGAAGATGTGCTGCCGGCCCATATATACACACTTATTAATTCTCAGACTGCCGTACCCATTTTGGTTTATGGCTTTTCCATCTATGAACGTTGTTTTATCACCCGGACGAAATTTCTAATAACAGTTTTATGATAAAGGATTATATATTAATTTTAGATCTGTCTGAAATATTATCTATGTATTATATGCCAAATTTTGTTGCACAAATATGCCTTCTGTTACACAGGGTGTTTAGGGTCTGCTCCGGAAAACGAAGATGGGTGATAATACTAATGACACCTTTGATGATGGGACAGAAATAAAATTTATCCTTCCTCTTGTAAGTGCAGCTAAATGAAACGATAGTTTCATAAAAAATACATTATTTTACTAAAAAAAGGGAACCAGCAATGAAGCATGATAACAAAAACAGCAGGACTAACATGATGGAGCGAAATAACACTAATAAAACGGTTTGAACACGTGTTTTTATTTTTAATCAGGATCGAATTATATTCCGTCCCTTCATCAAAGGTGTCATTAGTACTATGACCTGTCTTCGATTTCGGGAGCAATGCCCAAACACCCTGTATACACTTGACATGTAGAAAAAATGTATACTAATTTAATAAAGCTGAATAGTTCGTTTGATCGTTTGAACACGCTAATCTCAGAAACGTATCATTCGATTTGAAAAATGTTTTCAGTTTTTAATAGCCTATTTATTGAAGAAGTCTACTGGCTTTATAACATCACGCTATAGCTAATAGTAGCGGAGCATCAGTAAAAAACACTAGAAAACCGACGAAAATTTCTTCCTTTTGACAGCTTCCGTTGCGTACACTACATAAACCGTTAAAGTTAGGGAATAGTCGTGTATGACGAAATTGTTCCTTTTAAAATGTTCTAAATAAAAGTCTAACACATCATACGTCTATCTCTCAAAATAAACGTAATATAGCCATTTTAATGGCCATCAAATTTATATTACAAGATGCTTAAAGTGGCGCGTTTCAACTAGCCTTTGATACAGTAAAAAAACTCTAGTAGCATTATATGAATGTTCTAATTACACTTTAACATTACTGCTTCAAGAATCATAAACAGTAAATTGAAACATGTTCTTTAAAAGCTCTCTAAAAGCTCCGTTAATTTCCTACGTCATCAATTTAACGTCGGGCCATTCAACAAATGTCCTCAAATGAGTAGGAAAGTCGAAATACACTAGGTTTTATGTTACATTAAAAACTCATCATTTTAGAAACATGAAGTCTTATTGCGAATTCCACAAAGCTTATGTATGTACTAACATGTTATATACTTAATTGTCTCCAGTTAATTATTTTTAATGCAGATTTATCCCCGTTTAAATGGCGCCAGCATGAATCACCATCAAAATATTAATATCTATACAGATAAATAAAATTGGAATGTCCATTTGTAACATTAAAATAACTGCCTTTTCTAAATGCATATGGATGTATAAACTGTACATATACCAAAATAACTATGTTTACAACTTTTGTTCATCTGTTTGTTTGCTCAGGCTAATCTCTAAAAGGGCTGGATCGATTTTGATGAGACTCACTGACAGATAGTTGATGTAACTTAGAGTACTATAAGTAAAACCCAGGATAAAAACCTCTCCCCTGTATAATTTAATATGTCGATAGAAACGGAGATGATATCACAAAAACAAATCAAAACATTCTAATTCGTTTATTTGTCTGTTTGTTGCAGGTAATCTTGGCAACGGCTGAACAAATTTTGATAGGACTGTCAATTGAAGAGAGCTTAAGTTAAGCACAGTAATAGCTACTGTTTTATAAACGATATCATCTATACTTAATATTATAAACCTGAAGAGTTTGTTTGTTTGAGTTAATCTCAGGAACCGCTGGTCCGATTTCAATAATTCTTTAAGTGTTGGATAGTATATTTACCGAAGAAGACTATAGGCTATATTATACTATATAAAAATAGGGATCCGTAGTAAAAGACTAATAATTTAACCCAAGGTATAAAAATCGTAATTAACCCGATTGAAGCCACTAGCAGAAACTAGTACTGTATTTATAAAAGCAACAAGGGTGAAACCGCAGGGCAGTAGTCCAAAATGAAAAAAGATCACAGACATATTAATCAAAATGAATCGTAAACGAAACGCGCGCACTGAATTATTCGAAAAACTCATCGCTGAGGCCAATACGTAGATTTATCGACGGTAAAATTCAGAAACATCTGTCGTCACACGAAATAAACAGTGATTTTTTTCAGTCAGACAGGCGTGAGCTGCTCTTGTTCATGGTATCCTAGTCATATGACATTAATTCTACATCTCGACCTAAATCTATACATATAATGATTACAAAAAGTGTCTGTCCATTCAATGAAGTTACCCAATGACTGTGAGAGGTAGAACAGTAGTTTGTGTGTCTGTCTGTCTGTAACTAATATACAAGTTAATTATCGAATTATTTAGTTGCTCAGTGTCGAAAATTTTCTCTTTGTCTTTTGGACTAAAAAAGATCAAAATATAATATTATTAGTATTTCTACTCGTTTATTTGTATTTTCGACTTTTTTATGTAACACTAGTTTCTGCCAGCGGCTTTTCTTGCGGCCATTTGGATTGTACACCTCCAGTTATATTATTGGACTTTTAGTAAGGATCCCTAATTTTTTTGAAAATATAATATAGCCTTATAGTCTTCCTCGAAAATGTTCTATGCAACGCTGAAAGAATTTTTCAAATCAGACCAGCGGTTCCTGAGATTAGCGCGTTCAAACAAACAAACTCACCAGCTTTATAAGATTAGTATAGATTTTATAAAACTGCAACTATGTTAGAATTAATTTATAGTATTGTCAGTTATGTAGTTTATTATGTACAAACAAATACAGTCGAATTAAAAACCTCCTACTATCTTTGAAGTCGCTTAAAAATATTACAAGACACAAAAAAATTGCTTATAAAAATCTAAATATTTAAAAATAGATTACCTTTTTACGAATTAACAATATATATTATAATATAACAGTTTTAAGGGCATAAGAAAATTACACGTGAACTCACCACTAAGTTTCTTAAAAGTAGAATCTTATAAAAACGCTGAAATAGCAGTACGTATAGAAAGCATATTTGTGGTGAAAAAGGCAAGAACATTTAGAAAGTTCTGGTCCCAATGGGGCATATTCGACCTCTTTCGTGATTTATTGTATTTCCTAGCGATTGTACTTCATAACTTTTATGTAGCCCTGGTACTGTGTCAGGAAATCCCTATAATTTCAGCAGACGTTTATCGAGCGTAAATAAAGCTTGTAAAAAGTGGAAATCCAATTTTTTTTCGAACATCCGGCGGATATATATCTGTGTCTGTTTTCGTACATAATCCCTAGACAAGTTACCTTTCAAATATTAGCCATTAAAGAGTAAACAAAGTAAGAATTGTTTTAAATAGCGTACATTTTTATGAAATTTTCTAATTTTTCCAACTGGTGAAAATCTTTCAAGTGCTAAATATAGAAAATAAGTAGATATAACTACTATTCTATAGGAAATATCATCCAAAATGATTGAATTATCTATGTAATAGAGTCCAATAATATTTTATTTTAGAACCATTTCAACAGAACAATGTAAATTGTGGTTACAATATTATTTAGCGCAGCAACTCATAATGGAATATTAAATTGATGGAAAACCGTACGCCTGGGAATCGATTTGACTGATGGCTTTCCAAAAATTTTCTATTTCACTTTTATTTATTATATTATTCACGATTTTAATATATTGTTATTGATATTGCGATTAATAGTAGAATGTAATTAAATTTTCCGAGAAAATCAGAGTAATTTTGCCATTGAAAATATCTTGCAAGTTTTTCTATAATTTTTCAAGTTATATCCTTCATCTTAGTTTTTTACTTTGCAAGCTGACGCAAAGCCAAACATTTTGAGCTTTATTTATTGTCATACTTAAAAAAAACTCAATGTTTTAATCGATTTGACTCAGCTTACTTGAACTTTTTCCAACTAAAGTAGCAAAGTCAATGTTTAGATTTCCTTACTTTTTCCGAACGAACCGGAACCGGAAACCGGTATTATCGGTTTTTCGCGACGGATGCAATGCATTTAATTGCAAATTTCTTGTACCCCGAGTTTAATGAGAAGGCTTTGCAATACGAACAAGTAAAGTTTACTTAACGTCGTTAAACAGTTCTTTTATTAGATTTTACGTTTTTATTTAACGTACAAGTTATTTAGTAAATAAACAACTTAGATTATTGTCAATGCAGACAATTAGAAAGATTATCTATACAGGATCTTTGGGTATTGCTCCCGAAAATGAAGTCGAGTGATAGTACTAATGACACCTCAAGTGAAGGGGCGGAAAAAAATCAGGCCTGACTATAGAAGACCTATTTTTAACATTTTTTATTAGTATTATTTACGCTCCATCTTGTAAGTACAGCTAAATGAAACGATAGTTTCAAAAAAAATACATTACTAAAAAAAAGAACCAGCAATGAAGCATGATAACAAAAACAGCTGGACTAACATGATTGAGCGAAATAACGCTAATAAAACGTTTTAAAAAATATTTTTTTTAGCCAGGATCGAATTTTATTCCGTCCCTCCATCAAAGGTGTCATTGGTACTATCACCTGTCTTCGTTTGCGGTAGCGTTCGACAAATATCCAGTATATTAATATTAAATAATAGGAAGTCCCTATTTGTAATATTTCTCAAAATTTTAATGTACATAACTGAAATAATAATCGCATCTAACGAACGGCTGAGCCATTTCTGACGGGACTAACTTGTATATAGTATTATATAGCACGTAACATAAAGTAGCTTTTATAGGACCCTATTTAGTGTTCCGCGAAAAATCGTAAAAAGCAATTGATTTCTGTCGGCGAGCTTTACCGGCAAATGTTATAGGTTTTTTAAACTTTTTTTAGTGACTAGAAAAAATTTTAAAAAATTAACCTGACCATCAGAAGAGTAAAATCTGCATAAATATATATTTAATTTCTCAATTAGGTTTCTTATAAAATAGATATATAAATAAAATATAAAAACGTAAATACAAAAATAAAAATAATATAACAAATCTAATCTGGAAGACCACCGGCAGCGAAGCTTGGCCTAAGCTAACGATGATTAGGGCCACAGAGAGAGAAACCTTGTGACAATACGTGCTGTGTCCAGGAGTACTGCCTTTTGCATCTGTCCCTTGATCCAACCATCAAGCGAGAGACTTTTTAGATATTGGTCAAGACTTCATTATGAAACCGTTCACGCTAACTTCTATAATTTATTATTAATTTAAAATGTGTATTTTACATGTTTACAAAATAAATGACATAGATTTAGTTACGATACAACAGAGACACCGACAGGATAAACTTTTAACACCTTTATTTTGGGGTCTGGTTTTAACAATTCAGACAAAACAATGATAAAAACATTTTTACAGACAATATTTTACACGGGATTGTAACGCTTTCGAAATTGAATTTTCGTATAGAAAATATAACATTAAACCTCTGAAATGAAAGTGTTTTCGAACGACAGCCATTGTGTGCTTCATTTTTTAAATTTCGTCATTTAAATAAAAACACGTGCACCGGTGGCTTAACGCGTCAAAAATGTTTCTTTTAACGCTATTTCTATCTAGAAGTATTTCTAATAGACGGCTGTTTGATCATGATCCCAAGGCTGGTTAATGCAACCGCGACGCCAGAGCACCGGGTTCGAGTCCCGGTCGGAACGCAGTTGTATTTAAAAATATGTCATTTGTGTTCTCGGCTACGGGCTGCCTGTGGCCCTGTCAAAAACACAAGCATTTCAAGTATTAAATGTGATGAGAGGAACTCCTAATAAATTATAAGTTTCGCCCGTCTGTGCGGTGCGTTTCGATTTCAGTCTATGAATTTCCGAATACTCGAAATAAACATAAATAAGGCCTTAAGGTTGGCAACGCGTCTTCTAGATCAACTGATCTTGCACGAGCCCATGGGCGACAGGATTCGCTTAGTATAAGTGAACTGTATGCTCGATTGCCTTGCTATCGTATAAAAAATATCCTAGATTTGAAGATCCAGGTTTTAGTGATTCGGAAAACTAGACGCGTAGGAGTAGTTCCATTCCTTAACGGTTCCAAAAAATACGCCTCAAAGCGGCTAGAGCGGTGTACCTCGACAAGGAAAGGTCCGTATGCAAGTCAAGAATCAATTTCTTTTTCTACCTTTACATAAATCTCTAAGTTTAATAATTATTTTGACTTCTCTTACAATAGTGTATAGAATTTATCAATATTTTTATACTCATCTTGGCTTTAAAGACGCATAAGTTGTATTGCCAAATCTCGGTAGAAATAGTGTTAATTGGGAATTACGTTGTTTAAAATATGTGAGAGGATTAAAGTATATTTTATTGTTACATCATTATAACAAAAAGCAAGTTCTGTGTCGAGTATGTACCGCTGTTTTAAGTATTAAAAAATTCGGCTTATTTTAATGAGTATAATGTAGGTAATACTGTGATATACAGCCTCTAAATTATTTTTATGAAATTGCTAGCTTTTTCACGCAACTTTGCTCGTGTTCATGTCGATTTTATCAACCACATGTAATTATCTATAATTGGAGTTTTAGTAGGATACCTATTTAAAAAAAAATTGTACAGCCTACAGCCTTCCTCTATAAATGTATTATCCGGCAATGAAATATTTTTTCAAATCGAAGCAGTGGTTCCTGAGATTAGCGCGTTAAAACAAACAATCAAACATAGAAACTCTTCAGAGTACCTAATAACTTAAATTATAATTTTCATACTAAATACTTCATCTCAATATCCCTTTCATTTCCATTTCTGCTAAAATGAGTATTCTATAAAAGTCTCCAGGGTGTATTCTTCTTCTGTGTCAAAATTAACGAAAATCGCTTCAGTAATTTAGGCGTTAGAGACAAGATAACTGTTGTATAAAATTAGTAATTGTTAATTTTGTTTCGTACTAACTTTAACCCCTTACTAACTATATATTCATTTCCAAGATCATTTCTATACTAAAATTCATCAAAAACGAACCTACCATTTAGGTGGGTAAACATTATAAATAAATTTATATAAACATTACTAGTCTGCTTATTAATTTGAAAGCAATCCTGAACTTTAATGTTTAAGTCCATCATTTTAGAATTATAGTCTATCGCATTAATCCGATCGGAAATATTTCCGGGACAAATAATCCTGATCAGCAAATGTATGGAACCGCGTTCTCGTTCGCTTTTAAAGAGAACATATAAAAAACGCCAGGTACAATAGTTTTAACACGTTATAAAAAATTTCACATCCCAGAGGTATTTGCTAGATCACAATGCCGCATCGTGTTCATTATTTTCGTCGTCTGCTTGTGCGATGCGCGCGAAATAATGAGGTTTTATATTATTTCCAATATCATTACTGTTTATAATCTGTGACCGATCCCTTTTATTAAAATGACAGTGATTAATTTTCATATTACGTTTCTGTCAAAGACGTAACTTTTTTGACGTGAATTTAGCTGTTTTTTTTATTATCGATGCAAACGAGCATGCGGTAAGTGACCGTCGCCTGTAGACATCAGCTAGACAAAGGACTTGGAGACGCGTTGCCGGCCTTTCAAAAAGGAATAAGCTCGTTTCTTGAAAGCCACCATTTCGTAACGGTTCGGAAAAACCTCCGGTGAAAGCTGATTCATTTTATTTATGATATTTATTTTATCCAAATTACCTTATATAATATGGAAAAGTCGTGAAGATAGCGCGTTTCGATTTCAGTCTATGAATTTCCGAATACTCGAAATAAAAATGAATAACGTCTTATGGTTGGCAACGCGTCTTCTAGATTTACTGATCTTGGAGCTGTCCATGGGCGATAGACATCGCTTAATATAAGTGAACTGTATGCTCGTTTGCCTTTGACATTTTAAATGTCTTTCAATGCGTTATCAGAATTAAAAAATGATTGATCACATGCAATTAAGGAGAAAGTTAAGTGACATTTCACTTAAGTGAAATCACGTGCAAGTGTGTAATCATCTTAAGATCGTCTCCTTATAAAGATATATTTAATCTCGAATCTTTAATATACTCTGTGGCATTTTGCAAGCTGTTTATGTATTAAAACTGTTTTTAACATCAAAGGCTTTTTCTAAATACATGTAAAAAAATAATTATGTATGTATGGATGTTTGTTAGTCTTTAAAGCGAAAACTACTGGACAGATTTTAATGGAAGTTTAATGAAATATAGCTTATACATTATAATAATAGAAGCTATAATATATAAAGATATTGTAGCAATTCCGACACAACTACTAATTCATAAAATTTCAATCTGTTTGTTCAAAGATGACTAAACTGATTATCACAGGACTTTCAGTAATAGATAGCTGATGTTCTGGCGCGTAACATAGGCTATTTTATTTCATCACCATCATCATCCTCATCACCATCACCATCACCAGCATCATCCTCATCCTCATCACCATCACCATCATCATCCTCATCTTCATCATTATCATCACCAGGAATACATAAAATAAACCTCTGAGCAGTAATGTATAAATTGAAGTGAAGCACTCGTAGATTTGTAAGCTTAATGGTTGCTTAGTTATTTAGTTATTTAGCTGTACTACAATCGTGCTTCAAGCGACCATTAAAATTTCACAACAATATGAAGCGAACATTTCACACTCTATTTAGTATTTATTGAGAAATCCTTGTATATGTACCCGGTCTCGAATTACGGTGTTTTCTAAAATTCCTTTTCAACTTTGCGAAAGATTTTATTAGTAACTTAAGGAAACGTCATCTATACTATATACTAATATACAGGCTCTTAACGAAAAACGAAAAAGAAGACAGATGATATTATTAATGACACCTTTGATGATGGGACCGAAAAAAATCGATCCTGTTAAAAAAACATTTTTAATACTTTTTACCGGTTTTTATGCTCCATCCTCTTAGTACAGATAAATGAAACAATAGTTTCATAAAAACTGCGTTACTGTACTAAAAAAACAGCTGGATTAACATGATGGAGCGAAATAACGCTAATGAAACGTTTTAAAAATGTGTTTTTTTTTGTTGTCAGTATCGATTCTTCCGTACCATCATCAAAAGTATCATGAGTAGAATCATATTAGAACAGGAAAAAAGTTAAAAAAAAATATGAAAAGAGAAATTATAAAAAAAAAAATCGATTAATCTTCTAAACTGCTGGTTATATTTTGACGGGACTCTTGGTGGCCTTTAACTTATTATCTCCAATTTCTATCTGTCTGTTCAGGTTGCTCTGGAAAACCTGAATCTTAAATCTTATTTATTTATTTATCTATTCCACGCAGACAACATCGCGGGCAGAGCTAGTCGAAAATAAAAGCCTTAAAAATCAACTGACACAATTTCGTAACAAATTTGAAAGAACACCAGGGGTTTAGGAGAACTTAAGAGTTGAAAGCAAAAATGTTGAATCAATAAAACGTCGTACATTTGTATGTCAGCGTGGGATTGAGCTCAAACTTGGTAAGTAGGTTCGAAACTCCGTCGCTTCCAATAAAACTTGCCTTACTAATCTCAAACACGACTTGAATATACGTCTTTCCGAACGCATCGGCTTAATGAGAACGGGATTTCGTTACATTTCATTACATTATGAATTAATTGGCAGTGTGCGAGAGAAAAGTTAGTTTCACAAGATAATCTTTGGAACGAATATTGTTAACTGAATTATATGAATTTTATTAACTATTATTTCTCTGCGATGTTACGCAAATTTTATTTTTAGAAATCACGATCATTCGCGGCTTCACCCACGTGGTTTTTAGGTATTTGTGATGGTGAAAAATTGATAAAGTTCTATCTATACAATTAGTTATTTGTCCTAAGACAACTCTTAAAATCACTCCTTTTCCGTAGGTTATACAGAACAAACACACAAACATGCAAGTTTATTACGGACCTTGAAAATTGCGTTAAGCTTGTTTCTATTCTGTACCGTATATACTTTAATATATATTCAGTCATTCGAAACGTCAAAAACAGCTGATTTAATTTCTAAATTAAATAATATCCAAATTTAACATAGAACAATGCAATTCGGGAATTTAATGTTATGTAATAAATAAAAAAGTCCTATACGTTTCATGGCATACAACTTTTCAATCATTTGTTATCATAAATAAATTAACATCAGGAATATTATCGGAAGTAGGCTTAATAAATCCTTTTTCACAAATGGCTAAACAAAATTAACTTTCAAACACCTTTTTTCGTTCTGAATTTTGATTATTTCTAGTTAATCCAGGTGTATTAACTAGACCTTGGCTTTAACACTCCTGCCATGAAATTTCTTTAACTTTGTGACGTCATAAACAAGCGACCAATCGTGGCGTCTCTGTAGTCACGTGATTATTTTAATGATTCATTTATTATTCGTTTCTTAGAATAAAATAAAAAAATGAATAACATTTATTAACTTTAAATATATCACTAAACTGATGTGAAAAGTGACTTCCGGAAATTTTTTTCTTTTACTTCCGGTAATATATATTATGTAACCATAGGTACATACTTGAAATATTATTTCCACCAATTCTCTAATCAATACATATAATTAGAGCTAATTAGTATTGACTTAATTACCTAGGTCTATCACAAGTGCCTTAATTAATGCTGAATGCCTGTTCTAATGCTCTGGTACGTGAACTGATTTTGCATCTAAGGCATGCTAATCTATACACAAACGAGTATAAAATTGTAACTTTGAAAGCACCAAAGATGTTTAAGGGTTCTATAGCCTAGCAGTTGTGTAAAGCAAGCGTGACGCCAGAACACCGGATTCGAATCCCGGTCGGAACGCAGTTGCATTTTAAAATATGTAATTTCTGCCTCGGTTACGAGCTGCTTGTGACAGGATGAGTGTCAAAAACACAAGCATTTCGAGTATTAAATGTGGTGGGAGGAACTCCTAATAATTTATAAATTCGTCCAGGTCACGTACCACAGTTCATAGATGGAAAATTCGTGAATATCCAAATACTCAAAATAAAAGAAGGCCTTAAAGTTGGCAACGCGTCTTCTAGATCTACTGATCTTGGAGGTGTCCATGGGCGACAGAAAACACTTAATATAAGTTAACTGTATGCTAGTTTCCTTATTTTTTTATCCTATCGCATAAAAAAATAAGGAACAACCAAGGAATAAATTTTGAACTATAACGTTTTTCGAAATCCGCGCATTTGTTTAAGTTACGTTCCATAAATATTAACATATACAGAAAATTAATAAAATTGTAGTGTATATTTGTAATATCATATGAAAATATCTGACTGTCTGGCGGTCGGTATGCAAATGTTTGTTGGAAAGCGAAATTCGCCGAAGCATACAGGCAAACAAGATTTTTTTAATTTGTGTTTTTTTATATTATAAGGGGCTAAACGAGCATACGGCAAGTGACAGCTGTCCCATGGATGTCAGCGACACTAGAGTTTTTTGTTGTAAGTACTGCATAAGAAGTTTTTTTTAAGATACAAACAGACACATTATTTATATATATGTATATAAATGGCTTAAATTTTGATACGGTAATCTGTGGTTCTTGAAATACTAAAAGCTTTTCCCATCACAATACAATTTAGAATAAAAAATAACGTTAATTTTAACGTTAAAATTTTAAATTACGATCGAAAATTCTATTCTCGATAATTAAATTACTCGATGATAAGACATTTGGCTGAAATTTCGCGACCAAATAGACTGTTTTAATTTAACTTTTAATTACTTTATAAAACTTATCACGATTCAATGTTTCCTTAAATTAATAGTACGTTCTTAAGTTTTGAAATGTCAAATATACATCTATACAGATAAAATTGGAGTGTCTGTTTGTAACATAAAAATAACCGATTTCTACTAAATTCATAAGGATGTATACACGGTACATATAGATTTTTTTTAATTTCTGTGTTTGTCTGTTTGTTTCGGCTAATTTCTGAAACGACTGGACCGATTTTGACGGATTTTCTTAAAAAATCGTGGAGTAACTTAAGCTATTTTTATATTAGAAATTTTATTCATATTTATTAATATAAATAATAAACAATAATATTCAGACCGGCCGAAATCTCGGGCGTAAATAGTAAAATATTAAATAAAATTGAAGTTTGTATCTGTTATATTAAAATTAATGTTAGTTATAATACGAAAACAATTTATAAAATCATCTGTCTGTGTCAGCTCCGAGTCAGCTACACAGAATTCGAAGAAACTTTCACTTCAATATACAATCATCACCTTAATCTTGTTAACACAAAATAACTTTAAAAGTATTTTAAAAAATAAATGATTCTATTGTCTCTACAAATTCCATTTTTTAAAATTGGCAGGTCGATACCGCCAAAAACCAGTTTGTATAAAAAATAAAACACAGTCTACGTCACAATTCATCTTACGACTTCGTAAAAAGCTCATAAATTCCACAACGCATTATTACTTGCGCGGTAATTTGACAGACACTTTCCATAATTCAAGGGACCTTTTAAAAATCGCAGAAAACCTTAAAGAGTGAATTGCCGGGCTGTATGTTATTAATGGGATTTATGGGAGACTAGTGGCGCCACGCGGTTTCGCCACTTTTACCGTTGACTTTAAGTATACAAGATGTTTGGGGACTGCTCCTGAAAACGAAGATAGGTGATAGTACTAATGACACCTTTGATGAAGGGATGGAATAAAAATCGATCCTAACTAAAAAAGACATATTTTTAACACTTTTTATTAGCATTATTTACGCTCCATCTCGTAAGTACAGTAAAATGAAACGATAGTTTCATAAAAAATATATTACTTTACTTAAAAAAAAGAACCAGCAATGAAGCATGATAACAAAAACAGCTGGACTAACATGATGGAGCGAAATACCGCTAATGAAACGCTTTAAAATATTTTTTTTAGTCAGAATCGAATTTTATTCCGTCCCTGCAACAAAGGTGCCATTAGTACTATCACCCGTCTTCGTTTTCTGGAGCAGTCCCCAAACACCCTGTATATAATAATGATAGCTATTTAACGCGTTAATTTTATGTATTAATAACGAAAGTCAGATAGTTTTAGATGGTGGTGGTGGTGAAATTAAATAAGCCTATACGCGTCATAATATCAGTTCTAGTCCTGTTTAAAATCAGTTAGTCCTATCGAAATCAGTCCAGCCGTTTCAAAGATTATTCGAAACGAATAGACAGATAAACAATTTTATAAATTGTGATTCTTTGAGTCCTGTGTAATCCTTAGCAGCCTTTAAGAAAAAAGCTGTTTTAATATTACGAGCGGACACATAAATTTAATTTATTACTATAGATTACTCGTTTATGCAAATTGTTTAAGAATAAATAAATTATTGAGATATAAATTTTGTTCCTGAGTTTTGTAAAGACAATTTTCTATCATTGTCTGTATCTGCTCTTAAAAGATCGATTTTAAGACGACGTTTTTAAATACCAAAATCGATGTTAGTATGGGGATTATTTTACATAGTATCATGCTTACAAACTTCTCTTGTTAATCAATAAGTTGTTTCTCAATCCCTTTGTATATGGAACTGTTTTGGCTGTGACAAGGCTAGTGGAAATATAATACTATAATAACATGGAGAAGATCTGATGATGGAGCAATGATGTAGAAACTGAAACTGCCTGACTTGTAATAAACAAAACTTTAGGCTAGTGTTTTGTTAATGAGAAAAACTTTTTTTTATAAAATATTTTATAAAACTATTTAAATTTTCCTTTAGAAACGGATGAAGTGTTGAAAACTAAAAAATTTTCTCAGTTACAATGTACAAAAATCTCTTAGATGTGAAAAAAAAAAGAAAAACGGACACAGATATGTCTATTCTATTGCCATAATAAGACAATTAATTTTTAATAATTAATAAAAATATTGTTTCAAAGTTTAATTGTGACAAGGTCAAAAACTACTAAACTGATCTTGATAACCTTTGATCAATATGTATAGTTTTACCCAACTTTAAAATAGGACAGTTTTCTCTACCTGCGCAAAGCCAGTCTCGATCGCTAGTCATATAAAGATGATTAATAATGAAAATAATTAAATACGTGTATGAAATGAGAAACTTTTTTAATTTCACTTCGGTATATCAGAAAGTCGCGGAAAACCTCAAAGTGCAGCTTCAGGTGTGCTGCCTTGGAACTAATAAAGCTAAATAAGAATTTTATTAATAAACTTACGAGCGCTGATAGCATGGAATATTACCCTTCAATATTTTATACATAAGTAGAACTGAAACATCTGTAAAAAAAATTGTAATGAATACTAATCTTGCCAACGCCTTCGTCCGCACGGAAATCTTATTTTTTATTATTTTTATTAAAAAAAGTAGGTATTTAAATTAAAAATAGCCTATGTTACTCCTTAGTACGTTAACTATCTCAGAGATTAACCGGAACAAACATACAGACAGACAAATTTGTGAAAATATTATTTCGGTATGTGTATTATAACCTATACTAATATTATAAAGCTGAAGAGTTTGTTTGTTTGGACGCGCTAATCTCAGGAACCGCCAGTCCGATTTGAAAAATTCTTTCAATCTTACATAGTATATCTATCGAGGAAGGCTATAGGTTATATTAAATTTTCAAAAAAAAAATTGGATCCTTCTTAAAAGTCCAATAATATAAAGGAAGGTGTAAAATCGAAATGGACACGAGCGAAACCGCTGGCAAAAGCTAGTTACATAATTATTCCTTACCTAGTTTTGTCTCAAAGCCTCACACACAGTTCTGATATATTATCTGTATGCCATGAACCAATTCACATTGAAAACTTATTTTTCTTCACACTTAACCATATCATATCATAAATAGAAAAGTCGTAAAGTGTTATACGTGTTTCGATTTCAGTCTATGAATTTCCTCGAAAAAAAAAATAAGGCTTTAAAGTTGGCAACGCGTCTAGATCTACTGATCTTGGAGGTGTCCACTGTCCATGGGCGACAGAAATCGCTTAATATAAGTGAAAAAAACTTAACGACAGAATTCTAACCTCAATACAACAAAGTTAAAGCTCATTATGTCTTATGATTCTCGCTGCATTACTAATCGCTCCTTATATGGCAAAGCGGATCAAACTACATGTTCTTAGACTAGATGCAATTTGGTATCACTTAAGCATTTAGATCAAAGCTAGGTGAGGGCCCTTGAGATCTAAGATGGCTAAAATCTATCTATAGATATGCATAGATTGTCTGTACATATAATAAATCAGTATATACCTAGTGTCTATTACAAGTGAAACGTTTTAAGGACGTCTATGTCGGGTGTTAGTGGACCGCTCCCGAAAACGAAGACAGATGACAGTTCTCATCACACCTTTGATGATGGTATGGAAAAATCGATGCTGACTAAAAAGAATCATATTTTTATTAACGTTATACACGGAACTTATAAATTATTAGAAGTTCCTCCCACCACATCTAATACTCGAAATGCCTGCGTTTTTGACAGTCGTCCGGCCACAGGCAGCGATACCCGAATCAGAACACAAATTTTATATTTTTAAATGCAACTGCGTTCCGACCGGGACTCAAACCCGGTACTCTGGCGTCGCGGTTGCTTTCCACAACCAGTAGGCCGTAACCCTCAAAAGTTTTTCTGTCTTTTTTCTATCTATATGATACACTTTAATCTCCATAATTATTAAGCTAATTTGTTACGGTCTAGAATTGTATTAAGCGTATCCCGGAGTCTATGTCCATGAAAATCTGATGTCAGAGGATTTTTTCTATAATATAATAAATTGGTATAATAGGCGCGTCTGTAAAATTATCCAAAAATAAACAACTAGAAGTCGTTGAAAAAACTAACATGCGAACGAAGCTGTGCCCACGATTTCGCTTGGCATAGTTTAGTTTTAATTATTCATATTAATAAAAATGGAGAGAATTTTTGAAATAATACCAGTCTATCTGCCAGTGAAAGTCCCGTCAAAATCAGAGAATGGCTAAAACAAACAGACAGGGAGATAAAAATTGTAAAAAAATTATTTTGCCATATTCAACCGTACATACATCCATGTAATCGATAAAAAACGATTATTTTAATAATACAAATAGATCTAATTTTATTTATAACTAATGGTACCCCCTGGACGCGGTATTTTTCGTTTCTTTTTTAAAGGTAATTTTTACATTATTAGACTTTTACTGTACTACCCAACACTGAAAGAATTTGTCAAATCAGACCAGCGGTTCCTGAGATTAACGCGTTCAAACACACAACTTAAGCTTTATAATATTAAGTATAGATCCGGTACGCGGAAATAATCGAATCTTCATCATAGCGAAAGTGCTTTGTATTTCTAAACAGAGTCACTGGAAAAGATTATCAAACCAAAATTAACCAATCAAATTAAACCTCTTAACATCTCAACCAATCAACGATGAACACGTCATCATTAATATTCATTTTGCGGAACCCCAAATGGAAAGCCGGAACAGCTCAATCTATTAGTTATACTAAAATCGGAAGTTTATTAATATTGCCACGGACAATGTTAGAAAAATTGAATTATTGTGATTATATTACAACTAGCTTTTGCCAGCGGCTTCGCTCTCGTTCATTTCGACTTTTGCAGTATCGGTTACATTAATGAACTTTTAGCAAGGACCGTTAATTTTTCTGAAAATACAATATAGCCTATAGCCTTCCTCGATGAATGTAATATCCAACACTGAAAGAATTTTTCAAATTGGGCCAGCGGTTCTTGAGATTAGCGCGTCCAAACAAATAACCAAACGTTTTATACGAGGATATGATAGAAAGGCAAATGAGTATATAGAACTCTTACACTAAGCGACTCTTTTCGCCCATAGACATCTCCAAGATCAGTAGATTTTTATCGTCTACTTAGTTTTTATAGCCACTAGGCGAAAAACGCGAACGTCCATCAAAAAAAAAAAAAAATAGATTTTGACGCGTAGCCAACCTTAAGGCCTTAGTCATGTTACAATTGTTATTTTTAGTGACGTTCTTGTGCCGGCCTTATTTTTATTTCGAGTTTTAGAAATTCATAGACTGAAATCGAAAAGCGCACAGCACTTCACGCCTTTTCAAACTATGAACGGCGGTACGTGACCCGGACGGAACTTATAATTTATTAGTATTATTTAGGTTTGTTATTTCAACATTATATTACGTTTAATTACTAAATTCTTCATTTTATTTCTACTAAAAATCATGTAAGTGAATTCTTTATATAATATATATGTGTATATATATATATGACTTAACATCGTATGTACATTCAATAAATATATTAAAAATAGTAAAATATACAAACAGAAGTTGTTGACAAAGTCGATTAGAACGCCAGCGAAACCGCGGGCAAAATGTATCTTGAATAAATAATGTTATATAAAAAAGAAAGGTTTTTCATATAAAGGTAAATAAAGTATACGTTTTTGGAACCAATTTGAATAGTTTTATGTCAATATTGAATCAACTGTAATCGTTTCGTAGAACTGTTGCATTCAGTGAATTATTTGTAAATAAACGAGACATTTTTTCAGGAAAATGGTGATAAACTTGTGGATTTTCTTTGATCATTTGAACAGGAACAATCTAAAAAAGGTTTTAATTTTAGAATTCGGAATACAGTATGAAACTCCTCGATTTAAAAAAAATCCTTGTCTTTCGTGAGATATGAAAAAGATTTTTGTGTCTGTTTAGACTTGTTTTACTATAGGCTAGTAATTTTTATTATTCATTTAAAAAATGATTTACGAAACTTTAAGGTATTAAGTTTTACATTTCAGATATATGTTTAATACATTTCTATGTATGTATACAAAAAAAATACTTATTGTTACGTCAATGAAGCACGCAATTCTCATAATATATTGCTAATTGTATCAACTGTTATTAAACTTTCATAATATTTACATTATAAGAGCCTGAGACAACTTACTTCATCACTTAACTTAAACATTAGGTTTACTCCGAGAAATTAACCGTTTACTAAAAGTTACTTTAATAGGATATATATTTTAGTATATACTATATGTAAAAATATATAAATAGGTCTATACAAAGTATTTGGGGACTGCTTTCGAAAACGAAGACAGGTTATTTATGACACCTTTGATGAAGGGAAGGAATAAAGTTCGATCCTGACTAAAAAAAAATCATATTTTTAAAACGTTTTATTAGCGTTATTTCGCTCTATCATTTTAGTCCAGCTGATTTTGTTGTCATGCCTCATTGTTGATTCTTTTTTTCGTAAAGTAATATATTTTTTAAGAAACTATCGTTTCGTTACCTGTACTTACAAAATGTAACGTAATTAATGTTAATAAAAGTTTTAAAATATATCTTTTATACTCCGGATCGATTTTTTCGGTCCCTTCATCAATAGTGTCATTAGTACTATCGTCTTCGTTTTCGGGAGCAGTCCCCAAACACTTTGTATAGACCTATTTATATATTTTTAAATATAGTAATATATTTAATTATATATCATATTAAAGTAACTTTGGGTAAACTGTTAGTTTCTAGAAGTGAATCTAATGCTTGAATTAGGTGGTATAATGCTAGGAAAATATATTTTTTCAATATTTTAAAAATATTTAAAACTACCAACATTGATTGTTATTTGCAACTGGTATATCTATAAGCTCACCTGACAGTCTGATGCAATTTCCTCTGGTCATTCCTTCTCCTTTTGCACTCACTATCCACTTTCCTCTCACTATTTTCACGTATCGTATGATATCTCGGTTGATAACTCTCAAGTTGCGTGAACAATCGCGCGCGCGGCGCGTCATTTAGTACTCGTTGCGTCATGGGCTCCACACGTCTGCACTCCACGGCGTTTGCCGCCGAACTGTCGACTCTTTCAGCCACCCCTGGCCTACGCTTTTCCTCGAAAGCCATCCGTGGAGGTCGAGGTTGCATCAAACTTATTTTTTTCTTCTTCGCAGTGGATGATACGTAGAAGAAATAACCGTTCTTGTCCATTTTCGGTGTTGCTGCTTTGACCTGTAACAGGATAATGTGATATATAAAATTCTCCTTCGAAACGGCTCGACCGATTCTTATGAAATTTTATATGCATATTCAGTAGATATGAGAATAGCTATTATATAGTTGTCATACCTCTAAGAGGTGTTGTTTTTAGTATTTGCAGAATTTTATTTTTATTTTGTTATAATGAGGCATTAAAAATGCATACAACCTTAAATTTTCACCCCTCTACAATCAATTCCTAATTTTATCCGTATATATTTATGTGGCAAAACGAAAGTTTGTTGCGTCAAGTCATATAATATTTTATAAAGTAGCTTTGGTAAAAGTACATGAATGGAATGAGGTCAGGGTCATCATAATATAATAAATAGAAAGATATTTAGCGTCCAATGTAACTTAAAGGGTACCTTAACAACTTGTGACTATAAGACGGAATGAAATTCGATCCTGACTAGAAAAAATCATAGTTTAAAACGTTTTGTTAGCGGTCTTTCGCTCCATCATATTAGTCCATCTATTTTTTTATCATGCTTCATTGCTGGCTCTTTTTTTTTAGTTAAGTAATGTATTTTTATACAAGATGGAGCGTAAATAGTGCTAATAAAAAGTGTGAAAAGTATGTCTTTTTTAGTCAGGATCGATTTTTTTTCCGTTCCTTCATAGAACCCGTCTTCGTTCTCGAGAGCAGTCCCCAAACATCCTGTATAAATCTATATGCATTTAGAAAAATGTCGTTATACGTATACCTAAATTTAAATTTGAATCTAGAAATGTTAATAGACTTAAAACTAATATTTTCACTCACAGAATATCGGTGCCTCGTATCTTTTCAAAGTCAATAAAAATGCAAAACGACCTATCCATTTCTTTCTTTTTTTAACAATTCCGTTTTCTAGATACAGCCAGCCGCCGTCAAAACAATGCCTATTTTATCTGTGACAGTAACAAAGGTGAAAACGTCAGTTCATATCGATACGCTCTGGAACTCCAGTGAAATTTTTATGGCCAAAAAATTGAGTCTAACGTTTAAACGATTACAAAGAACTTGTTTGTCGAGTCTTTTGAAATTAGCTTATAGGGACATACAAAATAGTATTTTATTATAATTATGGGATAATTTTAAATTATAAGATATATCCGGTGCTAGGGGGACCGCTCCCGAAAACGAAGACAGATGATAGTACTCATGACAACTTTGATGATGGTACGGAAACAAAATCGATACAAACAATTGCAAAAGTTCAGTTAAAATAACAATAAAAAGTATGACTTGGACTTGGCTCACGAGATAACCGCTTTGTGGGATGTGGATTCGACGATTATTCTCCCTATAGTAATTAGCGTGAACGGTCTCATAGCGAATCTTGACCAACATCTAAAAAGTCTCTCGCTAGATAGTTGGATCAAGGGACAGATGCAAAAGGCAGTCCTGGACACAGCACGTACTGTCAGGTTTCTTTTTCTACCGCCCTGACCATCGGTAGCTCGGGCCAAGCTCCGCTGCTGGTAGTTTTCCAGATTAGGCTTTTCATACCACTTTTATTTTTGTATTTTACTTTTATATCTATTCTAATTGAGAAAATAAATATATGAGAGAGAAAAAAGTATGACCTATAAACTGTAACCATTCAAACAGTACGACCCATTCGTCACGAACTGTGACGATGTTATCGCGCTGGCTTGCGGCGTCTTTCTGAATGCTAACTGGCCGCTCATGCGAAAAACAGAGGCTAATTTTAAAGCAACAGAGGCAATTGAGGCCCTAAAATGCATCAGTACACCATATCTCAAAAGAACGATTTCCTGATACGTGATTGTAGGTTACGAGACATAAGCTTAAAATCAGTGATTGTTTGTTAAAAAAATCTACCGAGATTTTTTATGCTATGTCCAGTCGTAACAATCATTTTTTGCAGATTACATGACTTCCATTTTTAAGCTTGAATATGTAGTTGAAAATAAAAATTAGAAAACACAAACTTAATTTATCAGTAGTAGAATGTGTCTAACAGCTTTGGGGCCCATATCTAAAACAAAGAGTATCCTGGACACAGTACGTATTGTCAGAAGGTTTCTTTCTCTGCGGCCCTAACCATCGGTTTTCCAGATTAGGTTTTTTATACTATTTTTTCATTTTTGTATTTAACTTTTATATCTATTTTATAAAAACCCAATTGAGAAATTAAATATATGAGAGAAAAAAGAGTATGATTGAAAAAAGGTCCCGGAACAGGGCCTCAAAGTAAATAGATCTGTCTCTGGCGCATTGCATCCATCTCCCGCATCTGTGTGCATTGCGGATCCCCATTTTGATACCAGACTGGCCTCCAGGTATTTTTCTACGTCGTTTACGTGAGATCCCGTTTATTGTAAAGAGTCTATTAAACCCCTTTGTTACGCTTCAAGCGTCACTCCTGGACCATAATAGCATCAGACCATGCTACATTGAATCCTATTAACAACACAAATACCTAACGTTAATACAAATTTATCTTTTTTAAAATAGAACTGAATTTTTGCAAGACTAGCATGATAGAGCGAAATAACGCTAATAAAACGTTTTAAAAATATGTCTGTTTTTAATCAGGATCTGTTTTGTTTCCGTCCCTTCATCATAGGTGTCATTAGTACCTATTATTTATATATTACTAGCTGACCCAGAAAACGTCGTTTCGCCACCTAAATATTTTGCGATTAAAAAATAGGCGTTGATTGTTGAGGTGTGAAAATTTGGGGTTATATGTATTTTTTTATGCTGTATCATAGTAAAATAGAAATAAAAAAAAAATTGTCTAATAAATAAAAAATAAATGTTAGTGGTGGACCACCCTTAACATTTAGGTGGACGAAAAATAGATTGTCAGACCTATTGAATATGCTCATAAAAATTCACGAAAATCGGTCGAGCTGTTACGGAGGAGTATGGGAACGGACATTGTGACACGAGAATTTTATATATTAGATTATTTATTTAACATATATTATTACCCGTCTTCATTTTCGGGAGCAGTCCCCAAACACTCTGTATAATTTTACATTTTAAAAACTAAGTGTTAAAAGCCTTTTTAAAGTATACAAGAATCTAGTTAAGTACATATAGGTTTATCGAAACGCGATCACTTGGAAGAGAAACAAATATCACAGTATTTACTTAACACAAAACAAACGGACGTATTCTTGAATTTGCATGCAGGTGTCTTTGATCTTACATTTTGTCGCTAGTAATGTTTATACGTTCCCCCGTTTACTAGAAACACCGGTTCAAGAAAATATTATTAGCGCTAATTTATATAGAAGATTTACTCATTTCAAAACAATTGTTTTTGGTCTTGACTTTTAATGCTTACTGATATTATAATTTCATAGATGGAGAATCGTGAAGTGCTATGCGCGTTTCGATTCTGTGAATTTCCGAATACTCGAAATAAAAATAAGGCCTTTAGGTTGGCAACGCGTGTTCTAGATCTACTGAACTTGGAGTTATCCATAGACGATAGAAATCGCTTAATAAAATATTATACATACAGTCTTAATCAAATCGATTTAATTAAATTCGGGAAGTTTTAAAAGCTTTGTAACCTACACTGCGCGTTACAAATTCTACGTTACATAAGTGAGTCCTGAGCTTAAAGTTCTCAAAAGCTCCATAAGTAAGCCCATAATTAATTTTAAGCAGAACGATACATTAGGTATTAATGCATATTTCGCGTGATGCCAGGCTTTGGTGCGGACGAAGGCTTACACGCTAATTACGTTCTATTAGGTTCTATTACTTAATACAGTGAGGCTTTTATAGAGCAATATACTTTAAGAAGTGGGAGTACCAACTGATTACATCAGTAATACGAAACCTTCGAGGGATGTTTCGTTTTGTTTTTCTAAACACTTGTACTAAAAGGCAGATAAATTGTTTATATTTTTTAAATCATGAAAATACTATTTTGTTGAAAAACTAATAACATTAAGCTTACATTTTGATAAAATTTTGTATATAAATTCCATGAAACAGAAGAAATATTTTTTTACAAATTGCAATAAAATTTTTAAAGGATCGTATCTATATATAAAAACATTTTGTAATTGGATAATATATGTGGTACAGACAAATATATAATTAACAGAAATAATTTTTAATCGCACAAATCGCTTAGAATTGACCCATAAACTATAATAAACCGTTTAAACTATGAAATCTTGAAAAACACTGTACCTTTATGCGTATTAGAAAACATACAATTACCGATGCAACAATAAAAACCTAATCAAAATTGGTACATCTCTTACATCGCAATAATACCACATAAACGTGTTAACACGACGACATATATTTTTATTAGAACTTTATAGTTTTCATAGTTCCAGAAATATTAATTATAAAATTTTTGGCGTATTCAGAGAACTGTAAAAAAAAATTGTTCTATAATTTGGCAGAGTGAAAGCGCAAATCAGATAATGGCCGCTAATTAATCCACTCGGTCTAACTGCTGACAAGATATAATTTATGGCCGAACCGAATTAACTTCAGAAATGTCTTCTATAACTTCCGTTTTACGTTTTTTATTGTCTTAATTAACTTAGAATTTCATGCATTTTCCGAACGTTTATTTAATAATTTCGCCTTCGTATTAGCTTAAAAATTATAAGCAAGTATTGCAAGCTTTTTAGAAGCTTTCCGAGCTTAATAGAATTTTATTAATTATTGACTAAACCGATACTTACACTTGCACTCGCAGTTAAAACTTCTTGAAATTTCGTCCGTAACTCATAAAGATTCATCGAGCCTCGTCGGTGATCAGCCAAAACAATAAAAAGTTTTGTTATATTATATAAGCATTTAGAGAACAGGCTGAAAGACAGAAACAATTTTATTGTACAATAAAAATTATTTTTAAAAACCACTGAATGATATTTGAATGTCAAAACAAGTGGCAGAAAATTATTCATTGCTACAAAACATATTAACTAACTATATTCTTAATTTTATATTTGTGATGTGTGTTCTGCCCCGGGTACGGGCTGCCTGTAGCCGGACGAGCGTCAAAAACACTGTCATTTCGAGTATTAAATATGTTGGGAGGAACTCCTTATAACTTACGTCAAATTCGCTTAACAACTTTCATAAATGGAAAAGTCGTGAAGTGCTGTACGCATACCGATTTCAGTCTATGAATTTCCGAATACTGGTAATAAAACTAAAAACGCCGGCAGCGGTACGTCACTAAAACGACAAACGAATACTTAAAGCCTTAAGGTTGTCAAGATGGCTTTTAGGTACTGATCTTGGAGGTGTCCATAAAGTACAAGCATCGCTTAGTATAAGTGAACTGTATTCTCGTATACCGTGCTGACACATAAAATAAAAAAAAAGTATTTATTTATTTTACTTATTACAATCTTAAAAAGATGCTTAAAAACAAAAGTCTGCTATAAACCGTAATTGGTTTTTCTGCACACCACTTTTTTTACTAATTTATTAAATTATTCACAATCGATTGTGATCTCCGTAAAAATTGAATATTATATTATCTGATATAACTGATAATATCCTCTATTCGTGGTGAACCAATGGAAAAAGCCAGAGCAAAACACAAGACTTGAAGTTTAATTGCTTCTTTATCCGTAGCAGAGGCAGTTGCGGTCCTTTGTTCACAAAAGGACGATTAGGATTATTCGGTGCTTTATGAAATCTTTGAAGTTTATTAAAATACGGGCCCTTTGTTAAAAACCTCAATTTTGGCTGAGTACTATGGTGTTATTGGTCTAGTGGTAAGCGATCAGTTTTCGTTTCGATTTTCTTGTAGTTTAAGTAATCCTTAACTAACATTATGACGTGGCTTCCTCCGTCAATTTACAACTACGAATTATACAGGGTGTTTGGGGACCGCTTCCGAAAACGAAGACAGGTGACAGTACTCGTGACACCTTTGATGATGATACGGAAAAAAATCGATCCTGACAAAAAAAACATATTTTTATATAAGCGTTATTTCGCTCTACCATGGTAGTCCAGCTGATTTTGTTATCTTGTTTCATTGTTGGGTCTTTTTTTAGTAGTGATGTATTTTTATAAAACTATTGTTTTATTTAGCTGTACGAATATAATGAATCTTAAAAAATGCTTATAAAACATTTATAAATATGTTTTTTTAATTAGAATCGTTTTGTTTTCTGTTTCATCATCAAAGATGATTAGTACTATCACCCGTCTTTGTTATCGGGAGCAGTAACATCCTGTATAAGTAATACAGAAGTGCCTGTTTGTGTCAACGTTTATTATTTTCTTAATATATATGAAAGGTAACATAATAGTAAGAGAAAGACTATATTTAAAATTTTCTCTACCTGTCAAATAGCTAATCTTGGAAACGGCTATACCGATTTTGATAGGACTTTGACAGTCACTGATACGTCGTCTAACAGTATATTTTATGACCATAATATATAGTACCGTTCATAGATGGAAAGGTTGTGAAGTGCTATGCGCGTTTCGATGTCAGTCTATGAATTTCCGAACACTCGAATTAAAACTAAAATATGGCCTTAAGGTTGGCAAGGCGTCTAGATCTACTGATCTTGGAGGTGTCCATGGGCGACAGGAATCGCTTAATATAAGTGACCTCACACTTATATAAGTGTTTGCCTTCCTATCGCATAAATAAACAAAGTATGTATGAAATATAATACTTATAAAAGATCCATACACACTCTCTAGTAGATTTAGTAACGTTGTTAATTAGGTATGACAGACACACTTCAGTTCTATATATACGTAGAGAAAAGTGTTTTTGCTGCGTGACAATTCACGCAAATACAGTTGAAGTACATTAGACTTTTTATAATCAGTACAGCGAGATGAGCGTACTCCAGGTTGTTCCGGAAAGGGTTATATACCTGAGCTGTTAGAGGCACACTTGAAGTTCACGTACTAATGGAAAGATTAGCGTTAACCTCGATTCTTCTCCCGGGAATTGCTTAAGAGAGGGGTCAAGTATAACTTTCACTTGACAACGTGTTTATTAAGTAATACTTATGCCAGCGGCTTCGCGATCCTTTCGACTATGAATTACATTATTGGACTTTTAGTAAGGATCCCTAATTTTGAAATATAACCTTCCTCGATAAACGTACTATCTAATACTGAAAGTTTTTTTCAAATCGGACTAGCGGATCCTGAGATGAGCGCGTTCAAACAAACAAGTTCAGCTTTATAATATAGATATTAACGCTGAATAGTTTGTTTGTTTGAACGCAGCAATATCAGGCACTACTTGTTCGAATTGAAAGTCTTCTATTATGAAATAATTTGTTTATCAAAGAAAGAGTATTGGGCGTAGCTATCTAAGAGACATGTTTGATGCAATGCTCGAAGTTCCTAAAAAATTAATAATGGCAAATATCTATGTTTTAAATTTATCAAATTTATATGATACTAACTTCTTCCAGAGACTTCGCTCGCATTCATGTCGATTTTGTAAACCACTTCAAATGGTGCATTTCTTCTACTGAAAATTTTAACGCGAAAAAACCCATTGACAACTTTTGGATATTAGCTACTCATTTTTTCTACTAATTTATTATATTTATAAAAGAATAAAAGAAAATTTAAACGCGAAAAAATCCCGCTGACAACTTTTGGATGTTAGATACAGACAGACAGACAGACAAGAAAGTAAAAAACGCGTCTGCGATAGTTTTTGCATAAATTCTTGGAATGTTTAGACAAATGATTGTTACTGTAGTTACACGGGTCAGTTAGTAAATAAAAAATGATAAGAAAACAGTTTACTAATTTTTTTGGATAGATAAAATTCATTTAAAGTTTAATTATTTTTTTCAATTATTAAATTTTCATTTATATCTATGCGTTTAAATCTATTTAAAGTTTTCATTTTTTATTTACAAGATTCTGAAGTAATGTAATTTTTCTGATAATCACAGTGGATCATAATTAATTATGTTTTCCAGTTACTTGGGGTAAGGCCCCTTGACTAAATAATTCATCTGTTAGATCTGTCACCGCCCTAACGGTGTTACATATAATTTATTCTTATATACAGGGTGTCTTATAAGGGTATGATAGGTTGAAGAATTATCGAACAAGAATCTTATTAGCATTGTCGGGATCTATGATCAATCAAGATAATTGATTTATTGTAAATAAACAAGTCCTAATTGATAACACACACGCTATATTCAAGATTCTAATTTATATAATAGTATTAGTATCTCTCACTTATATTATTTTAAATGTATTTTTTTAAGTAAAATTTAAAAGGGATATTTAAAATTCAATGATAACTAAACAAATTATGTATACAAGTACGTAGAAATATCAAGATCGTTTTTTTAAGAAAAACCATATTTTAATGAAAGATATTTTAGAGAAACACGTACAGACATGGACGGACAAATATACCGAAGATAAGATTTGAGGGCTCAGTAGACTAGCGGTTGTGTAAAGCAACCGCGCCAGAGCACCGGGTTTGAGTCCCGGTCGGAACGCAGTTGCATTTAAAATATGTAATTTGTGTTCTGCCTCTTGTACGGGCTGCCTGTGGCCGGACGAGTGTCAAAAACACAGGCATTTCGAATATTAAATGTGGCTGGAGGAACTCCTAATAATTTATAAATTACGTCCGGGTTACGTACCACCATTCATAGATGGAAAAGTTGTGAACATGAAAAAGATGATTGATGAAAAAAAGACAAATTAAGATTTCATTTTTCCTAACTTCCAACTTTCTTTGTACAGTAACGTTCTTCAAACCTCAGCCTAAAAAAGTAGCAAAATTGGTCCAGCCGTTTTCGAGGTTTGCGTTTAACAAGAAAGTACAATATTATATATAGATTTCTCTTCATTTATTAGTAACAATATATCGTTTTAAAATTATTGTCTACCGTCTCCCATCCAAGTACTGACTGTGTCTGACGTACTTAACCTAAGTTGACACGCGTATTGTGTATATTTACGTAAATATATCTAAAAGCTATATGTATAAAGCCATCCACCTCGAGACGTAACGAGGTTAAGTGGCGTTCTTGAAGATTTTCCGGAACGCGCGCCTACTAACGATTTTAATAAATAATCAAATTATCTACTAAGTGTTAATATCGCGAGATTCGCTTAGATTCATGTTACGTGTTAACGTGATTTAGGTAATATAGAGAAATTATCTTCGGTTTTATTGCCTGTCCACGTCTGTATGTGTACCCGTTTATTTCTATAAAACCTTTTTGATTAGAATTAAAAAAAAACATTTACGGAGTTGTATACATAATTTTTTATTAACCTTTAAATGTTCTACGTCTATTATATAAAATTCTCGTGTCACAATGTTCGTTCCTATATTCCCCCGAAACGGCTCGACCGATTCTTATGAAATTGTATATGCATATTCAGTAGGTCTGAGAATCGGCTGCTATGTATTTTTCATCCCACTAAATATTAGGGGTGGTCCAGCCCTAAATTCGATTTTTTATTTAAAAAAAATTGTCTCCATTTTTTTATGAGACAGCATTTATAATTACATCAAACATCAAATTTTCACCCCCAAATTTTATATATTTATGTGGCAAAACGACGTTTGCTGGGTCAGCTAGTTCCTTCTATAAAAATAGATATTGAATATCTGAAAATTTCTTTTGTTTACAAAGTAATATTTTCCCGTATTAGGTTTGCATAATCCCAAATAATGATGCATCGTCTAATGCTTTTTCGTTCCCGTTATTTGTCAAGGAAACACAAAGGAAACGAGTATTAATCTTCAATTCGACAACCGTCAGAAATGAACCGGCGACCCCCGGTGAGGTGAGGATTTCATTCAATGCGTACTGTTATTTTCACCCTAGGTTCTGTGACACACTGACCTCGGAAATAACCAATAATTTTTTATAATTATCAAAACATTATTACAGATTCACTATAACACAAAATCACTAATATCCAGTCACATTTCAATGCTTTTCAAATCCATCAAATGAGAATCCAGAAATACCTCTTCTATATAAAAATTAATCAATGTTTTCAGAAATATGTAATTTTTAAAATTTATAATGCAAAAATATCAGTTATTAAAAACATACGACAAGTACTTTGGCGACCTCCTAAGAAAAGATCTTTTAAGGTTGAATGGAAAATCTATAATTATAAATATTTAAATATATAAATATACTTACTTACATTTGTATATACTTTATATATTACTAAAAGCTTCAGATGTCCCTGTCTAATTATTTCAAGGTGTTAAGAAATAATTTATCTTAAGTACGTGGATACCGTGTGTCCCAAACTATAAGGAAAGATCCCTCGAATGCTCTTTTTAAGTGATTTCTTTTATTACTCGGCACGGACTTGAAAAAACTCGATATGAAAAATCCCATCGCAAGTGAAAAGTGCAGTTTTACGATCCAACTTTATAGTGTAATGAAAGGTGGATGATTAAATTAATGCTTTCCATCCACTTGTCATAGATTATATTTTAAGATACGGTATGTATATGAAGACTAATATAATTATTGTGTTTGTTATTCTCTTACGCCTGTACTTCTAAATCGATTGTGATTTGTTTTGATTTTGAGATAAATTGGACCCTGAATACCCTTGTGTGTGGAGTGTGTTAAAATGTTTGAAACTTTTGTCTGATAAAGTCGTTTAGCTTAATGCAAACAGAAATATTTTCAACAACAAATGATTAATATTTCCATATTTATAATATCAAACCATTTCTATTAAATCTATGTAAAAAAGTTTATATTAATCGATAGCCAGAAATGAATTATTAGATCTTATTGTGTCGTTTAAATACCAAATTTATTGCCAAGCCGTGGGTCAACACCAGTTATCTATATATTTGTTAATTGAGAATTTGATCACTACTGGCGATTTAATTTTACAAGTTTACCTAAAAACAAATTTTAAAATTATAAATTTCCTATGTGTTTTCATTTTGAAAATCGAGATAACCTACACATATAGTAAATTAATAGACAATATGCAAAAACTATCGTACATGTGCTGTTTACTTTTCGTCTGTCTGTCTGTATCAAAAGGCTAACCTCTGAAAGCTCTTATCGGGTTTTTGCGCGTGTAAATATGTTTTATCTTAATTTTAAACTTATGATAAACAATAGCAGAAAACATAGATTCCATAAAGTTACATGCTTGACAACTAGAAGTGGTTGACAAAATCGACATGAACGCGAGCGAAGTCGCTGGCAGAAACTAGTCTTGAATAAAAACGTCGTTACATTACGTAATACAAAATAATTATTCACCAAAAAATTTCTCGAACTCTCAGGACAGTATCACAAGTGATCCAAATCGTAACCCATACATTACATTATATAAGTTACTAGCTTTTGCCAGCGGCTTTGCTTGGGTTCATTTCGATTTTTATACCTTGCGTTACATAAATGGACTTTTAGTAAGGTTCTTTTTATTTTGTACATAAAACATAGCCTATTAACTTCTTCGATAAATCTACTATCCAACACTGAAATAATTTTTCAAATCGTACCAGCGGTTACTGAGATTAACGCGTTCAAACAAACAAACTCTTCAGCTTTATAATATCTGTATAAATTTAGATGTTGCGTAAAAAGTTTTTACAAGTTTTAAAATGTATTAAGGTTTAATACAATATCTGGTTTTCAAATAATCTTTGTAACGTGTGATGATCGTGTCCGCTCCTGGACGATGAGTGGTCCAACCGTACATTTTATGTGCAATATTACGAACATTATACCTTTAATGGCAATCGCTACTTTCACGATTGCCTGTCATACTTTAACGATCTGCAATTTTAGATATTAATTAATGTATTAACGTACAATGTGGCGTATACACGTCTATAAGATATTCCCTGCTTACAAGAAAATTAAAAATAAAAGCTGGGAACCGAAACTATTTACGGCGAATTTTGATTATGTTCATATGAATGTTTGAAACTATGGATAAATTTTATTCTCTCATATATTTAATTTCAAATTTAGGTTTTTTATAAAACAGATATAAATGTAAAATACAAAAATAAAAATAGTATAAAAAACCTAATCTGGAAGACCAGCAGCGGAGCTTGGCCCGAGCTACCGATGGTGAGGGCCGCAGAGAAAGAAACCTTCTGACAATACGTGCTGTGTCCAGGAGGCTTTTGCATTTGTGCCTTAATCCAACTGTTTAGCGAGAGACTTTTTAGATGTTAGTCAAGACTCTTCACTATGAGACCGTTTACACTGACGACTATAGGGACTATATTTTTATTATTATTATTTTAATAAAAAACACATCACACGCTCGCTCGGATCCGAGTGGGAGGGGCCGCTACTATAGCCCCTCCTCACTCGGATCCGAGTGGTGGGCACGGAATGTGACAATATGCAAGAATATAACTTACCGGAGTTTACAAAAGTTTTTTTTTTGAAGGACGTTCGCGTTTTTAGCCTAGTGGCTATGAAAACCGGATAAAAAAAAGTGAATAGTTTCATAGCCAAGCGTGCTCCGCCATAGGTCTGTTTTCAGTTATTAATAAACCTGACCAAACACTTGGCTATCTAGAATTAAAAAAAAATGGTACAGCCAAAGAACGTTTTCTTAACCCATGACAGATCTAAATAAAACAATAACATTTTTACGAGCCTTATATTCGTATGTCTGGTCTTTTGAGTGTTAAATGTATGAAAGGAAAATTTAAATGGACTGACAACACACGATTGAACAATTGACCTCAGCTCATCTGTCAGTATAAATATATGTCATCTTACTTTTAATAATCTTTGTCATTTCATAAGACCAGTGAACGAAGAAACTTTGAAGATATTTTTCAAAGTAGTTTCCTATCTATACATATGACTAATATTGAAGTGTCGTGATAGGACGGCAAGCGAGCATACAGTTGACCTACAGCAAGCGATTTCTGCCGCTCATAGACACCTCTAAGACCTGGAGATCTAGGAAACTCGTTTCCAACCTTAAGATCTTAGCCATATTACATCATGTGTCATTTTTAGTGACGTCCGCTGCCAGGCGTATTTTATCAGATCGAGTATTTGGAATTATTACTTATAACAAAAACTGAATTTATAAAATTTTGTTCGTCCGTTTATCTGTGAACAAAAACGCCTGAAACGACTGGATTAAAATACCTTTGTTTTATCATCACCTGTATACACTATCGACGCGGGTAAAACCACAGCTTAACAATAAGTTGGAGTTCATATTACAAAATACAAAATGGCGAATATAAAATAATACACATTGATAAAGCTTGAGTTCCATGAATACGGAGCCCTGACCCCATCTCCATTTTAAAAAGCTTCGCTACCCTTTTGATATAACACAAAGTTGCAAAACCTGAACAATGCAATGCCTTTACAAAACAAGATATTGAATATTGAACGTTAAGATCCATCAATGGCTACCATTTTCACATCATCTGATTTATTATGGCGGACTCTATTGTCCTTATCTGATATTTTAAACTGATATAGAATAGAACGAGACGGGTGTATGTAATGAAATATCCACTGTCTGCTTCTGAAAGGGGTTCTTTAACAGCGTCATTCTTCATTTCACTCCTCGGACTTTCTTGTGTTTCTTATTGTGGCGATACAAATATTGAATTACTAAAGTTTAACACGTATTTTGATGATTTAAAATATGATTTTTGATTTAAAAAAAATAATTTTAATAATGTAACCATGTTTTAGACTTAAAATATACTTAAAATAATTACGAAAAAAATATAAATCCACTACATCAAATAATTAATATCCTCAATTATATACAGTACGTAATATATAACAAAAACATAGTGTACAAAATTTTTGTCTGTACGTCTGCCCGGATATCCGTCTGTCTCTTTCGCTGTAACCTGAACTCCAAAACTATTACATTTATTCTTATGGGACTTTGACTAGCAAATCTATACTAACATTATAAAGCCGAAGAGTTTGTTTGAACGCACTAATCTCAGGAACGCTAGTCCGATTTGAAAAATTCTTTTTATGTTGGATAGTACATTTATCAAGGAAGGCTATAGGTTATATTATATTTTCAAAAAAATTAGGGATCCTTATTAAAAGTTCAATAATGTAACCTAAGGTGTAAAAATCGAAATGAATGAATGAATAAATTAATGAAATAAAGCCTCTGGCAGAAGGTTATTAATATTATGGCGCGTAACATAGATTACTTTTATTTTAAAAAATTTATTAGGGTTCCGTATATAATACTTTCGTATTTTCTTTGATACTAAAAAAAATTAAACAAAATCAACGTGGATCACTTTTAAAGGAACACGTCGTGTCCTCAATTCACAAATACCATAAAACCTTGAAAAGTTATAAAAGATTATTCTTAAATCGCGCAAAGAATACTTTCATTGAAAGTTTATTTCCACAGAACAATTTCACTTACGAAATAATATAAAGTTACGCATTCGTAATCCAATTTATTTGGAAAGAGCTTGAAATAATATTGTTGAACTGAAAATGCTATAAAACAAAGGCTTAAGTTTCCTTTGCGGCTGACGTAAGCGAAATTTAAAATGTTTAAGAAGAAAATGTGGGACGTCTGTTTATTCGGCTGAGCATACGAAAATGTAATCTTTAAATAACTCTAACAGTGTTAAGTAAGTAAAAAAAATATGTCGACAATGAAATCTGTTTGTAACCCTATTTTCAACCATTTTTACAAAGTATTAAAAGTGTTCTTATAGCACTAAAAGCGGCTTCGAAATTAAAAAAATATTAATTTAGCAGTGAAAAATTAAATCTATTTTTAACCTTATTTTCGATCAGACATTATAACAAGGCTTTAAAGGTGCTTCATCACTAAAAACTGATTGGAAATTAAAAAAAATAACAGTAAATAATAATATTATGATCTATACAGATTGTTTGGGGACTGCTCCCGAAAACGAAGACGGGTGATTAGTACTAATGATACCTTTGATGAAGGGATGGAAAAAATTCGATCCTGACTAAAAAAGACATATTTTTAATACTTTTTATTAACATTGTTTACGCTACATTTTGTAAGTACAGCGAAATGAATCGATAGTTTCATAAAAAATACGTTACTAAAAAAAACCAGCAATGCAGCATGATAACAAAAACAGCTGGACTAATATGATGGAGCGAAATAGTGCTAGTGAAACGTTTTAAAAATATGATTTTTTCAGTCGGGATCGAATTTTATTCTATCCTTTCATCAAAGGTGTCATTAGTACTATCAGCTGTATTCATTTTCGGGAGTAGCCCCAAACACCCTGTATAGGAATAAATACTTACATAACTAGATTTGTTTTTCATTAATCTGTTAAATTTATAAGGACTAACTTCAGCTACTTTTATTTCATTACAGCACAAAAATTGAATATAAAATTTCAGCTATTGTGTTGCTATCATAACTTATTTTTAGATATCCGTAACGTATCCATAAATAGTGCGAATATGAGAAATGGCGAATTAGCTGCCCTCAGTCGAACTAATCACGTCGTCAATCAATTATGGACTACAGTTTTTGTTTTCCGTCTCGTCATTTCAAAGATTATTTAACAGATATCCCAAAGATATTTCACTCGTCAAAATTTAAAACACCATCTATATGTAATATATAATAAATTAACTGACCCGACGAACTTTGTTCCGCCTTAGAACAGATTTTGGATTCTATTAAGGTCAATTTTTTATTAAGATTAATAAATATAAATAAAAAATCAAGTATTTCAACGATTAAAAAAATTATATAAAGAATCCTATGTCCGTCTTCTGGTCCTAAGCTACCTCTCTCCTAAATTTCAATCATATCGGTTTAGCCGATCTTGAGTCACAAATAGTGTAACTAACACAACTTTCTTTTACATATATAGATATATAATAAAAATAGAATAAAGCTGAAAGTTTGTAGGATTGAATTTGCTTACCTGAGGAACTAGTGATTAGAATTTAAAAATATTTTAGTGTTAGTCAGGGTTAGGTTAATGGGCCGGGCACATGACCTTTAGGGCAAAAAGATTCTCAAGTGGAGACCACGGACTGGATGGCGAAGTGTCGTGCTCACAAGATGGACATACGACCAGGTCGGGATGGATCCAGGTCTGGATTAAGGTCGCAGATGTCCGGTCGTTTTGGAAAACCTTGAGGGAGACCTATGTTTACCAATGGGCTCAGACAGGCCGACAATCAAGTTAGCACATTTATCGAAAATATCTGGTTGATTTTAAAATTCATATAATTGTGTATTATTACAGTACTTGCAAGAGAAACAAATTTTAAAAAATATATTTTTTATCTTTAAAACAGCTAGACTAATGTTGACGCTACTTTCAACACCATTATAATTACGTATGCTTAAAGACAATGCGCGTGAATCCTTAGGTCACTGGTAGTACATACATTAAGTTGGCGTTTTTTATAATGTCAATTTCCTATATTATTAAAAAAAACTTGATTCGTTCTACACACGCTTACAACTTCTCGCGAACTATTAAAAGTCAATCGAAAACCGGTTGCACTGCGCTATTATTTTAATCCCTTATAAACTACCCACTTTTGACTTTAATGTTTTTTATATCGTAAACTCGCTCAGCCATGTTGCTTCCTCTCAAACTACTATATTAACACAAAATCACGGTTTTTTCGCTTTAGTAGGCAAAGACTGTGGATTTCCACCTGTTACGATCCTGACAAACTCCGTCTACTCTCATTAATACTTTCATACACAAATACTATTATAAAAAAATCCGAATACACGAAATAAAAATAAAATAAGGCCGACAGCAGAACACAACTAAAAATGACAAATGGTGTATGGCTTAGGCCTTAAGGTTGGCAACGCGTCTCCTAGATCTACTGGTCTTGAAGGTGTCCATGGGCGACAAGAATAATTTATAGATGGACTGTATTCTCACTTTCGTATACAAAAGGCAGGTTATGGTGAACCAACCTTAAAACATAGATCTATGCTAACCTAGACTTATTCTTAGAAGGTTATAAAAAAAAAAACAATTCCATCGTACACGTCAGCGCACTTAATGCAAGTGTTTAAAAACAGTGTCGATTTCCTGTTCTTAGATACATGGACTTCCTAAAACTTAAATATTTTTCAATTCAAACCTATAGTTTTTAAGATTCGCGCATTGAAACAAACAAAATCTTCAGTTTTATAACATAATCCAAGATGAAAATAGATTATATATGATGTGTCTGTTTTATTAATCTATGTTATGACAAAGTTTTTCACGCGTCCACAAGAAATTCTTTCCCCTATTTTTGTTTCTTAATTTCTTTCTCGAGCTAATAAATATGTAGTTATTGACATATCGTTAATGCTTACTAATATACACGAGAAAGTGTATGTTTGTTTGTTACTCTTTCACGCGAAAACTACTGAATACACCACAATAACATGTAAGCTATAATTTTTGGATATTGTTATACACGTCAAATCTAATTATAGGAAAAGTGTTTTTCTAATTTTTCTAATGTGAATTTTTTTGTAAGAAATTATCAAGTTTTCCCTAATAATTTAGTTAATTTGACAGTAAATAGATCTTTTTAGATAGTGATGTGATTTTTATTAGTATTTCTTGCTATAATTCTTAAAAATGTGTGTGTGAGTAATCTTATATCAAAAAGCATTTCTAAAAATAACCTTCGGAAAAACACCCTGGGAAATGTTTCGAAAAAAAAGCCTTAGTTTTTAAATATATTTTTCGAACGATTCTTAAGAAAGTTGTCCTATTTATATAGACGATCGCACTGTTTTAACAATATCTTTGTATTAGTACAAAAAGATAGTCAGATTTACAAAATCCTTAAAATTCCAAAAATAGAACATTAAACCTTTTCTCTCGTGTCTACAAACACTTTAATAATATTTGTTACTAAATGTAGAAATATTTACATATATACACAATTAAAGTGTTTGTAATATAAAAAGTATTTATAACAGATACATAACTAAGAAAAATATCTGCTTATTCGTTCAGACTTACTACTAGAACGGCCGGACCGATTCTGATACGACTGTCTATGACAGAGATAACGTAATTTACTTAGACTTATTTAATTTTCATCATGAGTAAAACCGTGGGACATCACTACTAATACATAGAATTGAAACTACCTTCCAAATTGCATGATGATATTTACGCTACATTGAATATTTTGCACCTGTGTTGTGTGCTTCATGCGTGAAACGCGGCCATCTGTTGCGAAGGGTTTTAATAAATTCACATTATTTTTTTATTTTATCTTAATAATTTAAATATAACTAAATAGAACATGTCTGTAGATAAAATATTCAAATCAGAAGTGGGAGTAGAACGGTAGCGAACCTAAAATTTCGTCTGTTTGTTACTTCTAGTCATCGTAACGATTGGATGTTTTCATTGCAAATTACACAGAATAAAATAAGTTGTTAAAATTATTTATAAGGTTATAATGGTGTAAAAATTGCGATGTAGGAGTTCTAAATAAATATTTATATTTTAATCTATCTACAATTAATTATTATACCATAAAAATCGACACTTCTGATTTAGAGATAAGCCAGATTAGATAGACATACAAAAAGAAACTGTTATATTGACTTTACAGAGCTTTTTGACACAAAACTTTTAACATAAACTCGCTTCTGCCGGCGGATTCGCTCACTTTCATTTCGATTTTTACACCTCGCATTACTTTATTGGACTTTTAGTAAGGATATCATTCTTTTTTTGAAAATATAATACAGCCTATAGCCTCCCTCAATAGATGTACTATCTAACACCGAGAGAATTTTTAAATCGAACCAGCGGTTCCTGAAATTAGCGCGTTCAAACAAACTCTTGAGCTTTATCATCTAATATATAAAATTCTCGCGTCGCGGTGTTTGTGGGTAAACTCCTACGAAACGGCTTTACCGATTCTCACGAAATTTTGTGAGAATATGGGGTAGGTCTGAGAATCGGACAACATCTGTTTTTCATCCCCCTAAATGTTAAGGGTAATCCACCCCTAAATATTTTTTTTTTAATTTTAGATTTTTTTTTCATGATGTAGCATTAGTAAACACATACAACCCTATATAAATTATTTATGTGGCAAAACGACGTTTGCGGGCTCAGCTAGTATTAGTATAGATTTGTTCCCGTGAAACTGAAACATCTCGTCCTTGTAAAACTTGAAAATAAAATAGCGATCATGTTAGAAGGTATTTTAACAATTCAGAGGCAACAAATTCAGGTAACCACAAGCTGGATCGCTGTAGCTTGTGTAATATCTAGCTCAATGTGCGCTGAATATTTCAGCTAACAACAATTTTAGTGAGAATTTTCTCTCAAAATATGTACCTTTACTGCTGACGGTACATTTTTGATTCTTACACAGTTTTATCTCACTTGTATACGAGAACTTTTATGTTCCTGCTAGAACACGGCGTCAAATCGAGCGTTTCTATTCTATTCCTTGTTTAGCCGATTAGAGCCAGTGCCTAAACATTTAGGAACCCTTATTTTTACTACGTTTCCATTTGTGTATATCTAATATATAAAATTCTCGTGTCACGGGGTGCGTAATCGAACTCCTCCGAAACGGCTCGACCGAACCATATGAAAATTTATATAGT
>JAOSYY010000007.1:10047585-10058848 GCA_025727935.1 Hebomoia glaucippe
ATTATTCAATTTGTCGATTTGCTTTAATGAATAGTCCAGCACTTCGTGGCAACTTCACGAATTTGCAAGTATATTTACGATTTCTAATAGAAAAGTTTATTGAAAGTTAAATTAGTATTCCGAGGGACCTAGAGAAATGTTTACAATTCTGCAAAGGGCAACGAAATGAGGATCTGAGATATAAAGTCAACTTCGATAGTAAAGATGGATTAGCATTTTATTTATGCTAGCCGTAAGAAGTCTATCTACTTTTACGATAAATATTTATTTTATGTCCGGTTTTCTTTAGCGATTTTCTACTTTATTTTGCGGATATACAAAATTGAATCTCGGCTATTTCGTTTGGATACAGATCAATTTTCAGAGTTAAACTTCTTTAACGTGCTTAAAGTAATCATTAACTAGCTTTGCGAATAAATTTCTATTAAAATTATGAAGGATTTTTTAAAGAAATTTTTAAACACTGTATGGTAGTAACTTCGATAAAATTAATAAATAAATCAATTATTTTTAATACAATTGCCTAGAATTACTTAAAATCTTTTCTAAATAAAACTGGTGAAATATCCTATCATTAACAATTTTGATTCCTGGCAAATATGTGAATTTAGAAGAGAATATATAATTGCATAATACAATCATTTTGTTTTAAATTGCAGATTATACTGCCCTCTAAATAAATAGTTTGAACATAAATTTGATTTCAACGCCATCTAGTACATAAAAATTATACTAATAAATACTAAAGCTAGCTGAAAGACTTTTAGTAGTTATTGTAGCATTTTATAGAACATTTATTTATTACTAGATGGCAGTTTAAACAAATTAAAATAAATACAAAACGTGAAATATGCTTGTTGAAATTATTTTTTGCACATAGAAGAATAAGATTTTATGTAGTTAATTTTAAACAAGAAAGATGGCAGTAATATAAAATGTTTAGGAAATATATCTTGGCATTTATTAAAGAAAAACTACAATAAATATAAGAAGTTTTTCTTATGACGATCTCAATCAAATATGAGAAACATATTTGTATATATTTTAGAACAATAAAGATAATAAGAATACTCGTATGTTTCCGTCTTAAAAAACTATAACAAAAAGTAATTAGCAAAATTTGAATTGCTTTAATACCATAAAGCAAAATGCGTGATTTATCCCGTCGGTACAACAATTGTTCAGACTGGCCATAGACAAAGAAAGATTCCGGGGTTTGTTGGACAAGCTCCAGTTATTTGAGAAACAGTAGAAGAAAGAGTAATATATTCATGTTTTGTTTTCTAACACGTATTTTTATTTTTTTATTATATTTTAAATAATTTTTAATATACCTTAAACCTCATACATTATTATATTCATACATTTTTTACTAATATAGATAAAAGTACATAGATAAATGGCTTACAAACGCAATATATAAATTTCTCCATTTGTTTCTATGTTCCAGTTCATTTTCGAAACGGTTATACTGATTTTGACCCTACTTTCAGTGGCAAATAGCTTATATTTAGAAAAATAATATGGCATATTTTTGTTTAATTATCCTACTGTAAACATAAAAGTAGACGATAAAGTTCATTATATTTCGCTATAAAAGCTAACATAATTTTATACTTTATCGTACCATTTAAATAAAATAACTTAAGTTACTGGTCATTAGAGAAGTAAGTAGAAGTTACAGATAATTTATTCATTATCGAATTAAACTTTTAAAGAATATACACAGAAAGTAGCAAAAGAAATTTAAAGTAAAGAATATAGTTTTAAATACAGATGAGATGTTAGAAAGTTCCACAATTCATAAAACCACACATACATGGACACTAAACAAGTTGGAAAAATTTTCAATATAACGAACAAACATCACAATATGAATAATAAATATAAAATAAACCGACATTCAGCCCAGAAGATAAGATTTTCTTTAATTGATATATGAAGCAACAGAGTAACAAAAAAGATATTTATTTGCTTAAGATTTGCAATGAACACATTACATGACTCTTGTTATCGTATTTCTTGACCTTCTCTGCCACAATTCACGTAAAAATATGGAAAATGCATATTTATCATGTAACAGTAATAAAAATAAGTATCTTACATGAAGATTATCATTTGTATCGTCATATACTATTATGTACTTTTAACCTTTCCACGAGCTATTTCAGTACAAGGGGGTGAGGGTAAATTCAATAAAGCTCCAACCAATCAATACCTGTAGAGTGTAGAATGCAATATTGAAACGATATCGCTGAACTGCATCGTAACGCGTGGGAAATGCAACAGTGTTACGATACAAATATGAACATAGGTATTGATTTTTCTTTGTTTCACGATGGATGTTCTAGAATGGACAGAAATATTGACATTATATTGATTCTAATAGAACAAAGAACTACTTAACTGTAACTAAAAAATATATGTAAAACAACAGGTGCCATAGATATATGTATATATTTTTTTAATAACTTAAGTGATTCATCATATTTCAGATATACTTTTATAAGTATCTAATTTTGATTACTTACACACAGAAAACGCTATAGTTATGATATTTTATCTGTCTATCTGTTTTTTGGCCTCGTAGCTCCCATATTGATGGGACAATTTGATGTAGTTTTAAGATCGATTCTCTGATCGAAATGGTTCTTAGATATAGTTTATTTTTCATGAAGGTTCTTGTCAGGGATTACTTAAATTTTTTATATATTTTCTTGACGATGTAGATTCCTCGTAGTAAACTGCTTTCTTCATGTCTATACTTAATATGAATCGCATATAGTGTTCCTGGCAAAGTGTACTTTAATATCCTCAAAAAAACATAAGTCTGAATGAACCCATATGTTGATATCTTTATATGTTTAACCAAACATATATTAATAAAAAATCCAAATTTCCCCGGGTACATAGGCAGAAAAGTAAGTGAAACTTTGAGAATATAATATTTATTAAGCAACCCTACTTAATCTATTTCAACAGTATTTCTTTTCAATAGACTGCCTTAATCAATAAATTTCAATTATAGAAGCGATATCGAAACAACAGTGTTAACATCGCTTAGTAACAGCGATTTAGATACGATCTAGCTACTATGTAGCGACGATGTAGCTCCGATGCAGCGACTATGTAGTTATTATGCAGCTACGATATAGGTTCGATGTAGCTATGATGAGATAGCGTTATCATTTCGAAGTTGCTGTAAAAATTCTGGAAACGAAAAGGATGCGATGTTAAGGCATTATTGATTCAATATTACTGTTATATTGTTTAATACTGTTATATCGCATTCTTCTATTAATTCTATATTTCTTAAGTTATCATATAGAAAATTTATAAAACGTTGGATGATCATTTTAAGCGAAAGAATTCCAAATCGCTTTTGTTACGCATTTTAATTTCATTGTTACCTACGTACAAGTTTGAGTTCATTGGTAAAAATACTAAGATTATATGAAAAGCACATATATGAAAAACACTTATAATTGTTTACATTAAAGTCATTCAAAATATATCCATTAATAAAATTTTAACATTCAAGCAGATTACTCCTGAGACACGTCAAATTTTATATTGCTTTTATAAAATCTTTCCCAGTTCGCCTTCATATAGCATTCTCGGTCCTAAGAATCAGGTAACTGCATGGTGTAGGAGTATTTTGATAAGGTAAAGTAAGTTCTCGTTGCGACTTCGCATCTCCTTCGAATTCATCCGATCGTAAAACTATGACAAGACGTATAAATCGAGTTTCCGTAGTAGCGGTAAAGGGCAGAGGTGACTGAAATTCAGCGTAGTTACCATAGAGCGCATGCGTTCCAGAATCGATCTGTAGAAGGCTCGCCGATTCCCAGGCATTCTACTCCGCGACCACCAACCGGTGAGTATCCTCGCGAACAGTCGATCCTCATTTTCATAAATCGTTCATCAAAAAAGGTGCATGTACCTAGCTGTCGCGGTGATCATTATAATAGCGAGTTTGCTCAAACTCCAAGTAAGTCAATTTTATTATTATACCTAATTTTTAACTTCTCTCTGTCTCCTGCACGGCTCCCGTCAAGCAAGTACCTCCGAACATTGTTCATATATATTCATCGTTATTTATATGGGCACTTGATTTTTGTTCTGTTATGTATAATTTAAAATTTTAATTGCTTTAATTTTGTTTTTGCTTAAAAAAAGTACTTGTGAGCATTTAATATTGTCATGACAATATTCTGGTTCTAATTATTTGTTATACGGGTATAAATGCTCACAAGAATCATCTTATTTTCTTAAGCCGAGTTGTAGGTAATTCGCCAACGCTAAAATTGTATGGTTATGCTGAAGATACCTTAAAAACTGTTATTTTATTTTATCTCATAATTTTATTGAAATGTATGTTGTATTTCCTATGTGTATAATTGTATAAAAAATGCTCAATTTTCTTTCTAACGCGCAACAGGTGGTCAAAACATTATATTAATTGGGCCTTTCAATTAGATTCCTTTGTCTGCCTGAAATTATTTTATTACGTTCATAAAAGACGATCTATTTAATCTGTAAAGGAAAATCAAATGTATAGGTACGACGAGCCATTTTCTTTTCAAATAAAGCAACCGTGAAAAATTTTCCTGTGGAAAAATCCCCGCCCTTTCGACATAAGTACTTGTTCCATAAATATAAAATCAATACGATCCTGAGAGCTAGTGCGCAAGTCCTGGTACCTAGGTAGCCTAGCTCAGCTAACTCTCCAGGTACAGTGCATACAGCGCAAGTGCAATATTGATTAATCCACCATTTTGTAATGCAAGTAGTCCGCCATATTGGCGAAACGGGCGTCAAATCACATATAACTATATTATATACGATAGTGTTCCGACATTTTGGAATGCGAATAATACTGCGATTTTCCCGATTTTTAAAGTGTGTTAGTTGAATATCAAATAGTTTAGAACTAAAAGAAAGGATGCGACTCTGAGATTAAATAATTAATACTAACTTTAACTAAAAGTTTTTTTTTCTTTTTTGTAAAATTTACTATTTCCCTACCTACCTATTACTTACCTAGCTTCACCCAAATATCACATCGTGTTTAAAAAAATAATTTTAGACATTTAGGCATTATACGTAACAAGGAAACTTACGTTTGCATGGATAATATTACTTAAGACTATCTCTTTGAAAGTCCGGTCAGATTCAGTTCAGCCGTGTTGGCTGTTAGTGGAATCAAACAGACTGACAAAATTACTAAGTTTGTTTCTTCTATAGAATTATTTCGTGTGCGTTTAGAAAGAAGCGGTTATTTTTTACTACAAAAGGACCCTTTATTTGTAACTATAAATACAATATTTTTACACAATTGATTTTATTGTCATTGCGTTTCAAGATTGGAACGAGTGAGAACATTGTCCTAAATTCAAAATTCTGATTCACTGATAAACTTTATCGAAAAGATCTCATTACAATTACCATCACGAACCTGCGAGGTCCGGGACAATCGATATGTCACGTCTTTTTTTACAATGTTCCACGTATCAAATTATCGATTATTCAAGCTGGTTAAACAACACCATTATTCCGGAACCATGAATTCACTCACGTCAGTGAGTTATACTGTTCAATTTAAGAAAATAATTACAATTATTTTTTTATTAGCTAATACATCTGTTTGTATTCAAAAACATATTATTAAAAGTACACAAAACGCGTCAACTTTCTTCAGTGTAGTATAGCACCTCATCAAAAAAATAAAAATATATTACTTATGGTCAAAACGGTAGTCTATAAAAACTATGTAGTTCACAATTAGATTTGTCAATGTATAAATTTTCAAATTAACTCGACGTATATAAATATATAATATACAATATACATTCGATACTACTAAATAAATAAATATGGAACTTTTAAAAGAAACATTTACTTTTTAATGTTTTTGTCTGTCCATATGATTGTTCCGATTAATAATTGTACCACTTGTAATAAAATTTGACAAGTCCTAAACTTATAATGAGTAATTTATTTTGACACTATCACCTTAATGTATTCATAAAAACAACCTTAATTAAACAGTCAATTAGTAATTCAATGATGTAAATAGAAAACATTTTATTTTTTCATATATTTCATTGTTTATCGATAAAAAATCATTGATGTACAGAAGGAACAATGTATAGTCTACTTACGAGTGCGCCCGCGCAGGGTTCCCACTCACACAATTTTAACTAATTACCCATTTAAATAGGCTTTTTGCATCGTCATTGAAATTAATTAACATATTTTGAAACATTTTACTCACCCTCGAAGCGTTGTTATGGGATGCTGGAGTGATTTCTTCCTGAAAAAAAATTTAAAATTATTTGTAACTCACAAGTAACCAAACAATAAAACTTCGGTGTTAATTTTAAGTATAAAGTAAAAATTTAAACATTTGCCAGTGAATGTGAACGCCAGAACTTCATGAGATTTTTCCAATTTTTTATGACATCCAAAAAAATTATTTTTCTAAAATAAATAAAAATACTTTACGATATTTGCTGACAGCAGCTACCTGTGAAGATTGTGTTCAAATTGTATAATTAGAAATACACACTTCAATTTTCTATATGAGTTTAGATTCATAAAATTTATTATTATTTATATGAACCACCTAGAAACGGAATAAATAATTTATATTTTGTATCGAGCAGTATTTACATCATTCGATTATAGGTATAAAAAATAGGACGCTTTTTTAATCTCTTAACAAGATTATTTTTAACATTTTTAACATTATGTAATTAATTTGAATTATCATTAACCTTGTATGTATACCTCCAATTATAATATGTTTCATTAATTAATTATTACCAACAAAGTATGACCTCACCGATCACCATATTACAATAATGGCGCCTACGTAACGTGGTTTGTTAGAATGATATATTTATTATCTGTGTAATAGCCGTTTCCAATCACATAGTCTATGAGGTAAGATTTAATATAGATCTATGATCATAGACGCTATAAACCGTAAATGCAATTGATTTATCATTAAATAGAATAATTATCAAGAATGGGTTTTAAATATTTCAAATGTGTATTAAACAAAAAAAATATTTTTACTATTATATATCTATAGATATAATTAAATGGTGTGTCTGTTTGTAGTGTGAAAATAAAAGCTCTATCTAAATTCATATGAAAATATATTCGGTACTGATAAGATAAACATAATTTATAAAAATTATATCTGTTTATTTATTTAATCTTCAAAACAGTTGATATGACTTTGAAGAAGACTTCCAGTGGCAAATAACTTATTATATATATATAAATCAACGACAAACGAACAATTAAGGTAATCTGATTTTATAAAAAGGGTATACGAGTATGTTTCTTTTAATTAACGCGGGTGTATGTTATATGTATTGCTACGAGACTGTTCCCACTAGTGCCCCTAAATATTTTCATCGCTAAAAGTTGTTCTTATTACAAGTAATTAATTAAAATAATAATAATATCAAAGGAAGCCGACATGAAGCGAATGCCAAAACATTTGATAGCATCTTAATCGTACAACCTACACGCAGCCACACAATGGAGCTAGGTTATTTTTTTAACAAATAAAAACACCAAACAATAATGTTATGTCATGTTTAGACGGATCATTTGATTGATTTGCATCATTCTAAGTTTTCTATGGTACAAAAAAATGATAAAGGTCTTCTCATACTAGATTACTTTAAGATACTGTGGCCGGTTAAAAATTCTAATCACCCTCGCCTGAAATTATTGTTAGATTACTGTAAAGGTACGATTTTTTCATGTCAAATTAACGAATCGATGACAAAAAAATGTTTAAATATTTACATACCACCTGTCACTATCATCATAGATATAAAACATTAAACACTATGAATTTTTACTTCTAAATCACATACAATAAAATCATATTGATTGATAATTTTGAATAAATTCTATAAATCTATACGTTCAATAAAATTGACAAGGTCTTCACGTCAATATTTTAAAGGTGATCGCGAGTCCTTTCATCGGTGAACTGAAAAATATTAAGCTATAGTAAGCCTACAAGGTTTAAAAAAATATTAGTGAATATTACACCTACATGTTCAAAATTATTGTGCAATTATCGATGTTGCACAAAATGGCTGACCGTGTTTCGAACACTCATTTCAAATTTGTTGTAGCTCTTGTCCTTCTACATTCTTTTAAAAAAAAAATATTAGAACACCAGGGGTAGTAATCAAAATATTATTAAAGAAAATTCGACATTATATTACGTATGTCAAAATATATATATTGACAAAACTACAGATGGATACTATTTAAAATAAATAAAAGTATCGTGTGTACGGTTACACTAACCTCCATGTTTCCATGACAACAGGAAATAAATCTTCATTCGTCTTTGAATTAACCTAGAGCCTGCGTTCAAAACATGACTTAAGTTTAAACTTCATAGACCATGTATAACTCAAGGAAATAGTAAGTTAAATGAATGCGATCGATTTTTTCCGCTCCATCATCAAAGGTGTCATGCGTACTATCATCTGTCTTAGTTTTCGGGAGCAGTCCCCTAACACCCTGTGTTCAGGCAGACAGGCCAAAATTAAAAACAAACTTTTCTGTGTCTATAGTTCTTTTCTTAACGCCCAAAATCATTTTCGATCAGACACGCGGTATTTACTGAAATTTTTTTGTATTTTATTTATAATTTAATAAAAATGAAATTAGATATAGACTGTTCATTCACTTTTCAGGGCCACTATGCTCCGCCTAGAGGTTATACTCTTTCTAATAAGCGCCGCCGGGACTTTGGCCTTCCGCCATGGTTCTTTTGGGGGAGAGGTAAGTTAACTAGTTTAAGACAGACCTATTTATACTTTAAATTCTTTATAACAAAATTAATGTTTCCAGTAGTAAACTGGTACTTACTGTATTAGGTAATAAAGTATAATTTAAAATAGATTTTTTCTTTCAAAAAGGTTTTAAAACATGTAGTTTTATACGCAAAATCTTTTTTTAAACTCATTTTCTCTTCATTTGGAAAAGACAGTTATCATATCGGATATAAGCCGATAAATCTCGATTCCTTATGTTTTATCGTAGCAGACTCTTGTTCTATTAAGAAAATTGTTAATTTTTTATTTTTTAATATTTACAATTAGGACCACTACATGCTTACCGAAGCGTGGCTACGTGAGGTCGTGAATCACATGGGGAAAGACTTCAACGACGCCGGTACCTCTTACCTTGAATTTCCCCAAAATGAGCGTCACCTGAACCTAATTGCCCGGGCCAACAAGGAAATGGATCACGAACAGCTAGACTACGACTCTCTTCTTGATGGCAATCCCAACCCCAGTCTTCGCGACCAGGAGTACTTGCAGCACAGGTAATTTATTTTCATTTTTATTAAATCATGTGCTATCAATCTTTAATTGTATTTCAATACTATATTCTGAAGTGATATTGTAAATAATGATGAGTTCAAATGAATTCATCTCTTAAATATTTTCCAGTTCCCTTTGGGGTCACCAATACGTGACTGGTGGCGCAGGTGAGGGTGATCAGCGTCTGCAGCCATCAGGTGTTGTTCCCAATCACCAAATGGTCAAAACAGATGCCGTATTGCCTGCTTACTGCAACCCGCCCAACCCGTGCCCCGTTGGGTACACTGGTAAGAATTAATGACTATTTAAACAAAACAAGGAAATATTTTGATGAAATGCGACGTAAGAGCCAGAATAATGCAGTGCACAGCGGTTTCACTCGTAATGACTATATGTCTACAAGATAATGGTGATAAAACACATCATCACCGTTCAGAGTAATGATGGAGAAATAAAAGAAGCATATTTATGTGCCACATCAGTTATGTGCTTGTGAAAGTCTTGATGAAATCATTCCAGCTGTTTCGGAGATAAGCCGGAATAAACACATAGGCTAACAGACAGCCAGACAAAAAATAATCTGTTGCAGACAACGTTTATAAGTACTAGCTGGGCCAGCAAACGTCGTTTTGCCACATAAATATATCGCGGATTAAAAATAGGGATTGATTGTGGAGGGGTGAAATTTGAGGTTGTATGTATTTTTACATTTTGGGGATGAAAAATAGATATTGTCCGATTCTCAGATCTACTTAATATGCTTATAAAATTTCACGAAAGTCGGTCTAGCAGTTTCGGAGGGGTAGAATTACAAACACCGTAACACGAGAATTTTATACATTAGATACACGTTGTCTGCAACGGGTTTTTTTCAACATTTCCTTTTTAAGGAATGTTAAACTTAACATGCGTCAAAAAAGGAAATTTTATTTTAGTATTACAAGCACACTTCAATTTTATTAATATGCATATATGATCAATTACCACTTGGTAAAACGTAAATTCGCTCGTCTAAACATAAGTATTATCTATGTACAGAAGACCAAGGCTGTATCAGCGAATTTGAGAACACCGCAGCGTTCAGTCGCGAGTTCCAACTGTCTCAACATTGCATGTGCGACGGTGAACATATGTTCGCCTGCCCCGAAGAACCGGAGATGGACATTCATTTCCCTGAACACAAGAACCTGGTCGCAAAGAAATACATTCCCGAAGTTAGTGACTCCTATATTTATGAAAAACTTAACGCATTCATAGACGTTGTTATTAACGTGTTGACTGCACATAAGCGTTCGCCCTGCGCTTGCCTTTTTAACTAAACCTTTTAAGTTATATAAAAACTAATGATTAACTTTTAAAATGTTTAATGTAATTGAACGCTGATACACTTCTCTCTAAATAATTTGAAAGCTTCAGACCTACTTTCAGTATTAAACATTTTAGAAATCGGAGGCAATGGCACTTTATATTGTCAATGATATTAATCGGAAACTCTATTTTTACACTTTAAGGTCTACTTTGCTTAAATGGAATTGCTTTGTATACAAAGTTTACTAAAATCATAAAAAAATATTCGGTCAAATAGGCCTAGTACTCATTTAAGATTAATTTTTAGGTGGAGAATCCTTTTTTATTCGGTGAACGTCTACCGATTGCTGCGAAAAAAGGATTTGACGTACATGTTTACTAAATAGATTTTAGCCAGATTTGTAATATCATTTATCGACCCTCGATTTATTTTTAACTTCAGTAAATCCATCATATATTTAAAATGAAGAATTTACTTACCACGAATTTATCTACGAATTGCAGAAAAATATTGGCGTGTTTGATGTTATTCAAGTATGTGTTTTAAACTAGAATTATGAAAAACCTTTATAAGTAAGGGT
>JAOSYY010000007.1:10058948-10069925 GCA_025727935.1 Hebomoia glaucippe
TTTGAATTACTTCAAAAACTCGGATTCTGTAGCATTAACGGTCTTTTAGATAAGTTATAAATTGATGTCTATTTATAAATATCCATTGCAAACTTTTAATATTAGTACATTTTATTGCTAAGCATAAGATTCACACATTTTAAATTAATATCAAAGTCCAAAGTGAGTATTTTAGACAGTTACCTGAAAACAATTACAACGAGGATTTTAATTAATACGTTCAAAAAATTATTGTTTATTTAAAAAAACGGGAATTTCTTTTATTTTCTCAGTAACTTATTTTTGTATAAATCTTAGTAAGGTTTACATAATCTTGTCTATATTTATATTCATTTAATACTTTGACTTCTTTACCATTACTATTAAGTTTTTTTCGATACGCATACTACAAAATATTTATACGTAATTTATGGAATTATTAAGTACTCTACATAAAATTGGAGCCAGTACAAAATAAATACTAATTGCAATTATATCAAAACATCAAGAGAAACTAATACAAACATTTTGGTATTTAAATAAGGTATTGATATAAGATAGAAATATATATTACAATGTACATAAAATAAGTGATACAAATCTTTTCAAAGTGTTAAATAATTATAAATAGAGATATTCTAAAATAAACGATAAATTAACTTTAGAATCATCATTATATTCTACTTTCTACGTTATAATTTAGGATACGGGAGATGATATGGATGGAAAATGATCAAAACACATTCTTTGATAAACGGATACGAAACTAATTATCAGACTGTGAAGAAATGTAGACCATATACCGGATAAAAATAATACTATAACATCTGAAACTGTAGCATGAAGAACATTTTAATGCAAATACCGAAGTAATAATGGGATAATGACATTATAATGCGCACATATGTATAATTAGGCGTTTAGGTCTCATGAAATGTAATTTTTAATCAGCGAATACGTAGTTTTCTAGTGGCGAGAGGTGTTGTCATTAGCGTGTGTATCTGTGTATGTATGATGTCAAGAATTTTATTCGGTTTCTACATTTTTATGCTTTTCAACATTTTTGACGAGAGTTTCCAGGACCGAGAAAATTTTCAATATCTATTTAAGAATTCGTTCATTTTAATTTGATGTCCGTTTTTTATTAATTGTCTTTAATATTCTAGTTTTTAACAAGACCCATGAGATGGGCATAGAATAGAACAGGCAGTCACCACATGTTAGTAGGTACTATCGAGATGGCAGAAAAATTTCCCATTTGTAAAAAATGTTGGATATAGCCCTCGGTATAGTCATAGATATTATATAACAGTATAAAACACTTCTACATTTTCTTCTCTACTTCAGATTTACTTGTTTTATTACAAATATTTAGATTATCGGTTTCTTTCCTTAATTCAATGAGTGAAATGAGTGTAACCCGCCGATGACGGTTTGAAATGGTAACAAGATCCGGGAGTATTGGTTGCAACATCAGGAATATTTTGGATGGAAAATGAACTAACACTCGAATATTGGACAATCTCAAATGCCTCAAGAAAGTATCTGAAACAAGTCGAAATGGAGCGTAAAAACTTGAAATAACATTTTAACCAAGAAAATTTGTGAGACTATTCTTGAAATCTATATCGCAGCGATAAACGGTCACCGTTTATGACAATTTTGAACATTATCTAATTCAGAATGTGTCTCAAGTATGTTCTTCTATAGAGGTATGAGACATCCTATGGACAGTTAGTATACATATCTTGATCATCTACGATAGAAAACCAACAATCTGCATGAAGAATTGAAAAAAAATCCAATATGCTTGCTGATGAAGTGACATGTCCAAATGACATTCAAAGTGAATTGATTGCTTTTCAAATATTTATTTGCCTTTATTTATGTTAAGTTTGCCAACGCACAACTATTTCGAAGTAGAAGTATTGCATATAAATATAATATTAAAAATAAGGTCTGTATTCAGAAAGCCATCGCTTTGGTGTGGTATGTAGAGTATAAGAAACAAAATAGCAATAAGGGATTACAGAAATCAATGACAAATGAGCATAGTTAAGGACCCACATGCGAGTACAGTAAATTGTGTACAGGCCATCAAATTGTTCCCCGCATATAGGAATAAGCCTAGCAAGTATGTATAATTGTAAGAATCAGTGACATATTTACATGATTTACGGAAGATCAGTGGAATACAAGTTTTGGATGACATTAGATAATAACGTAAAAATTAAAACGTACAGTATGTTTGAGGATTGCTCCCGAAAACGAAGACGGGTGATGGTACTAATGACATCTTTGATGAAGGGACGGAAAAACATCAATACTGACTCAAAAAAGACGTATTTTTAACACTTTTTATTAGCATTATTTACACTCCATCTTAAAAGTACAGCTAAATGAAACGATACTTTCATAAAAGATACATTACTTTACTAAAAAAAAGCATGATAACAAAATCGAATGGACTAACGTGATGGAGCGAAATAACGCTAATAAAACGTTTTGAAAATTTTTTTTTTAGTCAGGTTCGATTTTTTTCCGTACCTTCATCAAAGGCGTCATTAGTACCTGTCTTCGTTTCCGGGAGCAGTCCCTAAACATCCTGTATATTCATATTATTTATGATTAGTTTAGTGGTTCATCATTACGATCAAGAAGTATAATTTTAAATGTATTCAGTGTTTGAGCATTTTGTATTTTTTGTTAATATGATTTATATAATTTCCGTATTGGGGCGGAAAAGAATACTAACCCCAATCCCAAGTCAGGAATAAAAGGGTGTCGTAAGAGGCGACTAAACCTGACAAGTGGTAGAGTTCCGAACTACCACGCTCTTGATTTAAGGAGAGCCACTCTCGAAATCAAATCAAGAGTCTATTAGTTTAATTTGCAATTATATTTTGCATTTCATAATTTATCATCATCGTCATTTACGTTGTCTCAATCATTCTTATTGTTTAATCATCAATCACTAAAAGAGAATCATTTTATTGATTAATTTGCAATTTAACAAAATATTTTTTCATATATATTAACACTGCGGAAAGATGAACCACAAACAAATCTAATATAGTTTATTAAGGTTTTTCTTGCTAATATTATTTCAAGTAATTTCCTTTTTTAAGTAACCCTGGATATGTCTTCCTTAGTAATTACAAAATTTATATCTAGTTAATAGCAAAGCCTTTGACATATGACTCTTTTTGGAATTTGTTATCATATTTTGATGGAACATTTTCATTTTATTTTGAAGGAACGTCAATAAATCTCTATAATCTTAGCACCCGTAAGATCTTTGGGTTACATTATTGGGCTACAAACATAATAACACTAGAGTTATCTACAACACAGGACATTCGATCAGGTACCCACCCTTTACCAACATTAAAACATGCCAATATGAACACCTAACTTTCACCTACGTGTTATTGTGTAAGGAAGGGCAGTACCAACCGTATCAAAATAGATGGCGCTTATTTCAAATTTGTGATAATTACATTAAGACAATAATCTTTCCATTTAATTTTCGTCACATTAATAAGTAATTTAATTTATTGAAAAATCGATATTTTCAATTTAACATTTAATTAGCGTTTCAATATAATTTATTTTGTTCAGTTGTAATTTTACTTGCTTTTTTACAAAGAGTGTTATATGTTCAAAGACGACTGTAAATACAAGTTATAAATTGAAGTACATTAGATAGGTTGTCAAAAGTAAAGCCGTGATAATATATAGCATGCATATCGAAACTTCTATATTTCAGGCTATTGTTGCCTAGTCTGTCTCTTTCACTTTGGCAATGTGTCTGTACCTTGCTTTTCATAATTCTCTTACTCTTCCGGAGGACATTTTTAAATATTATTTCTACTCTGCAACTTCCTTTCTCTATATTCTTCTTCGTCTTATTCTTTATATAACTTAAGTAAATCTTTATCTTTATTCTTAATAATAAAACGTTGATTTGCACGATAATTTTTCAACGCTATCGTTTAAAGGAGAATGTTCTGTTTAATTTTTTCATAATGATTTACGAAATTAAAAATCCGAAATTTTCTCTAAACAATTACAAATATCATTTAAATAACATTTTTTGCGCAAGTCCTCGAGCTTCTTAAACGCGAAAACTTGCAATTGCTTGCTTTTGTGTTTATAATTAAAAAACTTTTTTCTTCTCTCCATAATCATACGTTACCTATCTAGATTTTCTCTACCTAATTATAAGTATATTATTAATCTGTATGTGTAAATAGTTTATTCATTCGTAAGGTTAATTTGGTAAGTCTTGTACATATAAAGTCGATAACTTGAGAAGCATCTAGTCAGCACACAGTAGTATGTAAATAAGTAGTATATATTTAATATGTATAAAAAGTGGCGTATTAAAGATCTCATTTATAGTATGTATAAATTTAAAAGTTAAGACAGTGTAAGATGAGGATATGGGCGAAAACCGTTACCACCCGAATATGTAGTACCAAATTTTCTTAAGTGTAACTTTAGTTTAGACAAGGTTTGACGATAATGAACAACAAGTAGCTTAGCAAGGACGTATTGTGAAAACCATTTTCTTTTTATGTTTCAAGTATTTCTTTAGTATAATTTTTCAAAAACGGAATTCCGTATATTTATTTCTATGACGTTTGGATATTGGCAAATAAATATTGACACATTGATAATAATAAACATTCAGTACAATGTAGTTTCAAGTAATAGCATTAAATATTTAAAAAATTAAGTTAAAGTTACTTCATAGTTAAGTATTCATACAATAACAATTGTACATATTTGAGCATTATTTTTGTTTATTTTAAATTAATGAGGCTATTATGTACAGCAGTAGCGCAAGAAGACACTAATATATATTAAATTAGTTATAAGCACCTAAGTTGTCGGAAGATAACTCAGAGTCACCTAGAACCTAGAATTGAATGAAAAACCTTAAAATTATAATATTAACAATAGATTTAATGATAATCAAGGATGAAAGTACAAGTAAAATAGTCAATATTAATTTAATTTTGTATAAATAACCTTGCACTCCTAAGCTCGCTTTACCCAATATAAATTAAGCATAAATACTTTGTAAATTTTTCACTATGTATAATTTTCCAAAAATTAATCAACTCTCAACCTAACTAAAGCCAAACCGCGTCTCAAAAAATATTATGAACATAATAGAAATACCATTCAAATAAAAATAACGCCTAATAAGTATTAATATACAGGGCTGTAACGCTGTGAAAATTCAACGCCTCTTGCAACCTCCGCGTTTTAAATACGAACTGAATTAATGAGACTTGACACGTTACCTAAATTCACATAAAACTTCAAGTTAGACAATATATTATATTATTACTTATTTTACGAACCTTTCAAAAGTATGGTCACGTTACAAAATAAAATATTAAAACTTTTAATAACAATTGTAAGTTATGTTTACTTACAAGTCTAAAAGCAACAATTTAATAGTTCTAATTATTTTTATTTTAACAAGTGACTTCTCCTCAATTGAAAATTCATAACAAATTTAGACATATTCAAATATACAATATGGTTATTTCCTTGTCTCTTTGTTTTTATGATATATCTACTGTAATTTGTTATTGTATATTTTTATTTAATTTGTAATTTTCCACTTTTGAATACTTATTTAATTTAGAATGCCATAAGTACATATTTGTTTAAATACTAAAATAGGTTATCTAATCATAAAACTCAAAAACCAAATTACCTCCAAAGCATGAAAGACAGCTATTGCAGTAAATAACGTATACTCAACAAATATTAATTAAATCTCTTATAAATCAAACTATAACTTTTGAGATTAATTTTCGTACTGATTTTGACACTTTCCGTGATAAATCTTGTATATATGTATTGATTGTAAATTTTTATCTGTAAAAATTTTTTGAAGTTCAAATTTTCTAATGTTTATAACATCGTCACGCGTTTTATATCATTTATACGCAACAAACTAACAATAATCTGATTAGATAAATAGTTTAGACGTAAAAATTGTAATAATGTTAAATGTACATTTAAAAAGGTCATTCGAAGTCTCACAAAAATAATTTTAATGAAATTCTAATAAATAAGGATATTGTATTATAATTGTAACGTCTACATTATATAGGATATATTTAGAAACTAGTAATAATGTTGTACATTCCCAAAGAGAGCAGTCACCAAAGATTTTTCATTTGCGAGGGTTGAACGAACAAAAGTATATCTCTTATAAAATCCTCCACAAGTGGTCAGACATTAATGAAACCTTTTCAAATCTCCTGATTTTTAAAACTTCAGAAAAACGTATAATTGTAAAATATTTTTGTCTGTATTATAGTATTTGCTTTGTGTGTACCTTGTTAACTATTTCTTAAACCTACCTATAATTTTGCAAAGGTTTCGCATGAAAACGAAGGTTTATGGGACGTGCCGTGGTTTTTTGTCTTTAACCCTAAACTTAAGTATATCCATTTTATCTAATAAGGGTTGTACTTTTTGTAAAGTTGCGTCTTTCATCCCTCGTTTTATAGTAGATTTAATGTTTTGTACTAAATTATTTAGCAATAAGTGCCCGCGTCTTCATTCATGGGATTTTGATTATATTTTTATCGTATGTATTATTTAAACCGATCACTATACTCGTTTTATGACATTTCATATAAGTATACAGGAATTTAATAATTTATTTTGCCTGAGATTTACCACCAATCGTACTCTGTATTCAAAATTCAAAGTCATAAGGGCGTAAAAAGTGTTAATTAGATATAAGAAAATAGTAATAGAATGTTTATAAAGTTGGCATGTTAGAATCGAACATAGGTATTAAGTTGACCCAAAATATATAAACACCAAAGCATAGTTTATCACATTAACTTAGACACCTGCAGGAAAATATGTTAGTCAAGCTTATAAATAGCGATGCTGCACGAAATTCGTCAAAAATTACAGGCGTAACAAAATTGGGGATACAGTTATCATCAAAAATGAATCTTTATAACCACTCTATCATTATATAGTTTTTAATGTGTACATATGACGACTATCTGCGCACAGTGAGCAAAACAGTAGATCTCTAATAATAACCCTTAAAATACCACTTGTTTCGTTCTTTTCGATAAACTAGGCTCCAATTTCGTTGTTTATTCATTTAATTACGTGTATTATTATATGGTTAAATTACTAAAAATTTTTTGAATGAATAAATTAAAACTTTTGAAGTGGTAAATATTACAAGATATTCTGACAACTAAATACGACTTTTGGGTAACAACTAGACACATTAAGAGTTTGCAATGGATTAATTATCTTTCGAAATAAATAATAAATAAAATGTATATAAGTTGTTTTATTTCATAACCAACCTTTTTTCTAAAAAACATATTTTTCTTTTTTCTAAAATATTAAGATTACGACTGGCAGCAAATTGTTATAAAAAAACTAGAGGTGAATTTATTAAAGGTAATAAAAAGTACATTAATAACATTTGTATGTAGCCAGAGGCTTTCTTAAAGACTTGCAGATAATAACCATCTCGTCCGATTATAATTATTTCGCACAAATTTAGCATACGAAAAAACAATAGGTGTTTTACGTAACATTATATTAAATTACTTATAATGTTATATGAGAAATAAAGTTAACGTTTTGTATAAAACTAAAGGCTAAAATAACAAAGATTTAAATTAGTTATATTCCATAGTATATTTATTTCAACATATTAGGTTTTACAAGGTTATTCAATCGAGTAGGTTGTTGTAATGGCAAGAATACCTTTGTTGGTTACAATCTTGAACGAATTAGTGTAAAAATTACAAATCTGAATCTATATAAACACTGTTTTATTGGGCCTAAATTTACAATACATTGGATATTATTTCATGTAAAAATACTATCTGACATCCATTTTTTAAAACAAAACTTATTATGATACTTAAAAAATTATCAATATAATAATTTAAAATCATTTAATTATAATTACAATTTATAATAAGTAAATGAACTGTTTCTAAATAAGGTACTAATCTCTGTAGTACTTATTGAACAACTGCAAACTTCAAATTTCTTTGGATTACGAATTTTCCCAATTTAATGTATTAATATTTTATCAAGTACACATACTTGTTAAATACTTAGTCTAGGTCACATTAATAATAATTACATTGTTATTATAAATATAATAAGGCCAATAAAATTTTGAATTTAACATTTACAAATTCACCTTTAAAATACATGTTTGTAACAATAAATTTCGTAAATATAAGTAAATTATCTTTACACACGTAAAATTTAAGTACTTAATCATGATCTAAATAAAAAATAAAACCATTAAATGCACTCGCATTATTATTATCATGTTAGTGAGACTTGCGTAGATTTACGATAATTTTTGTTTTGATTAGACGCTATATCTTAAAACGTCTATAAAAGGTTTCCTATATTTTCTTTACGATTTCTTTTTGTAACTATCATAAGTTGTTGATTATACAAGATTCAATAAATATTGTATTCGATACTGAGTGGTACGCAAATAAGTCCTTACAATAATACCAAACAGCAAACTGAAATAGAGAGAAGTTTAACCGTCAACATTTATTCGTTGTGTTTGTAACATTAATAATTGTGTGCTGCTTAATTATTATTTTAACCATATCGTCGTACAACTGTCGAAGCGATAAACAAAGAAATTTAAAATATTTCGTAAAATGTTTTCTTGTTTATTCGTACCACCAATTATACAAAAGCGTAATATGATTTGATTCGAAATATTTTCTCGAATCCACAGTCTCCAAACCTACAGCTAATATCACATGAACAGCTGAAATCGTTTCATTGTTCTCTAATGATTCTGTAATTTTTATTCCATTAACGAAATGAACACAGATTTTCCACCGTTCCGTTTGCACTAATTAATTGCCCTTAAACATTTACAAGGTCACCGATCACAAGTACGTCTGCAATTAATCTGTATCACTAGAGACAATTAAAGCTTCGCTTGGCGACTTGCAATCACAGAGTTACAAAACTGAACGTTTAATGTGTGCATCACGTGACGTCATCTTTATTGACGTATGTGAGCACGCGATCAGAATACAGCCGGACTAAATGCCTACCGCAGCCGGCTCACTCTCTTTTAACGTGCGATAATTACTTATCAATACATCAGGTAACAATAATCATCTCCACACGTCACACCATCAATATTTGTTTATCGTTTCCCGTGAGCCCCTTTCGGACGATTGCCCTCACATGCTTAGCGCACTTCGGACATGTAGAACTGGACGGATCGCCCGCCTCTTTTGTGGAGGGTCTGACGTACACTGCATCTATCAGTTGACGCCGACCGGCAAACACTTGCACTGTTTGATCTTCTGTAGACGTTTTCGTTTATATGGCGGGTTTTGGCCCGGGCAGCGGAGCGTGACAGTGATCCAGGTAAACTTTTTCGGCTTACAAAACGAACAAGACTTGAAAGCGGGCGGAGGACGCTCATCATTGCCCTCCCGACGTCGTGGACTCTTCGGAATGTAAAAGGAATTACATTGTCCGTAACAGAAATTGTTTATAACCGTCGCTTGCAAACAGCCCGGTTCGCGTATTTTTTGTATCAACTGTTCTGTTTTACACCAATCCTCCTTTAGGTATTCTTTTTTCGTAACTATCAGTGCATTTTTAGAAGATTTTAATATGTTCCGAAATGCAACACCTTTGGGTATTTCCGTAGCTTCTTCTTGCTCTGGCATGGACACGACCAGAGTCTCGGAGCTGCCTTCGCCGAGTTCGTTCCTTTGAACGTACGATGTGGAAGATCCGACAGCATCTTCTGTACGTCGTCGCGCTGCGAGGATCTTTTCAACTTGTTCGGTGTCGATAATATCCAAAATCGAATCGGTCGGTGTAAACGGCCGCTTGCTTCCGACGCCTGCACTTACGCCGCAAGCGGCTAAAAGCGCCGCCGCGACGAGCCAGATGCACGACTTCGAAACCATCTCCTGTAACAAAATGAATTACGAAATGTAAATATGGCCTGCGTGCTATTTAAAAACCTGTATAGGCTGCGCTCGAGAGGAAGTTGTGGGTTTAACTCACGTTGTATCGAGAGATGAGAGGCAACATCGTAGGTAGTGCGTCGGTGTACTTGTTCGCGTTTAGAGCGCGACGTGCGTGTGCGCAGGGCCGGCCGGCGGAACCGTAATGAGCGCGAGCGCCCCTCAATGGACCACTGCTCAATGAACGAGATGACTCACACACCGCGCCTCCATCATAGAGCCGTTACTATCAGACGTATTAACAGATGCGACACAGTGCACGTGTTTCGACTTACTCTCGTTTACCTGCCTCTAACTACTGTAGACATTAAGCAAATCCTTTTATTGTGTAACAACAGCGATAACATATTGTTTATAAACACTTTTCAATCGTTTTGTATATTCTTCTTTATATTTTAATAATACTCTGTCAAAGAATGTACAGAAATATTATGATTATTAGTTTAAAAACGGGAATATTTGCAATCTTCGTTTTAGTTATTTAGTCTTGGATTAAAAAGGAAAAAACAAAACAATTGCTACATGATATTATTGATACTTGGTTACTACATAATATATTAGTAGTAATTAGGAATTTAATGTTTATCGGTATGGTTCTAGTTAGATTACCCTAGTAGATAGTTTCCTCACTGAGGCTTGATTCGAGGAGACATAGTACCATTAAGAAGTGATGTCTGTTTGAGACAAAATATTCGGCGATATTTTCTCACCTATCCGTACGGCGCCGGCGCGAGGCTCTGCACAGGCGCCGCTACAGATGCTGCCTGACAATAGTCGCTAAAAATTATCTATACGATACTTTGGTCTTGTTAACGACTTTATGTAATGAAGTTAGATTTCTCGTCTTCAATTAGAGCGCGGACCTTTAGAGTGGACTTATTACTACGTCCTAATTATAAACAGCTCAATCAACAATAAAATATGTATTGAAGCTTTCTTA
>JAOSYY010000007.1:10086966-10102976 GCA_025727935.1 Hebomoia glaucippe
CTAAAAAAATACATATTTTTAATACTTTTTATTAGCTTTATTTAGGCTCCATCTTGTAAGTACAGCTAAATGAAGCGATATTTTCATAAAAAATACATTACTTTAGTAAATAAAAGAACCAGCAATGAAGCATGATAACAAAGACATCTGGACTAAGATGTTTGAGCGAAATAACGCTAATAAAACGTTTTAAAAATATGATATCCTTTTTATCAAGGGTCGAATTTTATTCCGTCCCTTCATCAATGGTGTCATCAGTATTATTACCTGTCTTCGTTTTCGGGAGCAGTCCCCCAACACCTGTATACATAGTGTATAAAATTAACTAATCAAATAAATAGTTAGTTGCATGAATGGAATAAACGAGAATAATTTGGTTTTAATCGGTACAAATTGCATCTTAATCATAGAATTTAAAAGCCCTCGATCATGCATCAGGCCACAATTCACATTCGTGTCACCTTGCGTCAATCGGTCTCCGCATTTCAAAACAATCATTATCATTTAATTATTCATTAATAGGTCATTTGATTTGAATTAGAACGACGTTCTGGCAATAAAATCTAAAGGAGTATATATACATCATTTTAACATGGCAATTCTATCGTCGTGTTTGTGATATCTTCCAATATGCAGCGTGATTTTTATTCCCAACTATTTTTACATCTTTTATGAATTATTCTAATATGTATTAGTATATAATTCGTACGTACAGTAAATGATGTAAAAAGCAAGTTTATTGCTTTAATGAAAGAAAGATTTATTCGTAAAATCATACAAATTAATTTACACCCTTAAAAGCTCAGTGGTAATACACATTAGATGATAGGAAGCCAAGCAAGTTCACAGTGTTGGTAAGGAATTCCTGTTGCCCATGGACACTAAGACCAAGAGATTTAGGAGAGGCGTTGCCAACCTTAAGGCTTTAGCCATGTTACATCATTTATTATTTTTTGTGACGTTCTGCTGTCGGTCTTATTTATTTTTATTTTGAGTATATATAAATGGTTGCGATTGAATAGGACACAAAACGCTTAATAGCGGACTTACTATGCCAATGTGTGAGGTATAAATTTAATTCAACCATATCATAGACAGATATACCAACTTAGTATTTACAATGGCTATCCAAATAGAGAACTTTACGTAAGGGGAGTCAAATGAGCTGAGATGATTACCTGATGGTAAGTGATCTTACCGATAATTTCAGATCATGGCATTAAAACATCTAGATCTACCTAACCAACATAATAATGATACTTGGAAACTGTAAACAGTTCCATAAATAATAATTTTATATTAAAATGTTATTATTACTTACGTAAGTAGAGACGATAGCCCCTAGAAGGTTACCACAAGAAGCGAGGCTAAGTATGTTTATCGTTAATTAGTAAATATTCATATTGTTCTCTTTTTATGGTTCCGTATAAGAAATCACAAACTTATTAATTGCTATGCTGGACACTTCGCCATATTCTAAACGTGACCCAAGTTTTATTCTAATTTTTAAACAATGTTTTGTTATTTTTTGTAAAGTAAGTATTGTATTACTAGTAGTTATGGTTTATGTTTACGTTATGGAGATGATCATGATGATGAATTAGATAAAAATGACCTGTACTCCGACACATGACTTTAACTGTCGGCCATGAAAACCTCGTCACGTATAGTCCAGACTTTTCGAAAGTCAGGCGAAACAAATCGATAGACAGACAAATTTTTATAAGTTGTGTTTCTATTATTATATAAATTAAATTTCATAAGCATTGACATTAAGTGTTACTTTAATATTAAAAACAGATACTGTAAAAATATTATACATGCCTATATACATATAAATAAACATTATTAGTTTTTAAAAGCGCCATACTGAATCTATCTGCAATATCCTTTCCTTCAACTTTAATTTTTGCAAAGGTAACCTATAATCATTTGTAAGACCGGACGTAACGCTGTGTCAATATTTATCAATATCAGTGCATCGATTTAGATGTGAAAATGTAACATAAGAACTCACTTCAAAGATCGTAGATATTGACATAAATGATTTTAGTATTTAAATTCCTCACTTGCTTTCGAATGTCACAAAATTTTTAGGTACAAATACAGAACCCTCTCTTAATTTGTGCCTGACAACCATTTTTCAAGTCATTTTAGATAGCAAAGAATTTAACATTCGTTTAGTAATATATAAACATCATTTCAAATAAAAGTTTTTCTGGAAAATCCTTCATCAAGCATGATTATATTCACCTTAGTACGAATACCTAAATTCTATTACAGAATAATTCCTGTCTATACTATCGATTGTCATACACACCTCATACGTCAAAGTCTTATACGAAAATAATAAATAACTTTGCCTATTGAACACATTTAGACTAAATAATACTACAGCTGTTAAAGCTTAATGCATATCTCGTATTTTAAATGATACTTGTAATTTTGTAATATTAACCTAAGAATACGCCTGCATTCACATTAGCATACATAAATTACTCTTTGTACATTAGATCTACAAATAAAATGGAATACTATTCATTTAAGTCCGCACTAAAAAAGATGTCGTATAAGTTTTATGTCTGTTTGTGGCATTGTAACCCCTAGACGAGTATACTGATTTGACGTGAGTGAAATTGTTGCACGTCAGGGCTAGCACACATAATGCAACCATTTTGGAGCTTTCCTTATAGATTATCAGATAACCTTTATTATCATTATCTTTACTAATAAAATGAAGGTGAAGAGTTTGTTTGGTAGAACGCACTAATCTCAGGAACTACTGATTCGAATTGACTAATTATTTCAGTGTTTTAATTTACCTCAGACAAGAAATATCGGCACACGCGTCGTTGACCTATTTAGTTGTTCTGTATAACTTTTTGATATTTTGATAGTACAAATTTCACCTTGTGTTACATATTGGAATATGTTGCATATTTTTAAAAGCTACAACAAAATTTTCATATTTAAACGACAACAGTTGCTAAGAATTTTCAAGTCACAACAATTACTAAATGTATAATTATCTAATCAAAACATTTTCCTTAAGCAATAATTTCACGAACAATTATGAGATAAAGATGTTGTCTTCTATTATAGAATTATACTTTAAAATACTATACAAGTTAAGAGATATTTTATGAAATTTTATTACAATGCACCCAGCTAGCTTGTAATTTATGTGATGCTTTTACCCGAATCAAATTTTATACGTAAGTAAATCATGTCTGTACTCAATGCATATTATTACAATGAGATTCGATTATAACATTAGCCTTATAACATTAGCTATCTGCTAAAAAAAGACCAGACAGTTCGGCGATTAGTCTGAACAAACAAAGTGGAAAAAGGTTGTAATTTTGATATTGCAAACCGACGCTTGTCTTTTATTTATACATAGATATACAAAAATCAATAATTAATATTTTACTTATTGATGAAATCTATAGCAACTACATTTTTCTAGATTCATACTTCAATATACGTATAGATATGGTATATACTATATGTACTATATTTACAGTAGTTATTTACTTTTGTTTCAATAAAGTTTCGAAATTTTAGTTCAAGAGGTTTAATAAAACGTCATAAGTCATAATTCTTTCAAATACTTACCTGTACATGATTTCTTATAGGTAATTCAAACGTTATCTATTATGCATACCCATAGTAATACAACAGGTTCCAAGGCTGCAACATACTAAAATGATGTAAACAACTCATTGAGATACATTCATACATAAATAACGTTTAGCGCCTTGTTACAATGAATATACCTGTATAAATTTATACTGTGAAGTTAAAAAATGTTTTGACTTTAATGTTTCAATTTTCGATGCTTATAAAATAAAATGGCTTTTGCATAACTTTAAAACAAACTAGCGGTAACCGACTGTTTTACCCCTAGATTTTTATAAACAGTTTATAATCGATGATAATGACAGTATCCATGATTTCAACAGCATTATTTTTCACACTTGATGATGATGCGTAAAAGTAGTCTATACTACTCTTTATACCATTAGAAGTGAAACTTCCGACAGTCGTTCAAACGTTTCCAGGAATAGATTGAATAAACAACGGTTCAAATTATGTTATTTTTTTAAGTACCGTATATAGTTTTATATGTACACAGAAAATAGTTTTTATTGTGTTACTTCAAACAAATACTGCAATTATTTTTTAGCATAGACTACAGAATAAGACGTTCATAAATATCTAAAATAAGTAAAGAAAGGTATTTTTTATGATAAATATTACGAATATCTATGTGAAAGCTTTAGAAATTTTCGAGTAACTAACCGAAATCCTTTACAAATTTATATAAAATAAATATAAACCATAACATCACCTTGAATTAAACGCAAAATTAACATGTACTACTAATTTGACGCGAAGTCGCCTAATCTAAGTAGATATTTCCAAATTACTGCTATAATTTTACTCGTGTCCATGTAGTATTGTAGTGATTCATATATACCAGACGATGCATTACTGAAGTGTAAACACAAGGATGTTCAATGAGACACGTTTATACGAGGACAGTTAGCACGTAGACATCGCATGCGCACCATGATCGGTCCACGCTCAAATCACATGTGCCTGAGCGTCCCTTCCTGTAAAAACGAATCAAATCTTTATAACAATCATATCTGTACAAATAAATAATTTTGAAATGTCTGTTTACAATGTCAAAATAACACTTCTTAATGCATATAAAACTATATGGAGTAGGTACTTATAACAAAAATTTTTTGACTGTCTATATGTCTGCTTTCTCGCTCAACCTCCGAAACGGATAGACTAAACTAGCGAAACGGTGTGGCTATTTTAAAAGAACTAACGAATTTTTGCCCCACAGTTGTTTATTACTTAATAACAGTAGAAAAAAAATAAAACAATTTAATCTATTTATACAAACAAATAAAATATACTAAAAAAAAAAACTTAACTGACAATTGACGCTACATAATAGTTTATTTCGTTTTTTTTTTTATTGAAATTGTTAACTATAAATAAAAATCATTTTTATTTTTACCCTATAATAATTTAATGTTATTTTTTATTACAAGGACAAATTAACACAAAGAAACACCTAATATTTATTTCCTCTAAGATACCAACTTGAATATTCTCTATTTGCTATATGACTCCCTAAGTCCCTAATAATATTTATTGTCCTTACTGTTTCCAGACACGAATGTAGGTTAAAATCACGTTCATTTACACGTGCTCACAATTTACTTAAGCGAAATAAACGCCAATCATTATCAATGAGCTTCTGAAATAAGTTGCTTAATAGCAGTAGGCTCTACTATGGAAATGCCTTTTTTAAGTTACTGAGGCTCTGGGAAAATAATCGAAATTTGATGGATAAACATTCCAATACACTAGAATAAATGTACATTTAAAACTTTTTCAATATAATCACAAATAAGTCATTCATATTATTCAAATTAAATCATTAGCATTAAATAAAATGATTATTCTTAGGTAATCGTATTTACATCAACACTTTACCATTGACATACATATAGATAATACAGGCGTAAAGGATTGAGAATACTTAATAACAGTAAAAGAATCGAGTAATATGTAAACTTGATTATTTACACAATGTACTCACTAAAAAAGGCATGTCCCGTATTATGGGCACTTATAATTCATCTTAATCAAAACAATATTTAATAAGAAAAACGTCAGAGATAATTCAGTAGATGCACACATAGAAAACATTTCTTGAGTACAAGAAAAATTCGCATATAGAGATAGGAGTCAACCCTCGCCGGGTCAGTGGAATGATAACCTTTTCACGACAGCTCCAACAGACCTCCGACACCGTCAGACGCAAGTGAGAACATCAAACGGCTGAGACGCGCATAAAGTTTATAAAGGTGATCGACGTTCGCAGCTATAATAGTTCGTCTTCGATCTCAGTCGATGATGTTTATCTCACAACACGAATAAATTAAAACACTATTAACTCAACTCGCTTGCAATGACTCAGATCAAGCGCAATAGTGTCAACTAATAAAAGAAAATAATTCAAATTTCCCGCTAATTCCATTGCGCATGCGGGAGAATCGCATTGTGATTGGCTGCGTTCCGGAACGTTCAAAAACCAACATGAGTGAATTTAACAGTGTCAGTCGATCTGCGTGCAACAGTAAAGGGAGCATGATTGTTGTTTCGAATCGGTTACCTTTTGTTTTGAAAAGAAATGAGAAAACCGGTGACTTGGAGCGAAAAGCCAGGTAGGTCCGATACATATTAGAACTTTTTAATATTCTTCAAAACAATAGGCAGGTAATTTAACGTATCCTAGACACAGCGCATGTAAATATATTCTAGATTTTATTTTACCATCCTGTTTCATAAAATACGTGTACTAAAAATAGATTACTGGTTGAAGGCTTCATATTTATAAAGCATTGTAGTAACACATACACAGTACACATAGTACACATAATAAAAAAAGTAAATAAATGCTAATTTCTAAATGTATGATTTAAGATTCAACACATTGATAACAGTCATTGTAACGAAAGTTAGATTTTTGTAAAACCAATTGAATTAAAAATAATAATATCACGGTAAATACAGTATAAGACTTTTAATTTAGCCCATCGCCTGTTGAATAGCCGGCATTCACCTTCAACATCCGATCCTTTCGGGAAATTTCGCGAAGCGTTGTTCTTGTTCGCACTAACCCTTAGCTTCACCATAAAGTAGACAATTGACAGGTGACTCTGGTTATTCGATATATTTTCTGCAACATTATAAAATAATCAATACAAATATGTAATCGATAGCATTCAATGCATCTGGGCAATTAATTTTGATAGTACATTCTTTCTCAAATTGACTGTATTGTTAAGCATATTTCGATACAGTTAAGAGTATATGTATAACTCTAAAAAGAGAATAAACAAATTAATTTATTGTGTCGGAAGGACCGAGGCGTGTGGCAATATCTACGAATGAATTCGACAGGGCAAATCTGGGAAATGATATAGGCTAAGAAAATGTTGATTCTGACGTTGTTTATTTTCTTAATCAAATGTTAATATTGTTAAAACTAATCACAATTTACAGCTACTTCGACACACAGTTTTATCTTGTGTTTATAATATTATAATACGTCATTTGATAATAAAGTAGCCATGCCTATTCTTATACATAAAGAAGTAGATATTTATAGAGAATGATACACAAAAATATTATTGTTAAAAAAATTACTAAGAGATAATTTATACTGCCGAAGTATCTAACAAAATATGTAAACTAGAAGAACTAAATAACAAGGTTATCGCGTTACTTAAAATAAGTACATATTAAATCATCGATATTGATAAATCAGTGCATTTATTTTATAATCTGTATTATATAAGTAACTAGGCGATACAGCATGCTCGTTTTCTTTCTTCTTTCGTCTGCAAGTATGTCAGGTATTTAAAGGTATGGTAAGGTAGGGCAGATTAAATAATGTATTGTAGTATTGCGCCAAAGCTTTTATGTGAAAAATAATGATGACATATAACATCGTACTTTTAGGAAACTGATCTCGGTCTATATGACACATTAACTATTGAATAGGAAATTAATCCAAATCGGTAGGCCTTTTTGAAAAACGAATTCTATAATCGATCGCTAAGTTTTTCGAGATTATTATACTGAAGATGACATTGAAAAAAATTCTTAAGCCTTCCTGATAGTGTTTTGGTAAACCAATCGGATTATTTCTGAGTAAGCTTTAAAAAAATTATTTAATGACTTATTATTGGGAAAACATGGTCGGAAAAAAGAAAATCTAACTGTTCCTTCAGTATTCTACTTAGAGCAGGGCGCGGCTTTAAACAGCCTCAAGACAGTTCCGAAACGAACCAAAGACGTTCAGAAGCGATGATGCATTTGGCTTTATATGAATAAGTGATTATGTAGGATGTATGGTTTTCAGTGCCGGTGGCTTGGTTACCGCTGTCGCACCTGTTGTGATTCGGGGCAGTGGAATCTGGGTAGGATGGCCCGGAATCCACCTGGACAATCCCAACGAGAAGATTCCTGAATCAGACCCGAATGACAAGACACCGACTGCTGGCCTTCGTTCTAATAAGGTATGTCAACTTATGAAACAAAAAAGTAGCTGTGCCCCGCGTTCACACCCGCGCTAATTTTGTGTATGATGTGATATTATGATAATGTTGAAAGTCTATTTTACTCACTATATATCAGTGAAAATCTCACCGAAAAAAACATTATTTCGAGTATTTAGAATAAATTATTATGATTTATGGCTTGTTGTTTGTAAACACAATATTTATAAGTTTTTGTCTAACAATGGACCTTGAACTTGAACGGTTGGTAAATATTTCGCTAGTGCTCGAGGAAATCGATTTTTATAATTAGAGTTGTCCCATTGTTACTTCGGCGTTGATTTTATACATAAATGCACGTTGATGATAAAGATATTACATACAGCTTAGCGTCAGTAAAAGGTGTGTAGAAACAGTCCAGCCATCTCGGAGATTATTCGAATCAAACAAACAGACAACATTTATATTAATGTTATATAACGAGTACCGTATTTGTATATGCATATACAAAAATCTTTGATATAACAAATATACTTTAATTTTATTATGTTGAAGAACAGAGACATCTATATTATTTTGCTATTTCTATATAAATAATACTATTATATGTAAGTAACGTGATGTAATGCTGATAGTCGGCATTTGGTGATAATAAGTGGTCATTTCGCATCAGACTTTTGTCTGACAGTGACAGATAGACAAAACTTTGCATAAGTTTTTTAACACCAAGAAAATATTTTTGTTATTGTTTGATCTAATTTTGAGTGAATACGAACCCCATAATAAGTTAATTGGAAGTAGTACTTTCTTTTTTTGTGTTTTTTTTAGCGATGGTATCTATTGGTATGTTTTGAACTAAATGAATCCAATGCTTGATTAGTTTTCCTGTTTATTATTTAAGAAAGTTTTAGAAATAGAGCCATAGCGGAAGTACGATGGGGTATCCCATTGAAGAATACCACCTGCTATATGCCACCTGAATACCTGGGGCACAATGGAGTTTTGTTAATGGTTTCACATTTTTTGAATATTTCTTTAATTTCATTAATTATCTCACTCACTTATTTGCCAAATGCTTGATCAATAAGTAACCTAATTGTTCTAATTACTTTTAATTAATAAAAGTGTTTTGATAACACTTTTATTGTTTATTTTCCTTAATAGCCCCGTTGTGCCCTCTTCCCCTAAATGTACACAATTGAAGTTACATATTAGTATTCTCAATTGCATCTACTTAAAAAGATAAAACAACAAGTAAAATTCTTTGACGGTTTACATGTGCGGAACGTTTGTAATGAATGGTTAGCACTTAAGTAGTTAGATGGGAAGGACAATAAAAGGCAATTACTTCATTACCTAGTATCTGATAAACGTATTTGATGTAATAGTTATTCAGTAAACATCCGACTGTTAGTCTCCAACTGTAAATTTCCACCATACAACTTCATTTCCGCTATTTACAAGAGAATTATGTGATTTGAAATAATGGAATCATAATTTCAATAAGATTTAATTAATTAATACTAGCTTTTGGCTGCGGTTTCGCTAGCCTTTATGTCGATTTTGTAAAACATTTCTCATCTATTATAGTATTTTTATTCATTGAATGTACAGATACGCGATTTTTGCTGATGTTTTATTATTAGTGCCCCGCGGGGTCAACCGTTTTAATTTCTTATGCTTATTTCTAGCTTCAAAAATTTGTTATAAAGCTATGTGACAGATTTTCATTCACATTCACGTTTGAGTGAAAGTTTAATGTTGTATCTTTTTTTCTAAATCTTATGTACTTAGAACAAAAACACAATTTAAAATATTTTTGTGGGTCCGTCTGCCTTTGCTACGGCTAATCTTCGAAACAACTGCATGAATTTTAACGGAAAAACGAAATCCGCCGGGAACCGCTAGTTTGTATTTTTAAATTCCCTAATTGGTGAAAATATCAGAAACGCATATGAAATAAAATTTATATAAAACAAATTCTTGCTATTTGTAGCTAAAGTAATATTGCTTCCTATTTATTCATTATAATACGTATAAATATACCTTCTAAATAGTACCTAATAATCTGCTGATACGCGTATGTGTAAACATTTGAATAATTTTCTGTCACTTAATTATAGAATTGAAATTTTATTGTAATATTTAAATAAAACCCTATCTGGTTTATATTATATATTGGTAATTTATCAAAGGACATACTCGAAAACTTTCATCACTTATTATATATTTACACTAGCGACACTCGCGGTTTCAGCTGTGAAATAAGGAAGGTATAGGTATCATATGTCTCCAGGTTTCAATCTTTTACTGTAACAAAATTCATTATAATCGATTTACCAATTTAGTTAGGATGACATAAAAAACGAATGTCTTGAACTCCTGGCTATATAAAAATACTAATTTTCTCTATGATAGTATTAGTATACATAGTATTTGAATTGATTAAGGTTCCAATAAATGCGGTTTCATCACAATAAAATAAAAACTAAAATCGGTGGAGTGAAAAATACATTGAAAATATCGCATTAACAACAATGAATACTTTTAAAATGTAAACACGGTGTTGGTAGTAGTTATATGTGCACCAAGTGGCGTAATACGCATATTTGCAGTACCTATTATAACCATAAATATGCGTAGTCTATACAATACTGCGAGTATTCGAGTGAAGGACACTCCTCACTGTCTATATATATAACAAATCAGTAGAAATAGTGTGTCTGTACATTCAATGAATTGCAAAAACGATTAAGTATTAGAAAAGAGCGATTGAACACAAAAAATGCCTTTTACAATTTGTCTGTCTGTCTGTTCTAAGTTTTGATATATGCATATTCGATGTGAGGGAACATTTTTCCGCATTTAAAGATATTTTCTCTCAGTTCTATATTAATATACTAAATCGCGTATCTGTACATACGATTAATTTAAAAATAATAAAGTAGTTAGCAGCGGTTGACAAAATCGATATGAACTCGAGCGAGAAATAACATTATTAAAAAATAAAAATGAAGTGAAAAACATTCTAAGGAATCAGTAAGTTAATTCAGAACTTGTGAATGCAGAACCAACAAGGAATGTAAACCGCTTTTGATCTACTAATTACAGAATTAAATCAATGTTCGTTGACGTTATAAATTTAAAAAAATGGTTTGAGTCTATGGTACAGAATCTCCCGTTGTTACAGATTGTCGCAATACACGCGGAGCCAAAGCTTTTTGACAGTTACTACAATGGCTGTTGCAATGGAACATTTTGGCCGCTTTTCCATTCCATGCCTGATCGTGCGACTTTCATTGCGGACCACTGGCGGGCGTACATGAAACTCAATGAGGAATTCGCTGAGAAAACTGTGCATGCATTAAAACTGCTTAATCAAACTAAACAGAAGAATGCCTCACCTCCTATCGTCTGGGTACATGATTACCATCTTATGTTGGCTGCGAACTGGATTAGACAGGTATGTAGATAACTTGTCATTCTGTTTCTTTAGTTTTTTAGATAGTAAAAATTACTTGATTACTAAAGAAAGGTTGTTTAATAATAAATAATTACCTTCGTTTAATCTTTATTATATTGTAGACTCATATCACTCATAAAGTTATATTTTTTAGTTAAATGTACACAAAAATATTTTAAAATTGTAATTTAGTGGACTAAACATTGATATGTATACAAGTAGATTACAATCCGTTTTTCTCACTAAAACTCAAGAACAACTTAATCGATTTGAAAGACTATTATTTTGTTACGTTCTTTATGAAAAAAAATATTAGGCAGTTAAAAAAACATTCGTCACTTTTTAAATAAACCATCCATGTTTTTATGTTTGTTGTCGATATAGTTTTAAACTATTGACCTGTTTGTCATGACGTTATCGTGAGTCGTTCGTCGTAAGATTAATGGCTCAAAATATTACATAGCAATGTACATAAACATAAATCCAAACAAAATCTCAGGTACCAGATAATAACATGGGTACCCATTGCTCCTCCTCATAATGTCTAGTACATTAAGTTATAGTTTTTGGTTCGATACATAAATAATTTATAATATATTGTGATAAATGCGTTAATACGTGTATTTTTGTAATGTTCTTAGCGCGCTGAAGAGGATGAAATAAAATGTAAATTGGCGTTCTTCCTTCACATTCCATTCCCACCCTGGGACATCTTTAGGCTTTTCCCTTGGTCTGATGAAGTGCTGCAAGGTATTTTAGGTAAGGAGTATAAATAAAATTGAAATGTCTATTTGTATAGAAATAACAGTCTTTTCTGAGGCACATATAAGTACGAAAGTATGTGCACGAAAAGGACGGATTGATTGTGACTCGATTTTGAGAATATAAAATTCTGGCTGAGACTTCTACGCAAAATTTATTTTTTTTAAGTTCCTTTGGTACTAATAATTATTTATACATATAACTAGTGGACCCGATAGAAGTCCGTACACGCACACGCGTCTTAAGTCCAAAAATCTAAAATTTGCTAAAAAGCATTGAAAATTGCTAAACCATTCTGTAATGCACTTCAACACAATAAAACTTCATCAAAATTGGGCTGGCCATTTAGAAGGTGTTTAATTACTAACACACGTTCGGAAGATTTATATATGTATACACATAAAGATTGTCGTGGGTAAAACCGTTAGTATAATAAGTTGCTTGATAACATAAGTTATCAAGAAACTTGTATCCCATTTGCATATACGCAAGAACGGAATTCAATATATTTACAGTAATAATATATATTATTTTTGTTTATCTAAAAATATGAGTTACCCAAGTCGCAATTCTTATCGATGATGTAGTGACAACCGTAACATCGGTGACTAAAATATAACATAAACATGTAAATTAATACTTTATTATACACATGTACATGTGGTTAGGTACACTCGCACTAAATAACGAAACATCGTTATATTATTAGTAAAAATTATCTACGTATATTTGAAAGACAATTGTAATGTTATCATTTGTAACCAAATTCAAAGGTCTATTGTTAAGAACATATTTTCTTTATTAGATAGCAATAAAAACTTTTTTAATGATAAGATTTAATCAATCCCAAATGTTCGTGCATATATTAATAAAGTACTTAGGTGACAATATTTTATACTTATTAAAAGAATCACGTCTATTTTTTTAGGTTGCGATATGGTCGGCTTCCACATAACAGACTACTGCCTAAACTTTATAGATTGTTGCCAAAGAAACTTGGGTTGTCGTGTTGATCGCAAGAACCTGTTGGTAGAGTTAGGTGGTAGAACAATTTGTGTCCGACCACTCCCTATTGGCGTGCCGTTTGATAGATTCGTCACGTTGGCACAAAACGCGAAAGCAGTTCTATCTACCAGCCAAAAGGTGATACTTGGTGTTGATAGGTTGGATTATACCAAAGGCCTAGTGCATAGGCTGAAGGCGTTCGAGAGGTTACTAGAGAAACACCCAGAACACATCGAAAAAGTTGTCTTGTTGCAAATTTCGGTGCCATCAAGAACTGATGTTAAAGAATACCAGGACTTGAAGGAAGAGATGGATCAGTTGGTGGGAAGGATTAACGGTCGTTTCACGACTCCTAACTGGTCACCAATTAGGTAAATTCCACGTTTTCAACATATTATCTCTATACCGTTGGCTTATTAAACCGTAGAGTGTTTTAGTACTATCGATCAGATTAATCACCATGTCCTTAATTAGTGATTCTGTTTGTTTCAGTTGGCCGATATTTTTTTTTAATTATTAATTATCTCAAATTTTTTAATTACAAATAAGCTTATTTTTTCCGTACCTTTCAAGATATATTTTTCTCTTAAATTATATACAGTGTGTTTCTTTTTATATTTTTGGTAATATTATTTTGGTTTTAACAGATAATAAAACTGTCACCATCTCTGTTACCTTAAAGTATTATCGGCCTCTATAAAAGCGTTTAATTTTTAAATGCTTTATTTATCTGTAAAACTAATAGAACTCGAATTTCTTAGATACATCTATGGTTGCGTGGGTCAAGATGAATTGGCCGCTTTCTACCGAGATGCAGCCGTAGCGTTGGTCACACCACTGCGTGATGGGATGAATTTGGTTGCGAAGGAGTTTGTCGCGTGCCAAATTAACACACCACCTGGAGTCCTGATAGTTTCACCATTTGCTGGGGCAGGAGAGATGATGCATGAAGCTCTTATTTGTAATCCTTACGAATTGGATGACGCGGCTGAGGTTATACATAGGTAAGTCCATAGTTAGTTATAATTCCATATCCTTTTTTATGCTATTTAAATTGACGATTTCACCTGCCTTAATTTTATAAGTACAAGATGATGATGATGATATTGAAGAAGTCTATGGTGATATGAAAGTCCCGTCTATCTATCCAACTGTTATCGAGATTAGCCGGAACAAATAGACAGACTGAAAAAATATATACTGTGTAATAAGTAATGCAAATTTGGTATTTAATATTACAAATTGATATTGATTTAGTGTAGATCGACATTGTCATGCTTAGGTGTCTTGTCACAATCGCTGCAATGAGGTCAAAGAGATCTCAAATCATTCAACAAAACTAATAGAAAATGTAAAATTAAATAACATGCAGTTTCTTAAATCGTAACTTTAAATAAAAACCCACAGCCCCATACAATTGATGTAATATGGCTAAGACCTCAAGGGTGGCAACGCATCTCCTAGATCTTCTGATCTTAGAGATGTCTATGGGCTCGTAGAACATTGACTTTCTTATGCTATTAAAATTAATATTTCTCATTTCCAGAGCGCTGATAATGCCAGAGGACGAACGTACAGTCCGTATGAATCACCTGCGTCGAAGGGAACAGCTGAATGACGTGGACAGCTGGATGAAGGCCTTCCTCAAAGCCATGGACTCGTTAGAAGAGGAAGCTGATGATATTGGGGCTACTTCCATGCAACCTGTCACCATTGATGACTTCGATGAATATCTTTCCAAGTAAGAAATATCATAAAAAGGTTAAGTACGGATAAGTACTATTCTCTTGTAAGTCTCTTATTCTATAACAGACATAATAAAACTAAATAAAAATATATATAAAATAGTAAATTGAATTTCACTCAAATTACCTCACTTTTGAGTAAAGTACCGAATGCAGTTATTCTGTTTCAATAACTAAAAATACTTTCATCATTTGATGCTTTTTTATAAATTATAATTTTAGTTTTTATTGATTTTCTACCAAACCTTTAATTTATTGTGATTATCATAAACCTCCGAGTAATACAGTTTTTAAATCCTGACGTCACGACCGGTATTGTTCGGCGTCCAAACATAAATTTACCAACTGATGTCTTATAAATTGAAATAAATACTTTTTCAGATACATTGGCTACACTCAAAAGCTAGCTTTGCTATTGGACTACGACGGTACTCTCGCCCCTATTGCGCCGCATCCAGACTTAGCAAAACTACCTCTAGAGACCAAGCACACTTTGCAGCGATTGTCAAATATGTCGGATGTCTACATCGCTATCATATCCGGCAGAAACGTCAACAACGTCAAAGAAATGGTAAGCTCTTAACAGGCACGGCCACTGTAAAAGTTGTTATAATACATTCAGATTAGCTGACACGAGTAAGTAAGTTGTCTACGTCGCGTATATATATATGATAACCATTAATAAAGAAGTACTTAAAAGCTAGACATTTACTATCCACGGTCTCTGTACGTTTTTGCAATCTTTAGCGATTTTTCGCTCTTATAAATCATATCGTGATATTATGTGCTATCCAACACGAAAATAGGTTTAAATTCGAACGTGTATTTTCTAAAATTAGACCATTCAACCAAAACAAACAAACTCTTTAATTATTTTAGTATTGATACAAACTAGCGGACTCGCGTTAATTTCCTTCCGCTTCGATACAACGCGAAGTT
>JAOSYY010000007.1:10107674-10118283 GCA_025727935.1 Hebomoia glaucippe
TGAGGGTTTAGTCCATAAAATAAAATATTGTATTTACTGGAATGATTTTTATTTTCTTTACTAAATAAAAGTCTCTCATTATTACAGGCATTAAAAGGTATGGCAGCTACATTCCGTATAGCATCATCGAGTATAATCAAAACGTCAGCGGAACGACGTCTCTCTTCCACCGACTCTGTCTTGGCCATGCTGAAATGGGTGGAGCGACACTTCTCCCGGCGCAAGCCCAGAGCCAACTCCCTTACATACAAGAGCGCTAGAATGGCACGTGACACACTTCAAATGCATGTATCTTACCAATTACCCACAAGATCCCCAAGAAATACCCCTCCTCGCACCCCAGATAAGTTCTCCGACAAATCTAATTCCAGCGGAACAGATTCCAGTTAAATTAGCGGTAGTACAAATTGAAGCAAAATGTATTAGTATAGCCAAATTGCCAGTTTTGAAGCAATCCCCAAAATATTAATATTGTGTACGCGCTTTTAAACACAAACTAACGCGAGAGCGTTCACCTCTTCATTTATAAAACATTTCATAAGCTTAATTAGTGTTCTGACGTTTGAATACCTAAAGCCTTCACAAAAATCTTTTCAAAAATTTTGATTTCGTTTCTGTGAACACCAATAAGATTTAGTATATAAACTTTTATTTATTAATTTACATACACAATTATTTATATAGCCTAAAAAACCTACGCAAAACATTCTTTTAAAACCAATGTATGTACTTTGATTGCACATTGTTACAAACTAAGACAGTCTTGATCATAAACGATCTTAAAACAGGCTTTAGCTTCTCTACTTAAAACACTTCTTAGGCTTTTGATTTTTTTATGAATAAGGTGAATTTGTAGTATGCTTTTAATGTAGTGGAATTTAAGTTAATGTTATTCGTCACACATAATGTATATAACCACGCTGGTGGAAGTGTGAATCTTTGTTCCACGTACGAGACACGGGTGCATTCATATTCTTCAAAGGTGTCCCCACTCCGCAAACCCTCCTTGACGGTTTTAGCCACAAATTTATGGCAAATTCTATCGTCCCCCTCCAAACAGTCGCTAAGTTAAAAAGGCCACTAGGTCCAAAACGCTCGTATTCTTTTGAAAACATCATATAGTCTGTGGTTAATTAAGTAATTCAATCAAAATAGAAATTATCATCCTTATATTGTGAATTAACAATTTTAATGATAATTTAATATACTTGCCATAATAAATCTTTATTTTTGTGTAATTACTAAGTAGCTAAGATTCCCGAATATAAGTTATGAAAAACATTCCATTAAGATTCGTTTAAAGACATCATTATTAATTTATTAAGATTTATCAATAAAAATATTATTTTTTCAAGTGTATAACGCATTTGATGTATTTATTCAGTTATTTAAGGAATAAAAAATATTCCTTTTTATCTACTATATCTGTTTGTTTAGGATTCAAATTAGAAGTTCCTTCAAAATAATACTGTAAACAACTTTATATAACCTCTTAAGCTTCGTTAATTGTAACATATCAACGAACAATTAACATAATTATTAAATTCGGAATTTAAATGTAGTTTTCTGATCTTATACATATATCTTTTTGATATCATTGTACTATTTGTATACATTTACATGCCAAAAACATCTTCGATACATAATGTATGGTAACGTTATATTACTATAAGAATTGTCTGTTATATTGTAAAGCAAGGCCAATGAAGCGAGAGAAGAAACATAAACAAACGATCAGGGGTTCAAAACGGTTTATCAATATTCACTTATGTAAATTATTTACGTGATCACGTAGAATGAACGTGTTCACAAAATGGTGTACCAAATGTTGACAACTACAATATTCATCGCTTTCATTCTGCTAAAACACCCAACGACAGCAATTTTTAATAACATTGAGTGTCGTCATGCCTTAGTAAAAGTCAGTTTGTTTACTTTCTTTATATCGTCTTGCTGGCCTTACCGTTGTAATTATTGTATTCATCGAGATTTCGTTCAAAACAATCCGTGAAACAGATGAGTTCCTACACAAAAAAATACACAACTTTTAGATGTTTGGATATTTAAAAACATTTAATTACTTGTAAGATATTTGTAACATTCTATATGTTTTAGCACAAACGTCAAAGATTATTTTAAGTAACCTAATACTCTTAAAAATGGCTGTTTATTTTTGGTTCGTGTCTATCGTTGTCCAATTAAAATGCTAGTCTAGTTGGATGTAGACTAGATGTACTGATCGTCTCAATTTTTATAACTTATCTATTCTTACATATAATGTACGTTATTTTATAAATAAAATTCTGCAACGGACAAAAAAATATGTTTTTATTAATAAATATGTACAAAAGTGTTCCTATTCATACACGATTATATAAAATTTGCGAAAAGGCAAGGAGCTACTCATGAATTATAATAGTTTAACATAAACATAGAAACGTATGATTAAATAATAGTTGGAATGTGCTGAACAGTTTGGTATGTATAATTTTATATAACATACACGTGTGCTTATTTCCCAAAAAGCTCGAAGTCCACTAGTCTGCCATGAAAGAACTAAGAAATAATATATATAAGTGTAACGTGCAAATATTACAACAGCTCAAACGTTTTATATCTACAAATTATAGACAAGTGCAAAATATCAATTCGTCCAATTAAATAACATTTAAATGTCAGTTACTAATTTTAAAATAAACTTTTCTAAACACGTGTTATTACTATTATCATATATAAGTCATCGTATATATTCAGTACTCATTGCGAAATACGTCTTAAATTTTTCGTCATCTAATATTACAATGGGCAACCGAAATTACTATTTTAGAAAATATAAAATTCTATGTCATAAGTAACCAAGTGAAATTGGGACTATATATTTATAAATGTATTAAATAAGTAGACATCGAGTATCTGTAAATGCAATGAATTCGTGAAAAGACAGTTGTAGGCCAGTAGATCATTAGAATATAAAGGTTACCTTTTTTGTCTCTCTGTATGTACAGGCTAATCTCCGATAGTACTCAACGGATTTTGTCGCAGTTTTCGCATGTAAATTAAGCGAATTTCGAAGCATAACAGTCTTTGTCTCATTCAAATCCGACCTCAAGAACAAATGTACGCATTTGAAGATATTCTTATTCTATACATACAATAAATCAAAAGGAATGTGTCTGTACATTGAATGAACTTACCCAAAAATAATATAGACTACTAGAATTTGTCGACAAATTGTATTAAACGCTGTTAACCCTAGTTTAGGATGTGTGGTTATTTCATAGTTCCTTCATAGTCACCAGCAAGCGAGCTATATATTTCACTGAGAATTGAAATAAATACCTATTAATTAAAACATCACACTGTAAATATGTCATAAATTTATATATTAACATTATCTTAAGTTACATCAAATAAATTTTATTCACAAATTATCCTACAAGTCTTTATCACTATAATTATTTGTGCATCTAAGCGGTATGTGATAAGACAAGCCACGATAGTATGAAGTAGAACAAACATATGGGGTACACAGCGAGGCCTTTTTTGCCCTCCGGCTGGCTGTCACCAAGGAATTTCGTTGCCGCTGAAAAAACAAAATCAAACATTAGAAATGAACAAAATTACTTTGTAAAATCAACGTAACAACCTCTTATTTACTTAATATATAATCCTAAAATTGATTCTATTTGTAATATCAAAATATCAGTTTTATTTCTAAACGCATATGAAAGTATACACAACTCGTAAATTTGTTGCATTTTCTTGTTCAGGACTTTTACTGGAAGACTGTTCATGATATGACGTGTAGCAAAAGCTACTTTTATTTCCACATCATCTCCGTCGTCATTATCATTATATACTCCTAAAGTCAAAGCGGATGGAACTGGCAGAATGATGATTATAAAATGTAAAATTAAGAGAGTCCTTTTATAGCTGGCTATGTACGATTCATAAACTATCTGAGATCTCACAATTATAAAAACTTGTTCTTACCAAAAGTCGCCCACATGAATCCGACCATGGATATGACGAAACGTAGGAAGAATAGGAATGTATTTTGTGTACTAAACAATATCACCCTGCAGATGACTAGGGCTAAGGCAACAGGAAACAAACAGTATCCTAGCACGCATACTGATTGGAAAAATGACCTGAAAATAAATATGTATTGTATAATCTATACATATGAATAAAATTGAATTGTTTATTTATACTATCCAACTAAGAGATTTTTTTCAAAATACAAAGTATATATGATACTGATAAGGGAAAAATGAATGAAATATTTCTGTTTATTTCGACTAATATCGCAAATGATTGGACCAATTTTGAATGAACTTTCAGTAATTTGTCAATTGTTTACTTATTTTTAAACAAGCTGCTACCCACAATTTGCTGGAAGGTAACATTAGAAATAGATCTATTTCTAAAATAAAACATTCTATTTATTAATCTACTTTAGAAACTGTGTCAAATTTAATCCAAGTTTATTCATCTGATTTGACACAAATGAGTAACAAACAAACAAACTTCCACATTTCTAATACTCATATTAGATACTTGTATTCTGTTATTTTATTAGTACTAAGAAAATAAAGATGAAAAACGGTACAATTGTTTACCACTTAAAATATAGCATTTTCAGATTTGATAATTTAAACTTACATGTTTCCACCAAGTAACTTCGAGTTTAAAGTAACAACAGCCGCTCCAATCCATACCAAGACAAAAACTTCTGCAAACTCGGGTCCACCATCGCCAGTTTTATTTGTAGTTTCTGATGAGCCCTGAAGTACTGTTGCCATAAATGTACACAATAGTAATGGGCCCCATAAATCCCCTGAAATGTGTGTTATATTTTATCTTAGTATTTCCTTTATAAAATTTATCACCTATATGATTTTTAATAGACCTACACTTTAACAAAAACAAGATTTTTTATAAACTACAATTTTCACCCAAATGAGGCAGTTTCTAATTACTGTAATAAGGGGTCTTAATGGCTGGGAACTTATAAGATATAACAAAAGCATTTTTAATATACAACCAAATAATATATTAAAGATTGGTAGGAGTATAATATGATTATTCTGTTAGTAGCAAACTCTTTTGGCATAATCATAAAATAATAATGTACAAAAATGAATTTAATATATCAATGTTTCGAGTTTTGTTGAAGTTAAGGCCAAATTTTCACTTGGTTGGTAACCTTTTTTGTTGAATCTAAAATACAATTCTACAATTAATTACCAATAAATTCCTAGAATGACTTATCAAATCTTGTTAAACATTATCAGATATGATGTTATCTATACAAATGTAATTGAAAGTCTGTTAGTAAAAATAAAGCAAAGCGTTTTGTTAACAATTGTACCCAAATGTGTATATAAGCTTTGTCACAGTACTGTCTGGATTAAATTTTTGTTAATGTTTGTAATTTGGTCAAAGTGAAGATACCTTACACCTCATTAAAGTTATAAGAGTCGATAGCTCTAGTTAAATTTTGGAAAAGAATTAAGATTCCATACTAAAACATTCACATTAAACATGAAATTGTGAATTAATCTATTACAATGGTCAGTATTAACAGACAAGTGTTTTAATTTGTCAGGTTCCTTTAAACATTAAAAACATATAAATGCCCCTAATTGTTTCTATATCATACATACATTCTTTTAGTAAGCTCGTTTTCTCTCTTGGAATAAGAACATGGTAAAATTTATTGCCAACGGCTCTGAGATCTCTTAACTGAAAAAAAACACATAAATATAACTATTACAGTAAACTATTGTAATAAGTGATAGCACTTTTGTAGTTTGCACAAGTACTTTGATCAGTGTCTAAACATTAATTTGTATTGAAACTAGACCTGTCATTTAACTTATGAACTTACAAAAGTTTCCTTAATAGGTTCATCAAGTGTATTGAACTCCATACTGTCACCAGTGGGCACTCCTCTCCCTGGTATATTCATTTCTCCTTCTATTACCCCTACATCACCAGCTGGATACATCTGGAACATAGTAAATGCCTCATTCTCGCAGTATTGAATTACATTAGTCATCTAAAATATAGTAGATTTCAAAATAGGTAAACAATGTCGTGTATTTGAAGAAATCGAAAGAGGCAATGAATCTTGACAATAATTTTTAAATTCTGCTGATAAAAGTGATCTCTCCTCTCAGAAGATGTAGTAATATAATATATATAAAATTAATAAAGACTTACATCGTACTTAGAGTCAAACGTAGTCATTATTACTGTATTCGTATGTAACAGAACTATATGGTTATGAAGATAGGAAAATGTAAATATTCGAACGTATCAAATACTCAGATTATCATGAAATTCATTTCCAGTTTTCATGTAGGAAGCAACTAAGCAAATATAACTATGTATTCGTTTCAAAATTCCACCTTCATTGATTACAATATGTCAAAGTCAAAATAATAAAGTAAAAAAAATCGCTGAACTGACATTTGATAGTAATGAATTTTTGATACGTTGGCACTGAACGAATACGATTGGAAATTTATTTATGTGATGTACTAGCAATTCACATGAAATTAATTTATCAATAAATACATATAAAAAATAATACTATACGTGCGCTAGCTTTATTACTGTATTCTATAATATATGATAATTTTTTCATCGTCTTCTAGCGTGTCTTCTAAACAACACGCCTAACTCACAACACTAACTAATACCGGTATAATTTATTTTTGATCAACTAAGTTATGTTTTGTAATAATAATGTTCTGTGACGAGTACACGTAAAAGCAGTGTTAATTTTTGTTGACAATTGACTTAGTTTTACTGAATTCTAAAAATCAATTAAATTTGTTTATCGATTTTTTAATTACAAACACAATACAAATAAATATCTGATCTTTTAAAACTTAAAGTTTACGTATTAGACTTTACAAATTACACTATAAAACTAAATCAGTTCTAATATCGATTTCCTTCATTTGACACATGTTTTGTTGTATTTAAGAGAATACTACATTCTCGTAAATTTGTAGTTTTATACCATATTCTCTTCTCGATATGGAACGATGAATGAGCGCCATGAAAGTCACTATTAAAAGTGAGTATACGTTTCACTTTATATATTTACAAATTAAGGCCCTTATATTTAGTACAAATAGACGCCCTTGAAAAGATGATGATAGAATCGTTAATTTTAGGTTGGACTGGCGTTGCGACTTGGCGTTGGATTGCAAACGACGACAACTGTGGTATATGTCGTATGCCCTTTGATAGTTGCTGCCCAGATTGCAAATTGCCTGGTGACGATTGTCCTCTGGTGTGGGGAGCTTGCTCTCATTGCTTCCACATACATTGCATTGTGAAGTGGTTGCATTCTCAACCCCAGCAGCTGTGTCCTATGTGCCGGCAAGATTGGAAGTTTAATAATAAATAAACGGTATGTGAATTAAACTACAATGTTATTGATGGATGGATTCTAGTTCGCAATACATTTTCTAATGTATTCTTGGTTAATATAGGGAGTATTATAATACAAAAGTAACGCAGTAAGGAGACCTGGATGTAGGGTGGCCAATTGTGACAAAAAATGAATTGATGATAACAATAAATAACTCTAAGTACATAAATATTTTAAAGGCTCGTGCACATGGCCTGGTGTAGGGCAGTCAAAACTGCAAATCCTCCACTGAGTAATGTTATGATAAAGTTTGTTATTATATTAATTTCTAAAAGTATCATTATCATCACTAATGTCTTTAAGCATGTTTTAAATTCAGATGCTTGTTTATTTTGATTGTCTTGTCATATTTATACCCAGAAGTGAAAAAATAATGAACATATTCAATTTTTCTTATTTGAAACATATTTCTAATGTTTTAGTATGTTAGATATATAAATTATTCAAATAATTAACACACTTTATAGCGTTCAATCCAATTTACACATATTTTATGAAGTTGATATTTACTTTGTAGTTTTGTTAAAAGTTATAAAATAATTATTGTTATCTAAAGGAATTAAATTTGATAAGTATTTTAGATCTTTATTAAATATGAATTACTATTAATGTTTTATTGTGCCATGATTGTGTTCTGTTATACACATAAAATATTGTTAAAACTACCAAGGTGCTAAATAAGTCTAAAACTCCTTTCATTTGTAAATAATTTTAACATCTGATAAGTTTCGGTAAAAGGATTGATCATAAAATGGAAAATGACATATAGCTAGCACTGAAAAGTATATAAAAACAATTGCATTTTAATCTCAAAGTTAATTTTTTTTTATAATAAAATAAAATGTTTATTACTTTTTTCTTAAGTGGCTTTAGATATTTTATGATTATATGATATTGTCTATTAAAAATACCAAGGCATGTTTCTGTTGGGTTATATTAAGTTGTCATTACTTGTTAAGAGTTAGACTACTTTACATAAAGATTACATTCACGATATCCACTCTCAAGTAGCAGCTGTAACGTTTTGACGAGTTTAAAACAATAGGCCACTAAGTGCTTTCAAAAGTAGCCCGCACCAGCCATGCAATATGCCGTGTTCGTCCGACCGGTAGTATTGCACTCGCTCTCATTGTAAACAATACTTCTACATTACCGTGCTTCCAACTATTACACGCTCTGCTATTTTAAAACAATTTATAATATGGATAACGTTAAAAGTAATGACATTAATGGATTTTAAATTCCCCCGAGTGTCGTATTGTGATCGTAGACGCCGGTCGCCGAAGTGACCGTCTACGTTACAAGTCGTTTTTGTCGCAGTCGGTCGAGAGCTCGCAAGGAGGCGGCCGTGTCGCCGCAGCTCACAGCTCGCGTGTGTCGTGACTAACGTGATGCTAGTGTAATCGCGCTCATTATACTATAGTGTTTTTATTATAGTATTGTCCGAGTGACGTCTCGCTCAAGTATGCTGATGGTACAGAGTAACGCCCAACCCATGAAAACAACAAAAATAAAGGGACCGCCACCTGTACCGCCGCGGCCCAGCCAGAGTATGGTCGCAGAAGCGCTAGCGAAGACGAGGAAAGCTGTTGCTGATTCCAAGACCAACATAACCAAGACTCGAACGTTTACCAAAAATGAGAATCATCACGTTTCATCGAAAGCTAAAACTTTAGACAGATATAGCTCTGCGAGTAAACCTTCGGTGTCGCCACGGCAGAATGGTCTCGCACGCGTTAAGTCTTTCATCAAAGACGTTATCAGTGATCGAAGCTCTTCTTCCGACGAGAAGAAATCTAGCGGGCAGAATTCTAGGAGGAGCTCGAGTGACAGTAGCTCTGTTAATTCGCCCTCTTCTACTAAGAAGTCGAACGAATCGCTAAACTCTAGAGCAGTGAAAACATGTAAACAAATATTAGTTCGGTCACTTTCTACTTCTAATAAACTGGATCAGGACGCTAAGTGCAAAGTTTCGAAATCTTCTAGTTTCGCGGAGAAAACGTTTCCATTACGGAAGGCCCCACCGCCTCCTTTATCGCCTAAACCTAAGATAAAACCAATGAGACCTTTACCTGTACATAATTCAAACATAAAAGCAAAGAAATCTAAAATTGACCCGGAAATCAGTCCCTATTCGCTTCCGGTTGACGCCGAACCCTCTCCGGTCTCGGAGGCGCCTTACGCTACAGTGGAAGAAGTGAATCAAAATGACAATAGAATACGTAATGAGCCAAAAGTTGATAACCTAAACAATGTTCAAAACGGCAACAACACTAAAGTGAATGAAAGTGTAAATATAAATAACAATTCATTGGAAAGAAAGACGTCTCGGGTAACAGAGATGCTTATTTCCGAAATCCTAGCAAGTAGAAACAATAATAAGGATGAACCTAACACTGTCATAGATAAAGGCAAAGATTCAAAAATGTTATCTAACGGCTGCAGCTCGCCCGACCTGGAAATGATGAAGGACATGAACAATCACGAAATGTTGATTTACGAACTGCAAACTATGCGCTCTCAATCTAACGTTCCTGAGGTTTTAGATAATAACGAAATTGAAGGAAATGACAATTTCGATTCGGATTCTGAACATAACTACGCGATGGCATCTGTTACAAGTGAAAATATGGATGATGGTTACGACCAGGCTTATGCTTATATTGTTGATGATGATCTCAAATCTAGGTAAGCGGTAATTGACGTATATTGTATTAATTAAAAGAAAAACCATTGGAATTAGATACATAAGCCAATTATCAATAGTATATCTATATGTGTTTATGTTTGTTAAGCAACAGAAAACGTCCACAGTCTAATATTAATTTATCCATAACACCAATTATGTAAGTATTATCAAATAATGTCTGAAAAATAAATTAAGTTAAACTATAACATTTAGAGCGTTAAATGACTGTATTTCATCAAAGACTCGTTAGAATAGTGTTTCGTTTGCAGTTAAATTTATACGTTCATAATTTCTTTTATCGCATTCAATTAAGAAGTGTACTTATTTAAACACTAATACTTTATCCGCGTTTTCGCATGCGTTCGTGCTGATTTTGTCAACGACTTTTATTTGTCTAAATTATTAATTTTGGGCAAATTCATATACATACGCGGTTTCTACTGATTTTTTATATGTAGGTATAGAAA
>JAOSYY010000007.1:10134738-10145732 GCA_025727935.1 Hebomoia glaucippe
GGGCGAAAATCGCAGTCGCACTCTACATGAGTGCGTGGATTGAAATTACATATTGACGATCTATTTTGTCTTTTAGCCATAAAATGAGTCTATGTCGCTATATAGATGGTTTGGTGTTAATTAATTGATATGTTATCTAATTTAATTGTAACATCATATTATATAAATGTATTCGTGAATCTATAAAGCTTGCCAGTTCGCTTTATAATGTCACGGTATTTGTGAAAATGATTGCCACTAGCCGTGTCAAGGCAGTTGAGTACAGCATGATCTTAGATGATCAATGCCATTTTAGGAATCACATTAATTCCAATACATTCGATACGCTCTGATAAAACTAGATCTTTATGTAACGAGAGTTTTGAATTTATAATAAAGAGTTATGTATAATTTATATTTACTAGCGGTGCCCCGTAGTCTCACTCACGTCCACCCTTGGAGTCGACGATGATGAAGATGATAGGTACGCCGTATCACACGCATTGATTTTGTGCACACATGGTGAGGGTGATGATGACGAATTAAAAATAGCTCAAATTAAGCTTTATATAATACTAGCTTCTGCCCGCAGCTTCACTCACGTTTTTGGCGGTTTTGTTAAACACATCTAGTTATCTAATTTTGGGTAAATTAATTGAAAGTACAGATACACAGTTACTACTGATTTATTATATGTATATTTAAGACTGAGAGCAACATACGGATAAGTTTTTCTCTGAGATCAAACTTGAATAAAAAAAATACTATGTTATGGTCCGAGATACGCTTATCCTACAGGTGAAAACCGCAAACAAAGTCGTTGAGTAATATTTCATTAGTATCTTTTTCCATATTATGAGGAGGGAGGAATGACAATCGGTAAAGTTTCACTTATTAATAACAGAAAACTGTAACTTATATATATTACTTCTAAATAATATATTTAGTAACGATTAAAACAGTTCGTTCCATTACATTATAAATTATCGTCTGTTTTACGTCAATTTACCTACTGAATTTTCAAGATTGATTGCTTCAAAGAATTGTGATTAGATTAAGTCTTGGTACTGTAAAGCGTAATTTTCCCTTCGTCTGTTATTGACACGCCTTCCAATGGAGTTAAGGTCACACTGTACCGGATGACCTACCAAATCCGAAAGGAGCGTGTCTCGAATTATAAATGTTACATTGTTTAGGTATGCCATTTGTGTTCTACGAACAGACCGCTTGGCACTTTCGTAGTGATCGTGATTCACTTATGTTTAATGTAAGTCGCTAACAACAAAAGGTTATAGAGGATAAAAACATTGGAAGAATGAGAATTGTTTCAGATCGAAGAATGATTAATAGTACGAAACTATTTTTATTCGATTCTAGGCATTGTTTAAGAGCAAATAAACTATCCACAAATGATGTCATCTGGTCCCTCCATAGTGTGACGTTACATGTATATTTTAACATCTAGAAATTATTAATATCTGCTCTTATATGAGGCTAGGATCATTGTTTTTTTATCCACCAATTTTAGTCATAAGAAAAAAACAATAATGCAATTTAATTATTGTGAAATGTTTAAAAAAATTAGTAATTTTCTATTGGGACCATATGATAGTAATTCATACAAAGATTACTCCCCCTCTGGACTCATATTTGATTTTTTAACGAAAAATAGTAGCATATAACCATTTTCAAAATCCACCCTCATCTATCTAAATACTAAGATTCATCACAATCCAACAAGTGTGGTCTAACACAAGCACACTCACTTGTAGTTCCAATAATAATCATAATTTGGTCGTCCCTTTTAGCCCTTATCACATAATGTACAAAAGCCTAACTACGTACATTGCCGGAATAAAATAGAGCTATTCATATAAAAATGCTATTGCGTATTAGCGTTGAATCACTGCTTGAATCATTTTACGAATCCAAGGTTATTGCATGCAAATCAAAGCTATCAATTACTAGAGATATGAAAACCAGATTCATTCACGTCTGTTTGATTTCCCATTTCTATCTGTTGATGTAATAAAATTAATTTTAGAATGAATAATACATAAATTAGTATGAATATATCACTGTGGACGTGTATTTTATTAACTTTGATAGTTGTATTGTTATCTGTCTTACAATCTGATAATGCAGCGTATTTTAAATGATAAATAAACCTAAAGCTAAGAACAATTTTGATTATATCAATTTTCAAACAGTATAAAGAATTGGAATATTCCCTTAGCGGTTATGATGCCACAGACTGATACGTCAATTGTACAAAGTACGTCCTTAATATCGAGTGTTAAAATACACTTTAATATATCATTTTGCAATATCTACGTGCTTACATAGTAACCCCTGACCATGTCAACAGAATAAATATTAATATTATAAACGCGAAACTAACTCTGTCTGTCTGCCGCGAAAACTACTAAACCGTATATAATTTGAGAAAGGACACAAAACTACTTTTTAATGCGTAAAAAGGGTTGTCAGGGCTTGAAAAGGAATTATGAAAATATTATTATGTTTAGAAGTAAAAGTTTGAAACTTATTTTTTAAGCTGTTGATACGATATAAATAAAATTTGAATATCATATTCAAAATTTGTAAACGTTTTACCTTCAAGAGTGTTAAATAAATATAGGAAATAGGGGTCAAAATGTATATGGTAATATGTAAGGTTTATGTGAATGTTTTATAAGTTTGCGACAAAATATAAAATATTAGAGCTATGTTTATGTAATATTTACGGAGCCATTACAAAATGTACCGCGCCATACACGATGTTAGTCAACTAACAATGGATGACAAAATCGACATGAATGCGAGCGAAGCCGTTGGCAAAAGCTAGTATATATAAACGTGCGCAACTCGCGTGAATATAAGGCAGTATCAGTATTTTTTGTCTCTTCATGTGTAATGTAAACGATTCACGGAAATTATAAAATGGCTTCACGATCAATACATGTAATGGAAGGACGATAACGTTGTCATCAATCAAAATGGCTTACGCGATGTAGGTGTGGCTTTGTATTGCATACTATACAAAACACTTATTGCCGTAGCCGTGTAATTTATTAAGCGCTAATTGTATTATTAGATACGAAACATATGAATGGTGACGTCATAACCTCACCTCGCAGTTTTGGCCTTCGTTATGAAGTATGTAAAAATCGATACTTGAGTATGGTACGACTACAACGAGTTAATCCTTATACAAGTTGTAGTATTTTTTAGCCGTTTTAGCCGCCTAGCTTGTATGTATATATTATTCTTAATGTCATAAAAACTTTACGAATTCAAATATTTGCTAAAAAATCGACCGAATTTCACGGATTTGCCCGATTTCTTGCGGAACTTTAATCATTTTTCTGATATTAAACAATGATATGCATTATAACATCGGCTGCCTGCTAGTGAAAATCGTGTCAAAATCTGTATAGCTTTTTTGGAGATTGGCCAAAACATAAGGAAAACTGTTATATATACCGTAAATAATTTTACGTACACTGGAAACGCTGGTAATTTTAGTATTAAACATGAACAGTTCTATTTTATTTATTAGTATAAATATAAATTAAATCATTCAGTTGTCAAATTGAGATTCATTCAAATTACCAAAGAGTTTTTTAATTTTTATTTAATCAATCAGCATACTGTTTTGCACGCAATGTTACAAGTTTAACGTGTTTGTATGTAGAATATCGTTTTGAAAGGTAGGCTTTTTTGTATAAAAACCAAACATTATTGCGACGATTCTTCGATATGAATCTTAAGTCAAGATTAATTCTAAATTAAACCCAACTTTAGACCACACAATAAAATCTTTAAAGCAACATATCTAATACACAGGGGATAATCCAAAATCAATTAATTGAATCTAATTACAATACAATATGCTTGTTTTAGCCACGAACACTTCCTATATCAAGGCTTTGATTGATTATATACAATGAATGTTAACTGATTAGCATTGTTACATCTACTGTGCCTAATAAGGTAAGTGTTGGCAATAAAATTCCTCCATATTCTCAACAGATTAACTTATTCGTTTTAAAATTGTCTTCTGTACTCTGTGGTATTTTTTTTAACGTGACAGATGTGAATTCAATGGTCGCAAGCTGCAAAAGTGTTCTTTTTTCAAATGCACGTGCGACTACCTGCCTCTTACTTTACGAACGGAAGTTTAGAATAAAAACTGTACAGACAAAATAGAAATACAGTTGAAGCGTACGTCTGTAATGTCAAAATATTTTTTTTTTACTAAATACATATAAAGGTTTATACAATTCTTATAACAAAAACACAGTATATAAAATGTTTGTCTGTTTGTTCTTCCTATTTTCTGACATGGCTGGACCGAATTTGACGAGATTTTTGCCATGAGACACTAGCATAACTAGTAACTTGTGTTACTTTCATTTTAAAGTTTAATCTCTAGTTTTAAAAAGTAGATTGTAATATTTAAGAAATTATTTCTGCATAGCTCTATGGTTTTAACATGCATTCAACAAGTATTAGATAAATATATAATGACATTTAACTCTAATATCAGTTACTTTTATTTCAGCGTTTCTAATCTAAAAAATTAACTCGATACAAGTATTATATTTATATAAATATTAGTATTAATAGATATAATGAATTTAATAATAACGAATACATACTACAGCTGTGCTTTCCTAACAAATGTGTTGTAAGATGTTAAAAGTTATTGAAATTAGATTCGGTTTTTAATATTTCATATTCGATAACTTTATTCCGTTATGATAGTCAGAAATTCTTATTAGCTCAACCGTCAAGGTAATTTTATTGAAATCTTCCTAGTGAGCTTAGCATGCATTTGTCAATCTTATACTACGCTACCTTGCCTCGCAGTTGTACGTCTCGTCATTTTTATATGAAACTAGCGGACTCGACATTCGTTGTCCTATACACAGATATTTAATGCAAAAATATCAAACTTTTATAAATAGGCTGAAATTGTTTGGACCGTTCTGATGAAAATTATTATTAAAAAGTTATTACAGTATCGAATATCACTAAATATTTGATATTGCGTTGGTAGCGCAGTTTGTGCGGATCAAATATAAAATATTCCAAAATCTACTACAATTGACAAATAAAAAATAATTTTCCAGTGGACAAAATTGTAAATCTAAACAATTCTCGAAACCTCTTAAACATGCACAAAATTTCATAAATTTTGGTCTAGCCGTTTAGGGGGAGTGTAGTGACAAACACGGACAGAAAAAAATGTATGTATGATGAAACTAGTCCAGCCATTTCGATAATACACGGAATAGACAAGCGTACACAAATATGTTATATGATGTTTCTCTGTTTTGAGTACAGTTCTATTTATTGTAATTACACCAAGTTCCATCTTTATATTATTATTTATATAGTTCCACATTTTAATATTGCAAAGAGACACTTCTTTTGTTTACTAGTCTATACTTACGATATTGCCCTTGTACATGTAACATTGTGTTGATTTTTGATAGGTCAAATGTATTTCGTACTGTTGTTGAATTAAAAAGCTTTTCACTACTGTTACTGGTTCATTTGAACTGTTTAAAAAATACTTGTTTAACAAGGTCATAAGCGGCGGTATCACTGGCATAAATCACAATTCCCTTCATGTCCAAAATACATTGAAGTTGAAAGCGAAAAGAGTTTTGAGGGCGCACGTACCGTTTGTATCACAAAAGTTCTCAGATCCGGTTGAACATCTTAAGCATATATGCTTATATTTTGACATGTTTTAAACATTACCTCAATATTTAGCTTAGAAGCTAACTAAACTATATTACTGGCCGTGCAGTATACCAACATGGGGATTACACGGTGATGAGAACAGTCTCACAAATTTATTCAAGGTACATTGATGATGATGAAGATAAAATAAATAGAGCTTATGTTTTTCGCCAAAGAACAAACAGATAGGCAAACAAATATTTTATTGTTTCTATATACTCTACGTACTTTAAATACTTTCATATTTATTATTTTATTTTGATATCACAAACACACTTCAACTTTACTTATTTGTATGTATGTATAGGTAATGAATTCAGCACATAATACGGAAAATAAACTGATAGATATGCGATAAAACTGTTATGCGAAAAAATGTTCAAGCCAAGATATTAATTATCAAGTTTATTTTGAAAAAAACTTCAATATGGTTACTATGTTAATAAAATTGAGCGTATGATAATAAGACTAGAAGCTGTTCTTGGCAGCTACAAGCCGCGTTGCCTAATTCTCAGCCGCTTTGAATAAAAACCTAGTCACGGCGGGTACTGATAACCGGGACAGGTTTACAAATATGGCTGAAATCTCCGGATTGGAACGAGGCCGTGGGTGGACTGGTCACACGGGACTCTCGTTTTTCTACGCCTCCGTAACTGTTTCTAATGCGGATTACCAATCGTGCCATGTCAATGATTACCGTTTAACTTGTAACTGTAGCTCTGTAAGTGGGACTCTTGACACTCAGATCATCTATTATTTACTGTCTTCGTCAAAAGTTTTATACACTTAATTGAATAACAAGTTGAAGTTCATTTGATAGTAAGTGAAAGCTCAGCTAACCGACGTTATCAATTACACAATGATATGCTATTTACCTATTTATTTTTACATCGAGCATTCGGGAATTCGTGCACTAAGGTGAAAACGCGCATTTTACGACATTTCCACCTATGAATGGCGGGTCGTTACCTGAACAGAACTTATAATTAATAAGAAATTCATCCCACCACATTTAATAATTAGTATTTTTGTAGCCGGACCACAGCTGTCCCCTACTCTTGAGAAAACAAAAACACAAATTTGTAAATTCAAGTAGCGCTCCGACCGGAACTCGAACCCGGTACTCTGACGTCGCATGTGCTCTATACAACCGCTAGTTAATCCTATATATTTGATTTTTTATGTTTCCTGCTGAATAGGGAAGCTGTGTTACAAAATAAAGCTATTTTTTACCCTTTCATCATCAACAATGTTCACGTGCTATCTTTGTTGAGAATAATATTAAAAGACAGTTATTTTATAGACTGGTTGTGCCCTGCGGATTCAACCACGTTAATTTTATGTATAAATTAATTTTAGAGTCTAAAGAAACGTCTCAAAATATAAAAATTTGCCAATAATAATGACAGAATTTCATGCGATTATACAGTGTTTTTCACAGTGTTTTTAAAATTTTTCAATTAATATTACGGACTCTAAAAAAAATCTCTACCACTTCAGTGGTAGAGATAAAACATTCGAGGTGTTTCAGAGATTAACTGGAATTAATAGTCTGACGAAAATTTAATAGATTGTCTCGACAAGGTACCATGGAGGCATAAATTTAAATATAAGGTTCAAGAGAATCAGGCTGATTATTTAAACTCTAATTCTATTTAATTCAATTCAGTAGTTGTGTTAACAATTGCAAATCATGTATTGAAGACTTCCGCGGTGAACGGTCCCGTTAAATCAGTCAGTATTTGAATAAAGGAATTGAGCAAATCAATACTATGTTTTACATGTATGTACATATAGAAAGATGAAAAAACTTTCTAATAATACTTCATTGATTTTGAGTTACAAGAAGAAAATAATAGTAACTCGAATTATTACGAACCTTTATAAATCACTAGATTTTACCTGCAGCTTCGTTGTAACTTAAATTAATTTTGCTTACCAAAATTATTTATTAAATCGATCGATCACGACAGCATTAACATAAAAACTATTAATTTAGGGTAGGTCGGTTATAACTACACCATATAAACATTACTGCCCTTATTTAAGCCTCATTAAGGCGAAATTTAAAAAAATAACAATGCATTTCTTTATTATTTTAGATAAAAATCATGATAAATTGTCTACCTCTCCCCTCACCCCACCTTCGTAAGTTTTAAAGCAGAAAATCCCTCTCGCCATCTCAGTAATCTCACTTATCGTAATACAAAAATAAACAATCGATTCAGTGGCTTAGACGTAAAATTGTAACAAATAAACTGTGCCATTAATAATATTAGTAGCGATTTGTTTGACGAGGAGGAAATGCATTACGCATACCGTTAGCCGGTTATGTGGGACTCACTCTTCCATAGTAACTCTGGTAACGAGCCAAATAGGCTGTCAGGGTACTAGGAGGAATTACCCACTAAAACTTGCCCGGCTTATCGACATTTTCACCGATCACAGGGCCACGCGAACGCGCTAGCAATACTATCATGACCATGCCAATTTGGAATACTTGGATTCTTGTACAAATATAGTTGTCGAAAATCATTTTTTTACGGTTTGAAAATTATAGTATATACGACTTGTAAACCATCATTAGGCCAGTTATCATATGTACAATCATTTGAAAATTATCATAAAAAATACATTACTTAAACAATGGGTTGATTCTCAAGTGCATCCAGGCGAAATAAGACTCATTAAACCGTAAAGTAAAAGTAATCTCAACATCTTAATGAGCTATTCATAGTTTAAGTGATCTATCATATTCAGAAACATTAATATTATGTTGAACGTTGAAAGGAAATGCCACAGTGCATGCAACGGTCAGTGTTGCAGTTTTCCACAAATTCCCACGTACTAAAATATACATGATCTTACTAATGTTTATATCAAGTCTCGCATGTATATAAATAAACAACCTCAATTTGTAAAGTATTAGTATGTAAAGTTGTTTCAATTACAGTAAATTTAAATATCACTATACAAAAACCTAAAATGTATGTGTAGTGTAAGAAGATTAGAAATCTGTATTGTTATTTAATAAAATAAAGCTGAAGAGTTTGTTTGTTTGGTTCAAAACGCTAACCTCAGGAACTACCGATTCGAATTGAAAAATTATTTTAGTGTTGGCCATTTATCGAGGTGGGTTATATAGCATTGCGAAGTTTTGGAAATCCGATCAAAAAATATTAATTGAGAGCTTCCGTTGTGTGCGTTAGGTAAACGGTTAAAGTTACGGAAAATCAAGTATGACAGAATTGTTTTCCTTAAAAAGTTTGAAATAAAAGTAGTACCATATGTTTATCTTCAAAGGTTGGCTAGACTTAATCTTGTAAATGGTTTTAAAATTTGTGTATATTATGTGACACAGACATTATTACGTAGGTCAGTTAGTGAGTATATAAGAAGTTTGATTGTTACACTATATAGGAAGTAATAGTTTATCGTAGTATGGACATGTCATGAGAAGGTTTATTGTGTATGTAAGTAAATAAATCAATAATAATAATTCGCTTAAAATATTTTCTACCAATTTTTAATTATCCAATGTACGTATTCACCACTCGCTCTTGTGTGATCTACAGTCTTGCAGTTCTTTAGTATAGTCGGTTATTACTTAGAATTGTTTTACCGTTTATTAATTTAATGTTGAACTCCAACTATAGATTGGTACACAATAGGGCGGACGTTGTGAACAGTTAATAAGGGTTTCCTTTGAACTAGTTGCAACAATAACTCAAAACAACGTCTATGAACTACACGCTTTCATTTGGTACGTAAACGTTTTGATTCGTGATCCTAAAACTATTTTCTATTTTTACAGTCAGATAATGGCTCCAGCACGATATATAGTTTAATAGATCCATTTTCTATCCACAATTATTTTCTCGTTGAATTACAATTAGACCTTGACATAATCTTTCGGCATTGTTTATTTATCTTTGAGCAATTTTTGAAACTATTTGGCAAATACGTGTGTTTAATGTAATGTATTTAAATTCTTATTTTTCACAATAACAATTGTTGTATTCACACAATAGAGAATGTTTTAATTGCTCTCACGCTTGTGTACAATCGCAAATATTATTTCAATGTTGTTTATGTATAAATATTGCATTTAGTTTAGACCGATCAGCTTTGAATATAGGAAGTCAAATAATGGTTGAGTTTATATAAGAAAAATTTGATTAAAATATGTAAATTAGAATTTCGTAACTTGGAACTTGGCTTAAAAGCATTTGTAGGATTTTATTATAAACAGGTGTGGCCTAGTTTTTGGTCAAAGATGATTTGTATACTCATTATTTTTAGGAACTCAACTTCAGCGTTGGCTTTTTTTAGTTCAGTTAAAAGAAAGTTCTAGAAAATTTAATTGCATACGACTATTCATTACACCTGAGATCGTGCTATGATCAAATCAGGCATTTCCATCTCCAACGAAGCGTGGCTATTCTGCACTTTCCCTCTTTCCTGCGCAATCTGCAGGAATGTGCAAAATTCAATATTGCTCGTGAATCACGTTATGTCTTTTCTTGATCCACCTGATTCTATCTAGAATGTCATCGTGATTTATTCTTAGACAGTACAGATTATTGCGAACATTTCTCATTGCTTCCGACGGATTACCGAAATACTAATCACATGCGGATTTAATTTCAATCTGATTTGAAGAGTTTAGATTTTAAACAATAACGCTTCGCCGATTCATCTGTGTATGTCATTTTTATATTGTGATGATGAGAAAATAAACATAACCTTAGTTACTCTTTTAAATATTTTACATCAACTTATAGTCCCTGCAATATCGGTTCAACCCTTTAAGAGATTAGGCGGAACCGATAGACAGATCAAAATTTTCATATATAAACACAATAAACAATATCATAAGCGTTTTATAACTTAGTCTATAATTACCTTTGTGATTCTCAAACATGCACTAAAGTATCGTACACCAGGATTATTATTCTGTAGAGTACATACAAACCACATTTTCCTATAAATAATAAGGTTAGATAAATATTTGAAAAGCAAGAAAAACATCTGGTACCTTTTCTTTCCGGACACTAAAACTCATTTCCGATATGAGCGTCCTACATTTAACATGAAGTCAAAATGTTTTGATGTTTAATATAACGAGATACGTGTTTTATAGCAAATCATTTCAAAACAAGATTTTGACACCATGACGGCACAGTAGTATTTATTATCTGTCGGTGATTCCATTTATCTATTATCGATATCTATCTGTTCTAATAAACAAAATTGCA
>JAOSYY010000007.1:10145832-10160503 GCA_025727935.1 Hebomoia glaucippe
ACAGTAGTATTTATTATCTGTCGGTGATTCCATTTATCTATTATCGATATCTATCTGTTCTAATAAACAAAATTGCAGTATTTGTAAATTTCAAAATATCAGTTTTTATAAATGCATGGACAGTACATACGGTTCTTATAACTGAAATGCAATTTATAAATTATTCAACTATCTCTTTTGATCCTGGTGATATCCGAATGGGATGTACTGTGTTTGATGGGAATTTCACTAGAGTAACTAATGCTACTTTTATTTAAGGAAAATTAATTACGGTCCGTTGTTCAAAATAATTTATATATAAAATCAACATGCGCAACAGGGCAGGGTATCGCTAGTATAATGTAAATATGTTAGATCCAATCAAAATATATTTCCCGATTCTTCTGTGGAGCGCAATTAGTATCCACTTATTACTAGACCATCATAAAGAAATTTCTATAGACTTCATGTACGAGAAGATATTTAATTTAACCAAATCGTTACGGCCAGCGTCAACATGCTTTTGTACTTTGTGAACTAGTATTTAAGAAATAATACATCGAAATTGTCGACACGCTCCCAATCATATAAATGTTTTATTTCGATGTCCTACATAGACAGTCGTGATTATACCGCATTCCTGTCTAACGCAATCGAAGAGAACGTTGACGGAAGGTCGTCTAACCGAGCAGTATTGTGATTTGTACGGTTTACTAGCAAGTTTGCACCTCGTTTTTATAGATATTTTTGTTAACAACGACAACGAATGACACAATTTTGCAACAATTATCTATACCTCGCGAATTTTAAATGATAAAATAAAAGGTGATGATAAAAGTAGCCAAAGTTAATCCAGATAGTGTTAGCTGCCAGTGTAAAAGTCGTCAAAATCGCTCCAGCTATTTCGAAGGTTAGGCAGCCTCCACAAACAAAAGAAATTCGATTTTGTTTCTATTATAAGAACGGTATGCATAGTTTCATATGCATTTAGAGAAAAGCTGTTATTGTGATGACAAACAGACACTTTAATTTTATTTATTCTTATAGTTGTAGCGTATAAGAAAAAAGATTTCTTGCTGAACAAGTTGGGTGCAAACCGCAATATTTTTAGGCGGTTAAATTATTTGTTTTTCTTTTGTCGCGGTACTTCATATAAAGAGGTTTAGTATTTCACGATCTTTAATCATGTTTCTTTTTACATTTTAATGATTACTTTGTTATATCAACGTCATAATGGCGCTCTTCTACAGCATTAACGATATCTATAGTTTGAAACTATAGAAGTCCGTTGTACATAATTGATTTGCAAACGAACTCAGCCGAGAAATTTTGTACGCACGAATAGTCGTACTCGAACACTTTCCAATTTTAGGACATTGAAAAAAATTCTTATGAATATTCATATAACGTAATTTGCATAACTTTTACCGTCGTTTCAAAATTCTACATTATGTACATATCAAGTATCTTAGGTATATAAGGGACTTTCGAATTTTTATTATCGTTTACTCAATTAAGATCTGATTGAAAAATGGCCAGGCCGCAGTCTGTACAAGTATTTAATTAAGAACGTGTCAATACTTAATTAATGATGATTTATTCATTTAAAAAAAATCAAAACGTAGTTAATTATGATTTATGGTAAAACTAGTTATGCCTCGCATTTTCAGCTGTATGAAGCAGGCTATAAACGTCTCTATACTAGAGGTTTATAGCCTGCTATTATATATCTCTACTAAAATTGCTTAAAAATTGTACAGCGCTACGGGAAAGCATAAGAAACATAGTCGTCACTTTTTCTTACCTAGAACAAAAAGACATAAAATATGTATAAATTGCGTTTCTGTTCTTTGTACTGTATATACTTTCATATGTATTTCGATTATATTTATACGTATAGATGATTGATTCAAACATTACCTACTGTAACACTAACTAAATAACTATATTATAAGTTACTAGCTGACCCTGCAAACGTTGTTTTTCCACATAAATATATAAAAATTGGGGTTGTATGTATTTCTATATGCTGTATCATAAAAAAAGAAAAACAAAAAAAATGTCTAAAAAATAAAAAAAAATATGGGTGGATCAGATTCAGGGGGATGAAAAACAGATAGTAATCGATTCTCAGACCTACTGAATATGTATAAAAAATTTCATAAGAATCGGTCGAGCCGTTTAGTAGGAGTATGGGAAAGAACATTGTGATACGAGAATTTTATATATTAGATAACCAAAATAATTCTGTAGCGTCAGAAATACATCGATTTTATACTCAGAATTTTCTATCATTTCTCAATGATAAAGATATATTTTTCGTTTCAGGCTAGCCTTCGTCAATTGGATCTCTCTTTACTCTCCGAGCTTTGGACCCTCAGCGAAGCTATGGCATCCTGGCGAAGACAGTTGGAACGAGGAACTCGGCTCAGGCCAGCCCCCCCTCCCCCACCACCACCACATTACCTTAGAACTTAATAAAGAATACAATAGCTCGACGGAATTTTAATTGATTTTTTACCACTTACTGATATCAACAGCCGGATATTCATGTCTTAAAAGGGTGCTTATAATCTGTGCTATTTGTGAGTCCCACTAGATTAGGCTCGAAACTTAGTGTTCGGTGAATTTTAATGCTGACTAAAATTATAAATAACTAATTACACAAAAAAATACTGCCAGTTAAAATTAACAGTCTATATTTCAAGCTTCAATAATCAAGATGAATTTATTTACATAAAATCAAATATCTGGTGGCTAATGTGTTAGTTAAAATGTATCTAAGTTCACAGGCTGTTCAAGACTTGAAGGTTTAAAACAAATTACACATCAATAATTCACCAATAGAAGATTATTTTCAACTTTAACTGTGTATTTCATATTCCGCTTGGATTTGATAGTTACAAAACTCAAGAATAGAGCCATCTAAAAACTAAATTTTTCTGGTACGATATTTTTTAATGAATAAAGTGAAAATAAAAAGAAATATAAATAATAAAAGTGCAAAGACTGTAGTCAGCAATAAAACGTTTTCTCGATAACTGTTTACTTAAAATCAATAAATTTTGAATCGTGCGGTTATTCACACAAAGCAGCATTATGTATTTATAAAATAAAATGATTGTAAAAATCTTAGGAACGGTTTTATCTGTTATCTGGTTTTTAAATGTCGGCATTAAATAGGTTAGTTAAAAAGTATCTGTGGGACAAGTATAAAAGGAAAGTCTAGGTTTTGGTAAATATTCGTTGCTCATAATCTCATAGACCCATCCTTCTTTTGCCTTTCTACAACAATTATTTGTAGCTACATTTTTAATCCTTGTACTCTATGCTTCTAGATAGGCAGGTACCTGATTTGTATTGTTTTCTTTTATGCCATAAGCATTTTAGTGTTTTAGACGAAAAATTGTTTGGTTAAGATTTACTATAAATGTATTGTATAAATAATGTAATGTAAACTATAATTTTTTAAGTAGATGTTTTTCAATAAAATATAGAAATAAAAAGTCTTTATTTTTCCATCATGTAACTTACGAACCTACGATTGTAATAATTAATGTTTTCTTTCATAATATGCGATACATACCAAAATTATTGCTGTTGTGCTAACTCAACAAGACAGGGTAGAAGACAGATAAATACACCACAAAATTGTAGAAATGATATATACATAATTTAATAAAAATAAAATAACAAGTTTCCAAGACTTGTTATAAAACATTTTAGCTATTATTTAGGAAATTTCATATGTATAATAAAACGACCAGATACCAACTGAAAAGTTTATGAAGATAGTCTTTCTGAAAAAATACTGTTTATGTTTCTCTTTTCGTTTAGTAATAGTAGCAACATTCTATACCATTTTTTTAATAATTATTACTGCTTTAATAACAATGCTCAGAACATTTTTATGTGTATAAAAAGATAAAATAATAAAGTATTTTTTATTTATAATCTGTGATCTGCAGTTCAATTAAACTGGCAAGAACAAAAGAGTAATGTGATAGATCGAAATTCAAAATTTAATCAATGTCACTTTATGAAATTGACATTTGACGGATAAATTGAGAATTCGGATGCGAGTATAAATAGTCAAAACAGTTAATTTTCATTTAAGATATAATTTATGTGCCTTAGTACTTCAATACTATTATTTCTAAAAACCGATGTCAGAAAACTCTTTACAAGGAAATCAAGCTCCTAAGGAAGATAAACCGCCATCTAAAATATCTGAATCCGTAAAGGTTAGTTCCTATTTATTTACTTGGACAAGACCTTAAATTAACATTACCTTATATGGGCTACCGATATTTTATTCGAATTTTCGATTGTTAGATATAATGTTTGTGTTCTTTTCAGAACATCTTGTCAATGGAAAAGGAAAATGACACAAACGCTAGTCGTAAATCCCGAATTGATCTCAATGCACTGCCCACTCGTCAGTATCTCGACCAAACAGTAGTTCCTATTTTACTTCAAGGCTTATCAGCTCTTGCCAAAGAAAGACCTCCGGATCCAATCAACTACTTGGCAGCTTATTTATTGAAGAATAAATCTACTTTTGAAAATAGTAATTCAAATTCGAATAATAATGCACCTCAGAATCCACAATCATAGGCTCATTAGTTTTGTAAGGATGATTATATAGTGTATAAAAGGTTATCTTGCACACATACATTTTTACTACCCAGATTCAGTATCAAATTTTTGTGCAGTTTTCTCCTTCAGAAATCAATATAAGTTGATATTTAGTGTTAACTACATTTTTAGTGCAGGAGAATTAGATTCCCGATGTTACTGTTGAAGCTTTTCATAAAGAAAATAGTTGTGTGAGATAAATTTTGTAAATTATATATAGAGTTGTGGTTAGGACAATTCAAGAAACTATGTAAATATTTTCACTTTGTGTTCTTAAAGCATAGTTCAGTAACTATTTCAGTCAATACATTTAAGGGACAGTGAAGTGAAGTCTTACAAATTAATTTAATTTTTTTTATTACTTGGTAATAATTTTTACAAAAATTTTAAATGCATTGATCTCTTACAGAATTTTATAGTTTTATAATAGAGATGATTAAAATACCCAAGCCCGTCCCTTGCTTGCACTGGTTTCACTGAATATTCCAAAACCTTAAGAGTAATGAATAACATCTTTTTTGTATTAGTAAATTTGAAGATTGAACTTGTGTAAAATATTTCACATACATAAGATAATAAAAAATCAATGTACAATGTGATTAACTTTATGCAGTGTAAACCAATATAAAAATAAAAGTAACATGCTTTTGAGTTTACAATTTTTTTATACCATGAGCAATCAAGCAAGACACCTGTTGAACATGGACGCCTCGAAAACTAGATCTAGGAGATGCATTGCCAACCCTAAAACCCAAGCCTTTTCACATCAATTATTATTTAGTGACAGTTGCTGCTGGATTTATTAATTTTTATTTTTATTTCTTCCTTCTACAACAATTATCAGAATGGTGCCAAAGATTTTTATATATTATTCTAAAAAAAAAATATTTTCAGAAAAAACTTGGTTTTAAACATATAAGAATATTTTTACATTATACTTTTAAAATAGTTTATTCACATAACAGAAGCTATAGGAAAACTAAAACAGGTTAATTTTTTGTTAATGTGCTAATTTTACCTCAGAATGTGATAATGTAATATTTTATATGGCCAGTATATTGTATATGCATCCATAACAGCATTGATAACCCATTCAAATTAATTTAGTTAATTTACAAGTATATTCGAATTTTAAACATAGTTTATTCTCAGTAACTCTAGCCTTTCTGTTCAGTTTCTTCTAGGAACTTCTGTCTATGCATTAGCCAAGAATCATTATCATCACCACCTTCTTCTTCACCACCAACTGAAGGTAATTCAAATTGAATAATATCTGTTTCGATGCTCTCCTCCGAGAGTGAAGGTATAGAGTCATGAACTGGAAGAGGCACGGGCTCCGGTGGAAGGAATTCCGCCATGTATGCTGTTACATTACGAGCCCGCCATACAGAAATCTTTCCTGGAAGTAATTAAAATAAAAATTAAATATTTAGCATCAGATTATGTTACAATTTTATTGATTTTTGTTTACTGTATTGTGTGTAGTAAGTGTACTATTGTTAAATACCATAACTCACCTAAAGTTTCATCTATCTCAATTTCTTCTTCACCCCCCTCTTCAGGAGGTTCTTCCTTTACTTCCTTTTCTTCTTTTTCCTCTTCTCCTTCCCCATATTCCTCCAAAGCGGGATCTTTCATCAGCATATAAAAACCGTGTTGCATGCAATTGGTATCAAAGACAAAACAACCAGGACCTTTTGGCTTCCCCCTTAGCCACGATCCATGGTATCTGACCCGAGGATATATTATTTGCCCTGGCCCCTCTATGACACCTTCAACCCATGTACCCATAAATTTTATCTGAAAATACATGTTATAATATCCTATGACAAGTCGCTTTCCATCAAGTACATACATCGTTAAAGGTGCCAGAAAAGAATTAGCAGTTACACTGAATAAAATATAGCATGTTTTTCAAAAAGGAAATGGGATTTTGTGGAAATAAAAAGAAATATAATATAGCAAACACAGTTGTGACCATGAACTAATTATCTTCACCTAAGGTAAATTTACGGGCTTGAACTATCGGCGGACAAGTAAATTATTTACTCTTAAAGTCTTTATAAATTTTAATTATCACCCACTTGATATTCTGCAAATAAATAGGTTCCTAGTCCATGTCTCTTGCCCTTAAACCAAGCTCCTTCATAAATATCACCGTTTGGATAATAATAAGCTCCAAAACCTTGCTTAAGATCGTGTCTCCAATCTCCTTCGTATCGAGATCCATCTGGATAAGTCATTTGACCAACACCGTACTTCATAGCTTTACGCCACTCGCCTTTAACAAGGGCATTCTTTTAAATATGTAAAAACAGGTACTTAAATTAAGCAATCTATTGAACATTTTAAAATATCAGAATTGAAAAGAGAAAATTTACAATAGTAATAAAACCGTTTCTCCAAGTACAGTTTCCTGTGGAATCACAATTCTTGTGATTGCTTGTATTTTTTAACAGTCGCTAATAATTACCTTCATATCGTGCTCCATTTTTAAACACATACAGCCCTTTACCGCTTCTCATTCCTCTACAATAGCAGCCTTGATAGAAATCTTCATTCGGTAGAACTGCCCAACCTTCTCCATGTCGTTCCCCATCTACATTTCGTCCTCCTACATAAATCTAGCGTACAAAAAAGCGTTACATAACATTTACTACACAATTATAACAGGCGTCTAAAAGTTAGTTATGAAGGCATAAAAAACAAATGGTGTAGCCATTGGTTCCATGTATTTATTTGTATAGAAATAAGTTTAAAAATTATACCCCAATAGTATCAACATCCTCAGGCCCTTCACCTTTCTCTTCAGCCATGACTAACGTAAGATTTTAAAATAATACTACTAAATAAGGTTAGTAATGGCGTCTAGAGACAAATTTTATTCTAATTTTCTTCAATTAGGCAAAGATTTGTTATCATTTCAGACTAGTTTTGACGCAACATAATAAATTTGTCGATTTATTACCACTTCAAAAAATATATTAACATATCAAAAAAAGGTTGTATGTAGGCACATCATTAAAATAAACTCTCTCAGGAATTTGGAAAGTCGGAGGTAAAAATCCTATCTATATAGGCGTTTGCTATTACTATTTTTTATGATATGTACAGTAGGTATAAGAACAGGAATTGTGGGTAAGATCATGGACTAATAGTTAATTACATATTATTGGTTTATGTATGGACATAAAATAATAATGACAATCAAACAAAACTTATTTATTCACACTTCATTATTATAAGTTTAAGTAATAAATTAATAACGGATAATTATCAAAAATATGTTTTACATAAAACTAATTAAGGCTTAATATTAAGGAAATACTCTATAATTAATTTTATGTTGAGATTTATTCTCTTGACTCTACATTAGGTACTAATGCTTTTTTATGTAGGTATGTAAGCCTTCTTTAATAAGTACTTGTGCATCCTCAAGCTAATCATAAAGCTATAATCTTAGCCTCAAAAGTTACTGACAACGAATATTAATATAAAAGAACTGTTATAATGTGGAAATCAAGCTGCACAAATCATTTAAAATGTCAGAGCAGGAAAAATTCCTAATACCACTTTTATTATAAATTTATAAACACTTATTCTACTTTTGTACTATTACGTTCACACTTTAGGATAAATCACTATAATCTGGCAAGTCAGATATATATTTAAATAAACATTATATCGAAATAATGTTAAATATTACGATATTCGTACTCATTAATATGAGCATCAGCCGATTCATAAACAAGGTCAGAGTTGTACTTATAGTGCAGTTTTAGGTCATGAGAGTCGCCAACGGTCTTGGCGACCTCAAAATGTACAAATTCCAATCAAATACTGCATACTAAACAGGTTTTCAATCATAACCCTTCCGCTAATACCACTTGGGTAGTACTAAATCTGATAGAGTTCCACGAATTATTTAAGCACTTTCGCCATCAACGTGGTGGTGCTTGAGGTGGTGCATCTTCTAGTTTACCCCAAACCACATTACACATTTCCCTTACTAAAGCCTGTTCTCCTGTATCAAGATCTGGAGCAGGTCTTCTTTTTTCTCTCTCCACACGCTCCCGCACTTCTAGGACTTGTAAAGCCCTCACTACTGCTTCTGGCCTTTCACTAAGACCTGTACCTAATCCCTTTTCAGCCTCAAGCCTTCGAACTTTTTGTTCTAAATCGCGGACATACTGAACCGTTCTCTCCGCTAGTTGAGGGTGACTAATAGTAGACGGAGTAGTGGGAGGTCGCGTAACCTCTTCCGCGTTCGTACCACTGCTACTGCCATCGCCATCATCTCTTTCTCTCCCAGCAGTTCGACCACAATTAACACAAGTCCCTCTCTCCCTTTCTTCATCTAAATAAAGGCATAACTCCTTTAATTCCAAATTATCACGAATCAGTTCTTGTTGTTTGTCATCTAGCTCTCGTAGTTTACTTTGATATGCCGAGACTTCTTGTCTCATAACAGACGCTGTGTATCTACCAAATCTTTGCCACTCTCGTGCTAATTTGCGACCTTTCTGTCGATCGTCATCTAAAAAGCAACATAAGTCTCGGAGTTCCTGGTTATCTTCGCTGAGTCTACGATTAGCTTCTTTTAAGGCTTTTATCTCGTCAAGAAGTGCTTGTATTTGTCGTCTTTGGTCTGTGGATTGTCTTGGTCCATCAGGTTCCACTCGTTTGGTGAACTTGAGCATGTCAGCTGATCTTCTATGTATTTGTTCCTCTTCTAAATTCCTTTGCAAACGTTGGGTATCGTCAGCGCTTCGAGCTCTTGCCGTAGATTCCACGGGTTCGTGAACGATAGCTTTAGTAATAACCTCACCGGCAGGTCGCTGCATACGTAATGCTGCAGGGGGAATCGGGTAGCCTATCGGATATCCCGGAGGATACTTCAACTGAGGATATGGCACGCCTGGATAGGACGCAGGTATTGAGCCACGATACCCTAAGGGATATTGAAACTTATTAGGATCGAATGTTTTCGAAATGTAAGGAGGTTTAAACTCTTTAGTAGTTGTGTCTATAGTCGCCTGCTTGGAGCCCGCAGCGGCAGGTGGTGGCGGATGATAGCGCGGAGGAAAGTTGACCGGTTCCGAGCCTTGTTTACCTAGTTGTTGTTTATGTTTGTTAAACTGGTCCGCGCTCTGGCTAATTGACATTGTTAGGAACGATTCGCTTTAGCTATGAGCAAATCGTACACACTTCACGTACATCAAGTACATTTCCAAATCAAGATTGCATTCTGAGTACAATTGAAGCGACATAGGTTCAACGAATGGACCTTGAATGAACGGAGGGGAACGTCGCCGGCTGCGTAGGCTGTGGACCGTGGCATTCGCACATACGATCGTGACACAAACTTCACTTGGTTTAACATTAAGTTAATTTTGTTGTTTTGATACAGTTACAGTATTATTTGTTGTATAATTTATGTTAGGTTTTAAGGATTGAGTTATTATGACGATAAGGTTATCTCTAATTTGTGTGGCAAGAATACGCGGACGCGCGAGGGGCGCGTGTCTGTGACTGGCTTGTTAAATGAAACTATACCTGCGCAGTCGGTGAAGGCTTTTGCGGTTTGTCGTCTCGCTCTACCGCAATCTATCTCGCCTGCCCACGCGCACATCTTACTTCACTGCTCTTAACTCAGTGCTACAAGCGCGTGCTACATTATTTCAGCAGTGAATAATAAATGTACCATTTCCAATTTGTACACATAATTAAAAGAAATGTGTATATTTTGATCTTATTACAATATTTTTTAGGAGTCCGAAAAAGTTATCATCCAAATTTTATATTATATTTTGACATTTTTTAAAAATGTAAGACTCATATTAATGAATTTTCACACGCAATTTCTCCTTAAGGGCTTAATAACAATTACTACAATTGTAATAGGTATACATAATATATTTTTTTAGCATAAAGATATTCTTAAAGACAAACTGTTTAAGGAACGTACATCGATTTATCTTGTTAAATATTGTTTGTAATGTAGTGAATAGATTAACAATTATATGTAGTTATAAGCTTATGAACTGCCTGGGAGATTAATATTTTGTTGATTGACGTCTTCTTAGTGGGCTTGCATAAGTTTTAAATATGTCGCTAGCCAACAGACGAAGAAGCTAATAAAATCTATTAAAATTTAGCAATTAGTGTCAAGGAAAAAAATATATGTTTTCACAGTAATTTTAGCGAACGAGGCTTCGGAGGCTATTGTTTTTTCATTTATGATGATGAACTAGTTAGAGAATCAATTAAAATTTATATCGTTTTGTGAATATTAAAAGCTTCAGTAAAATTACTTAAATAATAAACTTATATAATTTTTTTTACTAACAAAACTTACGTTTGTAATAATAATTTATAAAAAATACTACGTACAACTTGAGTAGGTTTTTAGACGTATATGAAATTGAAATTAATGTATACCTATATCCATTATCTCTGCCTAGAAATTCCAGCTACGTTTTTTTACTTATTTTTATTTCCTAAGGGCTTTTTGCCTTGAAAAATAAAACTAGATATGAAAATGTAAAACTTAAGATTTGGCTGTATGGCTCAGTTCCATTGCCTTTCTCTTCGAGAAAAGCCTTACTACTTATACTATTATTTTTTAAATCTTCACGTCAAAAAATTACACAACTTTTGCCTTCAATATTGTCAAACGAAATATATATTAGAACACAATGATTTGTTATAATAAAATTTGTACTATTTAATATGACACACTACAAGATCCCTAAATAAAAACCGATTGGTTACAGCTAAATCAGTATCTGTGTACTTCATGAACGTAAGTACTTTCCAATATTCCACTATGTAACAACATATGCAATCCCCGCCAAGTCCTGCGAGCAACACGCAGTGTACCGTGATGACTCCACGAGCAAGGATGCCGCGATTTCGAAGAAATCCCGCCATTCTTTCGATATTCGTATTTATCACTGGTAATATTTTAAAATAATTTCATATACATTAGACATTTTTGATTTAAGTTATATTAATTATTTACATAACTGGTAATTGTAACGAGAACAAAGGATATTGTGTAAACATTTGTGTCACAACAATACGGGCTCCTACTGTGTTCCTATTTAATTAATTTATGATGTATAGAAAAAATACTGGGTTTAAGGTATTACTGTTCAAAAGTCATAATTATTATACAGGTGTCTCGTGTCAAAGGAAACCCATAAAGGAAGCTTTGTTCCTGAATAGTGATAGTTTCGGCAACGCGACATTGGAAGATTGTGTGTGGAAACGAGAAAGGGAACCATGTCCTGATCCAAATGTCACTATGAATTTGTATACTGAGGCTGAACCTTTTAAGAAAACCGTAAGTTAATTTGCAATCGCTTATTGAACGCACTCTAATTTCAAAAGAAAAAAAAATCGGCCAGACGTTTATTGTTTGGCGGAAGTTAAAAGTTAATCAGTGAATCAATTACAGAAATAATAAATGTTTTTACTCCAAACCTGAAATTTTATCAATTATTTAAAGACTAGATTGAGATTTTCAAAGCGATTCAGAATATATAATTAAGACGAAAATTAATGATAATATTCACACGGATAAGACACAATATTAATTCCGAAATTATTGAATATTGCTTTCAACCCGAAAATTATTCTTAGTCCATCTTTCTAATGTACATAACACTTTATGTATTTCGTAATATTCACTAAAGTTGTTTCTATTATGCAATTTTAATTCTATGTAATATATATTATTGATACAAAAATTGAGTTACGTTAAAAAATAATATTTAAAATATTGAGTGCATTGAACTTGAGAAGATTGCGGGCAGTTTTTGTATGCTTTCAAAGAACTTTTTCATGAAAAAGTTTTTATATCGGACAATTGACATCGCTAGGTGCCTTGGCCACGATTACTTCACTAATCAATTATTTAATTTGGTGCGCTCTCGACCTGATTATCTATTTTGGAGTATTTAAAAATAAATGGTTTTTGAACCGTACATTGACGAATTTACAGCCTTTATATGTGAATAATATATGTATTACTAGCTTTAAAATATTATGTAAGCCCCTATACTAAATTTAAAATGATAACTTTTATATCTTTCTTCGATTGCTTTTTACTTTTTTACGTCACATTAAACTTTTCAAATTTGGTGTTTGGTTACAGGTTTCAATCAAAACCCGTAACTGAATATTAATCAATACTTAAAATATTAAAATAAAGAAATAATAATTATATGTAGCACATCTTATATGGAAAAAAAATGCGTTAAAATCTCAAGATAAATTTAAACTTTACTTGAGATTACCACCGCGATCAAGCTAACTGTAAAGGGCGAAACGTAGGAATAAAATTAAACTTGATCATTTACGTAATAAATAATGTAAAATAATTACAAAAGTGTCTTTTAACCGTCTGTAGTTTCTGTTTTAGCGTATTTTATTTAAATGAGTGACGTGTATATACTAAGTAGACTATTTTTTGCTACTGTCCATGAGAAAACATGAATGTTAAGTACGTTGCCATAAATAATACTTTAAAACAATAGCTTGCAACATGTAGGTTCTAGTTAAAGATATTCCGTGAGAAAAAATACAATACACCACATGTACTCACATGACTTGCAATCACTATCATAATATTTAACTAAAACTTTGTTTTTATCAGAAAATTTAATAACGAAATATTACTAGTTCTAGGGCATTTTTAACTTTTTTATCTTAATTTTTACAAACTACACCTAAAACACTTTAAGGCTTGTACACAAAATTATTGATCACAATTCTGTTGCAAACTAGTATTACCATGCGGATTCACGCGCGTCAATTTTATTTAAACATATTATTTATAATCATTCCTGATAATGTACAGTACAGTAGATTTAAAAGTAGTTTAAGTTACTTCTTACACTAGTGGCTATCCCTCAAAACAGTCCAGTTTCTTCGAAGATTAGCCAGCACACAACTGAAACTGAAACTCATTCTTCTACGCTCTATTAAGCTGATACAATTATTTTACATGTATTGATACATTATCTTAACTCTGTCATGAAACTCATAAGTTACTATGTTTTTAGTAAAATGAAGATTTTGTGATATTATTTTTTCTGTTATATCTACTAGAAACAATATGTTTACAGACAATAACAACTGTATGTTTGCAAATAGGCCCGCACAGGTCACCCGTTAGAAATACCTCTAAAGAATATTAAACAGTAGCAAATAGCGAAACTTTCTTTTATTTACAAATGGGAATGGAATTTTTTAAGTTCTCTTTTAGTACTACGAAGTAGCTCAGTAGTAAGTAAGTAGCTTTGTAGTAACTTAACTCACATAAGCGTATACACGATAGGTATAGCAGAACCACAACTTAATCACATTTTTGTTTAACCGTCTATCGAGCTACCCAAATTTCTATCTTGGCTAATCTTCGAATCGAATAGACCAATTTTGACGGGATTTAAATTTAATATCTATACATATGTATAATACAGGCCAATGTTTTGAAATTGGTTAATCGTGTTGTATACTACTATAGAAAACTGAAATTTTAAGGGATGTGACAAATACTAAATTATAAAGAAGTGAATGAAGATTTCAATTTTATACTACTGCTACTGCCAGCGGCTTCGCTCACGTTCATTTAGATATTTACACCTTATTGAACTTTTAGTAAATAAATGTACTATCCAACACACAAAGAATTTTTATGTCGGAGCAGTGGTTCCTGAGATTAGCGCGTTCGAACAAAGAAACAAACTTCAGCTATGTAATATTATAGTATAGATAGGTAAGTCATAAAGAAAAGCTAAGGCTTCTTTTATTTCACCACCCATACTATCATACATATGTATCTATAGAAAATCATCACGGGTGACACCGCGGTGTACTGTTAGTTACGTAATAAAAACATCTTAACTGCTAGTGACCTCGGTCAATAAATACTATATAAGGTTGCGGTGAACGCCGTGTTTTGACTGTAATCGATAGGCATTGTGAAAATCTAATAGCAGTAATGATTCAAGTAATTATACTTATGTTATATATCTTAATGCAAGTA
>JAOSYY010000007.1:10166570-10189635 GCA_025727935.1 Hebomoia glaucippe
TTTTGTAATATATTTAATCTACAGACAGACAATTTCCCCTGACTTATTATACATATAGATAGAAGAAGTGTAAATATCTTAATGCCGATAAATTTTTACCTAACATCAGAATGTAACGAAACAAAGATTTTATATTATGCTCAGAAAAAAACTATATAAATATGTAATTGCTGTAAATTTAGTTAATTAGCTTTGGACATTAGCGTGTACATACAAACAGACAAAAAGCTACAGAACACTTGTATTCTACTGCTTCATTAAATGTACAGACGCGCGGTTTCTACATATTATATGAGTAGAATAATATTGACATAACTATAACTAATTAAGCAAAATGATAACTAACAAGTAGTTCATCGGTAACATCATTCCCGAGGTCTCCGCAGAACATGCGGAAGTCATCGTCAGGCCAGTCCAGCAGTGTTACATCCTCCCACACTTGCCCACCAGCTGTTCGAACCACCTGGAATATAAGAATGCCAATATAAATCATGCTTTACATTTGCCTATAGGCTATATAAAAATGTGATTGCTTTTAATGTTTATATTAATAATATTTACAAACAAAATTGAAGTGTCTGTTGGTAACATGAAAATAATAGTTTTCTAAAAACTTACAACAAAACAATTTACAATATATATTATATAAAAATCGCTGTTTGTCTCTCTAATATTAGAGAACAGCTTGACCGATTTAGATAGTTTTGATCTTGAAAGATTAGTGTAAGTTCAGGAAAGATTTAAAGCATTTAAATTTCGTATAAGATACTGAAATCGACAATTTTAGTTGCCCAAACAAATTGTTCCTATTTGTCCAACAGGTGAGTACAGATATTAAAATTTGTATATATTCTTATGTGATTTGATAATGTAGGTGAAGTTGCATGGGTAAGCTGTTACTTACCAATGTTAATGTTAATGTTGTTAATATTTCAATAGCTTTTACCTAATTACTTCAGTTTGCACTGTAGCATGTGCAGTGTCTATTTTCTTACAGTTTCAAGCTAAATTTATATTTAGAATATGAGTAAAATATAAATCAATCAAAAGCCAACGACTAGTATGGAAAATATTGAACTTGCCTTTCTATGTTTCTTTTCTTTCTTTCCCTTGGGTGCCATCTCGGTGACTGTGACAGGTACCGGCAGTGGTTGCGGAGCTGGCGGAGGTGATATTGGCTTTTCCATTTCTATTGGGGGTGGTGTCACAGGACGAGACCGCTTCTGCATACATCCCACTCATGTTACAAATACAATACGAATAATTACTAGATTCATTAACAGGTATATCTAAACACATAAATAAAATTGAAGTATGTAATATCAAAATAACAGAAATTATCTTAAGGCATATAAAACTAACAGATACGATTTATACAATTAATTGTTTGTCTGTCTCTTTGTTCTGGCTAATCGCCGCAAGTTGGGCGGATTTTCACTGGCTCGTAGCCTAAAAGGTTGGGCGGATTTTCACCGGTTCGTAGCCGATATTATGACGTAACATAAACTATTTTTATTTTATATAATCAATGGGGTTATAAATCTAGGGAGGTATCTATCATAATCGTCATCATCATCATGTAAAAGTAAACCAATCGGGGTGAAGTCGGCAGGAACAGCTATTTTCTGTAATTAAAAATTATTTTCCAATATCCATACAATTTATTCATAAATTAAGTAAATTATTAAACTATTTATACAATTTGAAGGAAGTCAATATAATTGTAAGCTATATAATGTCAAATTATGTGGAACATACATTACATTTGAAAATCTAGTCAAAAATGAAGACCATAATAACTGAGATATTTACCCTTTTCTTACTGTCTTTATCTTTTTTGTCATCACTTTTAGGTTGCTTATACAGTTTAGGTGCAGCTGACAATATAATTGGCTGTGGTTTTGGTGGAGCAGGTGGTGGTGGAATCAATTGAGGGCCTGGCAGCCCTGGTCGAAGAAACGGTATCGGACCAGGAAACTGGTCTTGTTGTCCACTTTGGGAGTGTAATTTTTGAACCTTGAAGAAAATAATCATTAATTTTATTACTTAGCAAAAATTAATGTATGTTCTCAATGCTAGAGTATTATTTTTCTATCATAAACTATTATCTAATTTGTTAATAATAATTTAGCTATGAATTGAAACAAGAGTAAATGATTGCAAAAGTAAATACTTTAAAAACACAGACTTGTATAAACTTATTGAAACAATTAAGTAATAGAAGTGTGTTAATAGTAACATATTTGAGAAAATCACTGAATTAAATTTTTAGACCAACAGAAATAGATGATCTCTTAAATAATATATGTTTATTGATAAAAATTAAATTGAAAGTTAATTAACATTATATTACTTATTTTTTCAGTCAGTTAATCAACTTAGTGAAAGAATTCACATAATGATGAAAATGTCTCACAGAGCATCACTATAATGTAACCTGTAATTCAATGAAAACAATTGCTGAACCTAATTTATATTTCTCAATTAACTGATTTTTCTATTATTTATAAGAAAAGCGAGTATGTTAAAAGTAACTCAAAATGTTGCTTTTATTTATTTTAAAAAAATATGATGATGAAAGTTGGCCATTATACTTACTGAAGCAGGTACCATCATAGAAGGTGGTGGTGGAGGCGGAGGAACATTGGGGAACATCATATTGCCCCCCATAACACTAGGGTCATAAGAACCTAGCAATGTTGGTGGAGGGGGCGGCGGAGGTAATGAACGCTCTAATTGTTGTTGTACAGCACCAAATGTTGCTGCCCCTATTACAGGGCGCAATGGCGGGCCTCCTGAACCTGATATCTCTGCCTCGAATCTATAAAATTATATAAAATTTTGTTAGATAGTCTGTTAAATTTAATTTAATGACATATTTATTTTAAAAATACTTTACCAAGATACAAAAATGCATATGGGTGACAAATATAGTATTTCGTAAAAACAAATACTAAAGTAAAATGGTATAAAGTATGAATGAATATTTTCAATTTTATATCACCTTCATTAAATATTAGGTGTTTGACAGATCTTACCTGGACATTTCATCCTGCATCTGTTGGAATTTGCTCGAGTCGTCCATGTCGATGTTTTGAGTTTAAACTAGAATAAATCCAAAAACTTTACGTAGTTATGAGGACAATTTGCGAAGCTGCAATTTAATTAAACACTTATACGTACAGATAGTGCCATGCTGCACAGCTCGTAAATAAGAATAAGGAGCAAATCAATTTTTGATGGACTGGTGAAGCGAACATCTATATTTAATGTATAATAATAACATTCACCAACTATACAAAGATTTAAACTATATATTCTTAATTAATTGACAAATAATGTAAGCGTAACCTGAGAGCGCAACACAGGAAATACGACCACAAATATTAAATATCTTTATTCTTGTCTACACAGTACACAAACACGTCAATCGTCTTCAATTGTAAAATTAATAAATATATATCAGGAATGGAATTTAAAGGAACTCTGGCGAATATATATATAACGTGACGTTGGAAATAACTTTTATACAGAAATAATAATAAAAAGCAAGTCGTATATTAAAATTTCACTTTAAAAATATAAACTAGACAAAATGCATATCGTGTGTTCTCTGATCTGTGTATTGTCTCTGAATATTATGTCAATGGCCAATGGCAGTTCTAAATGATATTGTCTATACTCTACAGAACCAGCGGTATATTTAAATTTTAAATTAACTTTCTACGTACAGATTCATCTTTAATCACTTTAAATTTTTAAGTACACATTTGAGCTTTTACTTTCGTGTCTTAATGTTAGGTTTCGTGGCTTAGTCTTAACCAAAATTGACGGACTAAGGAAATCAAACTAAATATTAAAATTTAGTTAATACTTTATATTTTATGAATATATATAAAACTATCTGGCTTAAACATACTTGAATGAGCAATATTTTTCGGTCCATTTTTGCCGAAATTAAAATCTATGTAACCCAGACAAGAAGCAATTGGTACCATTTGGTCCAATAACATCACAAAGGCAGCTTACTGCAATAATGTGATCAATACCATTTCCTTTATTTTTTATTAAATATAGAAAGTTTACATTTTTATCTATCTATATGGTACCATGTGAGTTACCCTGTAGTCTTAGGTTGTACAGTGTACACATTTTCAGGGTTTATCTATAGTTTTAAAAATGTAAACTTTAACAAAATTGTGTTAACTGTTATCTCGGTAAGATATATATTTTTTATTAAGCACTAGATATAAATGAATCTTTACATATTTTGATTTTAGAATATAAATTAAAATTCAGTATATATTTGTAATCTAGATAAAATGTTATTGGGAAAAGTACAGCTAAGAATATACTAAGGTTTCAGTAATATCAGATACTGTCAGCTAGAATTCCATTAGCATTGACACAACAATTAGGTCTGTTTCTGGAATAAAGGATATCCTAAATTTGTGATCCTTTTTTTAAATGCATCTCCTACTCTAGACAATTTGTAATTTGTTTAACATACAATTTTCAATTAGGCGCACAAAAACAGGAAATTGAAAGATTTATGAAACTGTTTTTCTTCGTAGTTTTAATGTCTAAGGCCCATACTCCAAGATTTTATATTTGACACACTTGAGCATTGTTAATTATCAAAACTTCTTGAAATATTCTAAAATTTAAATTTAAATGTAGTTTTCCCATATAATCCAAGGGCTTATTAATATAGAATTGCTCAATGATTCCAAGCATTTTTGTGAAATCTTGTTAATCATCCCAAATTTCATGGTTTGGATCATTTTCAGGTAAATAATCTCTGTTCATCTGTGGTTTAGGAGTAGTTAAAGAAGCAGTGACTTTTGTTGGAATGTCATCTGGAAATGCTACAAATCTTGCGTCACATTCAGCCATATGTTTCACAAGGCCATGCTTTGGTATTCTGTGAGTTGCTTTGAAGGGACAAATAATCCAATCATTGTTATAGTCTGGGCATTTTATTATATGTTTTTGAATTCTCGATTGGGGAACACGATGAATCTTATTGTATGGACATGAGATGAATGGATCATCCATTATCCTTAAAAAACTTCCCTTATAGTTAGATTGCTAAAGTTAAAGGAGCTGGAGCTATTATACTAGACAGACAATGTTCCACTGTAGGATTCTTTATGAAGAAGTCTTTGAAATGGTTTTATAGTTTTCTTAAATTAATATAACTAACATTCAATTGATTGGCCAGATATAAAACTATGATGTCTCCAGTTTAAATACTTGCGTGTAGTTCATATTGACACTTCAAACTTTCAAAACTCCTTTTCATGAAGATTTTTACAAAAATTTACTATTACTTTCAAATTGAGATAATTTTTCATATAAATTTTAAAATTGCTCGTACATCAAATATTAAAAATCATATTTTCGAATATATCCTTTTCATTAACGTCTTCTCAGGTAGCGAATATGGCAAATTGGCAACTATTAGGATTCTAAATTATCATTTTTAAAATGTAATCTGCAGAGATTGAGCAAGTGAGCACAGAGGACCAGCACCACGGACTTTTTTATATTTACGGCAAGAAGATATGTATAACTATTTGCCAGTGTCATTAGTTGTTACTTGGTAGTATTATTAAAAATTGCTTGATTTCACTGATCTTGACCACAGATTACTATTTATGTTGATTTCATTGTAATTTACATCACATACTATTAATGTTAATAATAAAGCATTTAAATTTAACTAGCGCTATAACAAGTAACGTTATTAATTAAAACGTGAAGGAAAATATAAACTATAAATTTCGGAAATAGTTTATGGCTATTACCTATGCTAATATTTGAATATATTCTCTTATCTGTAATCTACTATTGTCTATTATTTGTCTGCTAGTTAAATGCATAATTTTCTAAACATTATTAATAAATTTTAAAACATTTTTCGTGTCTACCAAGAATTGGGATCGGTTTAATAGTTAAAGTAATCTCTGATTCGAATTTTGTAGTTCAGATACTCGTGTTCTATTGTATAGTCTGTTTGATACTTTCAATTATTAATGCTAATATTTATTACCAAAACATAATGTACGAAGAAGATGATAAAACAATTTGGTGTGGAAATTTATCTGAACAGGTTACTGAGGAAATACTTTACGAATTATTTTTTCAGGTATGCATACCAATAAGAAGAAGGTTCGTTAATTATTATTACAATATCTGGATCATTTTCGTCAATTTGATTTTATATTCTCATTTCCAGGCAGGTCCACTAGAAAAAGTGAGGATCGCAAAGGATCGTGACGGACGGCAAAGAAATTTTGCATTTATAACTTATAGACATGCTGTGTCTGTGCCATATGCAATGAGTTTGTTTCGTGGAACTGGCCTGTTCAATAGGACATTATCATTGCAGTCTAGAGGTCGTGTAGTTCCACTACCTCCACCTATCCGAGCTTATGGCGATGAAGTACCTATTGAATTCCATGATACCCATGTCCAACAATTCGCAGACATGACGGATAAATTGAAAGATGATAGCCAAAGGCCTGCATCAATAATTAGAACTGAAATGCATGATGCACTTGTAAAAGCCAGTTTACAAGGAAACTGGTTCCACAGACACCACCCTTATAGACCTAAAGATGACAGATATGTTCGAGATGATTACAGGCACAGGGAAAGTTATAAAAAATACCCTAGCCACTGGAGAGACAAGAAAAGCTCAAGAAAATTTAGGAGGGATTAAGATAAGATAAATTAAATTACTGAGTAGTAAAAAGTGTATATTATAAGAAACAGAATTAAAAGTTAGTTTTAATGAAAATGATGTGTACCAATGGTACAGGCTTTGGTTTTTAAAAATGTGTATATATCATTGACTAAACTCAAGTCTAAGCTGTTAACTTGATTTCTGATTGATTATCTACTGTAAGAAAATAGTTACAATTAATTCTGTAATGAAGTCTAAAATGATCATAAATACACAAAATTAAACAAAGTCAATTTTGTTAAAAATGGTTTAAAAAGTATAGCCGGTTATATGTATTCACTGTTAATAAAGAGAACATATTATTATCTGACAAAGTAAGAACACAGCTTTCTATTAAACATACATTCAGCTTTTATTGTATACTTTTTTGTACAGAATAAAAATTTGATTCACATAACATTAGTGTAGTTTTAGATGATTGTTGATTATATTATCACCAGTGTCCATTTAGTATATACCCAACTTCTACAAGAAATCCCTTGAATTCCTCCTGTAAAATGTACTGTACTAATTAAAATTATGAGACAGTATATAAGAAATTGATTTAAATTTATGAAGACTACTATATGAACAGTTTTCTTTTAAAACAAGATTACTACTGACTGAATGTTATGATATGAAGAGTTTTGCTGTCTTGCTCGTTACTATATAATGGGAATCAGCTCATAATAAGAATTAAGTTAACTTAATCTTGCTATCCTTCTAAAATTGTTTACTAAGGCTTATTATTCGTTAAATTGTCTATAAAACTTATTAATTCTATACCCAAAGCAGTATTGTTTTTCATAAAGTCTATTTAAAAGAAATAGGCTAAATAACGGAATATCAAATTTTTTATTATATAATATATAATTTTTACTACATATTGTAAGTAAAGGTCACTTACAATTTTCATCTTATATTTGTAGGCAACATAGCCTAATATTTCTGAAATGAAGATTAGGGATACTATGTAGAACACAAGTGATATTAATTTTTCATCCATGTCAAACAAGTCTGAATGTAGGATTTTATATGTTAAGTATGTCCCAAATATACCTCGTAGTCCGATGAATAATATCAAATATATTATCTCCACTATATAATATAGTAAGTTCTTATCATATCCTTCATATCTTAAGAACCTGTAAAGGCACTTTTTAAAATTTAAAGAAAAATTGTTAATCTTTTTAGCGCCCCGCTCCGTCTTTGCATTGTAATTATTAAGGCGAAAATAATTGAGTTTGATATGCAATTTCATGAAATACCTACTTATTTTATTAGAAATTTAATTAGACTAAATATAAGTATCTAGTCTGGCAAATATGAATACTTATCACACTTTAACCTTTAAAGCCAGCTCAATTGTTTTAATTTGACAGAATAAGAAGTTTCTTGATTTATAATAATAAGAATACTAAATGATTGTATGATACTATATTCAAATCGCGTACTTTTAATGTTTTCCAAAGCAAAATTAGCCAAAAATGTTTACCATCTCATTTGTAATAGTGGATTGGTAATTTCCATTAAAGCCAAAGTGCAAGAGAATGTACAGCCCGTGTACTCTTTGCCCATATATATATTTATGGCGACAAGAGCACTCAAATGGTGAACCAGCATCACATAGCTATCAGTCCAATATATTATACACCAAAGCAGGTCGAATGCGAAGTATCCCCATGACCACACCATGAGAGCATAGTGTGCCATAGTTATTTTACCTGTTAAAATAGCCTAGAGGTTTTAACTCGACAAAGATGTTTATTATAAATTTGGTACCCTAATAGATTGAACCCAAATTACAATTAAGTATTAACAGTTTTTCTACCTATGGATTGGAGTGATGATCAGATTTTGAAGATGAATTTCGAAATTCAACATTTTATGGATGCATTTTACAATTAGAATGATTTTCATATTAGATTTATAATAGAGTAAGTTTCATTATTTTATTACAAATATTCGTTTTATTTAAGATATTAATCGATGAGTATTGCTCATTCGATCCTCTCCGTCGTAGATCTCTCCATTATCGTACAGTTTTTTTAACTAATTATAATGATAAGGAGGAGTAAAAACTGACTCACTCGCTCTGGTACTTGTGATTGGATAATTTAACGTCGTGATGCCGGTTAATATAAGTAGGTAATACTTTGATATATACGTTAAAGTAAAAGAAGTTATTGCATCTGGAGAGTAGATAAAATGAAAAGACTTACTAAATTGTTAAATAGAGTGTGCTGTTTTTAAAGTATGTTATATTTACGAACGTGCATTAATGGAAGTAGTGGAAGCTAAATGAGTTTATTAGGACCGTACCAAGAGTAAAGCCTTTGTCAGTCCCACCTTTCCTGAAAATTGCGTAATTTTATCTATGTATGTTTTAATGTTTAACTTACTAGTGAGCCGTTTTTGGGTAAGACTATAAACGCCGCATTGGCAGAGCCCCACTGCGGTAGCGACGCTGCCGTGGACGAGGGTCACCGCTCTAGAATACCACTCTGGACTTTTCCCAGATACATTTGCAACGCAATATACGTAAGACCAACTCCAGCATAAAAACGACATTAATTTTATAAGCGATGCTGGTGACAATTCTGGCCGAAGAGCCATTTGGTTTGATTTATAAGCTGCTAACTCGGCTGTTTACATTTTCCAAAATTTAAGTAGATATATATTTTAGGTCAACATTGAAATGACATTATAATTTTGACGACTTTGTTATTCTAGTTGGTTGCTCTGTGCTTATAGTATATAAATAATAAACTATTGAATATAACCACAGTACCTAGTAAATATCACGCGTAAGCACCGATGTCCCTCTCGCGAAAATCGTTACATTTAAATGGGATAAGGTTTATAGCTTCTTCAAAAATATTAATAATTTAATATTACGCACACCATTAATAATTTACAAACCGTAGAACCAAATATTGAATTTCAATTTTATAATAATAGTAAATTAACAATAATTTATTCGTACCTAGTTTTATTATTTAACATCGATTAATTATTTACATATGTTATAGTTATTTACAATACATATTTTTAAAAATCATTTATACAAAACAGTAAATAAGTAGCACTTTTATACGGATTTTAATGGTAGGTTTCCTAATTTTTATAAGAACTCTTGGAGAAACTATCGGCAGTGAGATCATTTCGAATTTGTTTTACACAATAGAAGCTATTTCCTTTATCGGCAACGCAATTTCTCGACATACTTTTCTATCGCTCGGTACCGACTTGGAGTCATGGAGTCTTTAAGCGATTGATGGAAACGTGGGTCTTCAGCTAAGGAGATGCATAAATGTCGAGCATGTAGACGCGTTTCGGGGTGAGCGTCGCCAAGAAGTTCCCCAGCAGCTCTCAGAACTACGATACGTGGCTCAGGTGGAAGGTCTAGAATTTTAGATGGTCCCACATGCCTTGTCAGCCGCGCTAGAGCTTGTGCCGCGGCCGCTCTCACAGGGCCGGCACGATGAGTAGCTCCCTTTCTAGCCAAAGCAACTCCACCCCTAGCGCACCCAGCCCCACATGCAACTCGCCCTAATGCATTTGCAGCTTCAGCCCTCAGAAATCTATTTGCATCCGCACATCGTTCCAATAACGCTCCGGCTGCTTCTTCGACTTCTGGTTCCAAAATCTTCCCTCGATGTTCGAACAGAGTACCCAAAGCTGAGCAGGCGGATCGAGCAACTCTGGATCTTAGGGACCTAACGTGTATGGAAGCCGCGCGAACAACAGCCCGCCAGCTCGCAGCCGGAGCTCGGGCTGTTTCATCTGCCGCAAGCTTTTCCATTTCAGTCAGCCCGCTTACTATCGCTTCCCAATCCTCATGTCGAGCTGGAATAATCGTCCCAGTCAAAGCTGTGCGAACATCTCGTTCATTAACTCTATTTGGTTCTTTATCAAGAGATATACTTCTTAAAGACTTAATAGAGTAATAGCTTTTTGGACGTTCAAGTATTGATTTAGTTTCGCTTTGAGGTCGAGAAATGGGTAAATCGATTTGTTCCGTCGATTCCGATTTTTGAGACACTGTTTCTGGTTCCTGTAAAGTAACCTCGTTTGGCTGTTTGCCATCATCTAGCTCAGCAGCGTCAATGTCGTCATGGCTTTTAAATGATTGGCTTTTATCTGAATAATCTTCAATATGAATTGAAGGAGTGCTTGGGGCTTGTGAGATTGATTCAACTTCATTCACGCTTTCTATTTCTTTAGGGTTTGTATCGTTAACAGTTTTTTCATCTTTCACAGGTGTCGATATTGTTTTCTCTAGAGAATTCGTGTTCGCGCTGGAATCTCTGAAACAGGAAAATGTAAGTGACACATGGAAGTACAAGATAGATTGTTATTCTATGTTTGGTTGAGTTACCGCGTACGTAAGGGCAAGTCAGCGACGAGGTCAGGGGCACAAATGGACGTGGGACGTACGGGTGCGGTGCCCCCGCAGCAGCAAATCCGCCGCATACCACCACCGTATACCAAAACACCTTCGCGACTGACGCCCGCCACACTACCTGTCCTATTATCTACTAACGCTTAATCAATTTATACCCTTTTAAACACCCCTACATATGTTAAACAGACGGAAAGTTACGCTGACTCTATTCATGGCATACATTTATTTTATTGGCCATAATCTGCGTTTATTTTGCCAAGTAATATATTGTGTACTTAGTGCAGATTAGAGAGTTATTAGGTAAGACCGGTCGATTTCAGAGTAGAGCGATTTTACGATAGCATAAATAGGTCGTCTATGAATGCCTTGAATGGGCGTAAAGTGGCTAATAATTTTTGTTTTATGTAGGTTAGTGGTGACACGCAATAACTATAAAATTTGGTGGTCAAAATATTCGTGACTAATCCTAATCAACTTTGGTCCTATGCATTGATAATGAAACGATCCAAACAATAATGTTACTGAGGATTTTGTTAATTCCCGTGGGTGATAGGCTTCGACCCAGTGACCCGATTGGGTGTACACTGGCTCTTGAGTGATGTGTGACCCAGCTAATATTCGATACCGTTGTTCCTTCCGTTGCTAAGAAACGAATACAAACTACTTTTCTAATGATAATGCTTCATAATTTAAAAGAGGTAATAATGATGCTAATTATTTAAGTAATTCAGTTTTTCATTCTTAAATTAATCGTAATCACCATATAATATTTTTTTAATATTGTTAATTTTTAATATTACTACTTCGCTTTTGTTAAACTAGTTAATGAAATATAAAAAAAAATTAAATGATAAGTGTGGTGAGTTTACTTAAAAAGCTTTAGGACATGTACGATGGTTGAATAATATAATTGTTATTTACATAGAAGTATGATAGTCGACGCGACTATAATTACAGGACAGATATCAAACAGATACAAAAGGAGGACATATAATTTTGGTAAGTTTTCAACTTCTCAGCGTAATGCAATAAATATAGTTCTTGACTTTCTTTATCTTAACAATATTGTTATACCTTTGCGTACTTGATAAGTTATCACAGGTTAGTTCCGAAATCATTGTTTTTACATTAAAATACGAGTACAGTTTATTATAATACTCGAAGAAATCATATTTGTCCATCGACACAAAAATTGATTGTCTGTGGTATCGTAGTTCCTAAAGAAATAAGCCAATTTTGATTTGATTTATATTGTTTGCTAACGTAATCAAGACGATTCTCATATATAATTTATGAAGATCTCTTCTAGCATTTGATTAAGGACATTACTTAAAATCTATTACATAATGAAGTCATGTTTACAACAAAATTGATTCACCCAAGTGTATTCACACAGTCGTACAAATTAAAAAAACATTTCATAGAATTTGTGAAGGTCAAATGAAGCTTTCAATTTGATAGAAATGATTTATCGTTGCATTAATAATAGTGACCAACTTTAAACATTCTAACAATTTGACAAATGAGACGTAAATAAACTGGTTTTTGAGTGTATATACATCGCTTAAGTATAATCTACCTAAATATTTGATAAGCTTTACCGTTAATTACTTAGGCGTTAGAGACAATATTTTATTTATATTACGCACGCATACTTTGCTACTTATTCTTATGCCGTGTATAAATTTATTTGTATGTATATTTTTATTTGTTATACTAACTAATATAAATGCGAAAGTGAAGTTGTTGTAATGTTTGCTGAATATTGTGTTGAATTTTTGGTATTGGGATACGTCTTATGATGTAAACAACTAATTTTTAGTTTTTGTCATCGATTGTAAATAATAATAATGAAAATACATTACATTACTAAAGAAAAAGAACCAGAAATGAAGCATGATAACAAAAACAGCTGGGCTTACATGATGAAGCGAAATAACAATTGATAATATAATATAGTAGAGCATAATTGTTCGTCTAATAATATTGAAAATAAAAAATATAACTTACTGTTTGCTTGGAGCTGTTATTGTTAATGGTTTGACGTCAAAACTTCTTCCGGGAGACGTAAGGCCTGTTACAAATTTAAGCATGCCTTAAAATGCATGTTAGTGAAATAAAACCTCTCAAATATAGTCATTATGGCGTGATATTGGCAGTAATTAACAATTTATTCATTAGCAAGTTACCCTTAAAATATGAGCAAATCGTACCAGTTTACTAGGTTAATAAGGCTTTATCGAATTATTAACAATATTCTTTTGCCGATTCACCTATCATTCAATAAGGTTGATTATTTGTTGATGATAGATAAAAAATAAATATCACCTTTATGGTGCTATAATAATATGTTCCAATCGATAAACTTATCGCTGTTCTTAAAATGTAAGTATGCTCGGGGGAAAAGTATCAACATTTCGAAATGTCGATGCTTTTTTCCTATACATTAATCGAAATATTTTGGATTTATCGATACATTTTCCCTAAATTTCAACTGTATAAGGCGCGTGGAACGTTGGCCAGAAATTGGTGTAATAATTATGTTTATATAATAAATTTATTTTGTAATCTGATATAGTGCATTTTATTGGAATGCAATAAGAAAACAAAGTATATTAAATTGACGAACGTGTATGAAAGCATTAATGGAAGTAGAACAATTGAAAGGAATAGGATAGTAGCATGTTGAAAACCGTTGTCTTTTTCTACCTTGAATAGGCGTGATTTTATGTATTTATGTAATAACAAATCGTAAATACCAGGTAGTGGTGCGGAGTCTGGTAATGGACGTAGTCGTCGTGGCCTAGGGGTGGGAGCTAAAGGAGTAGACCTAGCACGTCTGCGTGTTGGTACAGGCAGTTGAGATATCCTGGAATAAAACCTCCTTACTAACAAAAAAATGTAAAGTACATATTCCTAGATATTACCCGTGGTGTCGTTTGCGTCAATGTTGGTTTTGTCAACAAATTCTTTGGATCGATTATGAAATTATTAATTTGTTACTCCGCTCAATTGCTTAGTTAATTGACAAAGCTGAATTAGCTGATTTAATGATCGACTTTATTACAATACAATTTTTCCAAGTAAACTTGTCTACTAGTCTACTATAAGAGTAGTTTGATAAAAATAGGTCAATCTTAATTATGTGTTATCAAGAGCATTCTACAAAATTTAAATCAAATCAGATAATAGAGTAAAAAGTTTCATATAATCATATGCCTCCCTTCACCCACTTCTATACATGTACAGCTAGAAAAAATAGCCTAAAACCTTCCCCTTGGACTAGTTTATTCTGACACTAAAATTCATAAGAATTAATCCAACGTTTTCGACGTGAAAGCATAAGAAACAAACAAATTTATCGTTATATTTATAATTTTAGCTAGGGCTAGGTCTTTTAATTGTTTATAAATAAGCGAACAATAATGAAAGTTTTGAAGTATAATAAATCTCAAGCTTTTAAAACAAATACAAGTTTGAGTGCTTTATTCGGTAGAAATTGTAAAGCAAAATTTTTTAAAGGTTTCTTGTTGAGTCTCATTAATTTTTCAGTATAAATAGACTAGTAAAACTAGAACTATACTTGTATAAAATATTATGTTGAATATTAGCTTTTGCCCGCTGCTTCGCACACGTTCATGTCTATTTTGTTACCCGCTTCAAGTTGTCTGTCTAACAAATTTGGACGATTAACTGTGTAGACATGCGGTTTATACTGATTGATTGTATGTATAGATAGATAATATTAACATTTAAACGTGTATTAACTTACTTCATTGCCTGAGTTGGTCGTACATGCTCCAACGGTTTGTTGAGCTTGTCTCGTAACTGTTAATGAAACAATAAGAAATATAAATCTAATTAAAAAATAATTGTAAATCCGCCCATTTATTCTTGCAATATTTTTATCAATAACACACAGACTTTCAATTGTTTACCCGCATTGATTTAATCACAATGATATAAAAGCTGACGACATTACCTATTAGCAATGAAAGTTCAATCAAAAATGGTACAGCTTTTCGGTGATAAGAACGAACTAATAGACTTATATCCTTTCACATTTAGGAAATGTTGTTACATATTTTGATATTATAAACATACGCTTCCCTTTAGATATAAAATATTAATAGGTTAATTAGAAATTGTATTCCTCGTTGAAATTTTAGAAAAGAGAAGTTGGTTATTTACTACGGTAAAAATGTAATTATATATAAAATACAAACTTTGTTACAGAAGATATCGGCTTGTGGTGATCCAGACAATCTTCTTCTAACTGCAGCTAGAACAGCCGCTGGTCCAGCAGCCCTCGCTAAACACATAGTGGATTGCAAACGGGCACTTTCAGTCTTTTCCGAATCAGCCTGCTATAGAGAGAAGGTTCAAAATGTCATTGAAAACTATCTGATGTGTGAGACGCGAACCAAGCTAATTTTATAACCTCCCGGAAATAAGTTTATCGTGGCTGTCTATAGCATCACAGAACATGAATTAATTACGTTTTTTTGTTTGATAGTTAACATAATCGAGATAGTTGTTGCTTTGTTATTAAATATTGCATCATTTGTTAGAATTACAAAAACTAAGATTAAATTATTTTCTTCTTCTAGTTCATATATGTATAAGAAGTTTATTAGTTGTCGAAAGCACTTACCGTGATTATATCTGGGTCAAAAACTAAATCCACGACGTTGTGTAAAGCTATTCTTTGCAATAGAGCATGAGGTAATGCTGAAGGTGACGGGTCTAGTGTAGTTCTCTCTATAAGCGATGGTAGAAGCTGTCTCACACAATCTGCGCTGCAATTTCGAACTACAGCGCATACCACACCTTCAGCCGGGGCTCTTGTTGCGGGAATCTGTATTTTTTTTTAATTAAGCTAGTTGAATTAATCTACTTTCCTTAGTCTCGATTATGCCTTTCATTAGTCTAGCTAAAATTCAAGAACAGCTTTTACCGATTTAAATGTCTTTATTTTGTTTTATTCTTAATGAATAACAGATGGTTTGAAAACAGGAAATATAAAAAAATCAATTTTTTTAGTGATAGGAAGGTAAACAAGCACACAGTCCATTTATATTAAGCGATTCCTGTCGCCCATGGGCACCTCCAAGATCAGTAGATCTAGAAGACGCTATGCTAACCTTAAGGTCTTAGCTATATTACATCATTTTGGAATTAAAAAATATCGTAATTTTGAAGGATACAGTCTTTTTGGATTTATATATCATATAATGATAGTGATAAAACTAATGCCGATTAAACTATAGTGTTTTGGTTTTATTTATTATTTGTACTTTCCAATTTTTTGTAGACTGTGAAGCTTTAGCTTAGAGAGTCACCTAAATTAACTTTCCGCGACTTACCCAGTATTGACATAATTCTATATGTAGGTCTTATTTCTTGTCTAAATTCAGCTATGTTAGCATGTCTTAGTTTAGCCAAATCTAATAAGGCATTTGTACGACTAGTATAGACGCCTATACTGTCTCAAATTTGAATAAAATTTATTTAATTTGGTATTACTTTAGTAAACTGACGTATTGAAATATAACCAAATAACTTACAGCGTCACTGAGTGCCCACATATGCTGTACAAGAGATAAGGCAGCGGGTTCCACTCGCGTAACGTTATCTATTTCCAATAACGCGCTGTGGAGTTGATCTGCTGCCTTTACGGCTGCTATCCAGTTCTCCTAACAAGAAATCGACAAAATTATAGCCGTATATACGAAGGGTGTCAAAAAGTAATGAGAAGGAAATAAAGTATAATGACGAGTTAGCGCTTTATCAAGGCTTCAATCCTTTTGAAAAAAAATGTTTGGTCTTTGTGATCCATCGATACTGGTGGTAGGTGTATTTCTGACGTACCAAGAGGCATGTGAGAGACCTCATATCAATGAACGTGAATAACTTTTTTTGCAATTCTAATCAAAGTAATGGTAAATGGTACGAAGTTTTTATTATGAAAGTTAGTAGAAAGTTTTGTATGTATCTAGGTGGTAAGCCTTAATAATATTATAATAAATAAATAAACCTGAGAAAAGAAACCTATAGAACTATATAAAATTCGAATACAGAGACAATTTATCCTTTCAGCTTATTCTGTATATTTGTTACTTTACTTAGCATAAATAACGTTTAGATTTTTGTTTGTCGAATATAAAACAAGCTGTGATTACATTGGTTACATTTTATAGTGAACAACAAATCCACACGTAAAAATAATTATCGTCACAAAATATCTACACCCTAAAGTTTTATTTTGTCGAAGTGAATAAAATTAGCATGCAAAGGACACTTTTCGTCCAGACAGGTCAAGGCTGTATAATAAATAGACAGTATTTTTAGGATTTCAAATTCGCTCTATAACTAGCGGACCCCGTTATTTCACTCATGTTGCTTTTAGTATAGAGATGATATAGTAAAATGTACGCCATTAAGTGCTATAACAGTAGCTATCTGGCAGTAAAAGTCGCCTCAAAACTGAGCCGTTTCGGAGATAAGTTTAAACAAACAGACAGACCGAGAGGTAAAAATTTCACAAATTGTGTTCCTGTTAATATTGTATATACGGTCATGTTGAGAAAATAGGATCAGTTTATTTGATATCACTAACATAAATTAATTTTATTTATATGTATATGGACATCATTCGGATGGCAGTATTATAATTAGGAGTTTGAGAACTGATCTTATGACGAAGCGTGAAGTTAAGTGTGTATACTTATTTTTATAAATTAAGCAACAATTAATTTTATCACTAAAAGTAAATTTTTCGTTTAAAATTAAAAACAGCTGTTTAAAATTGTAACATTACCTTTTTACACAAGACCCTTGATAATGGTGCAAACACACTATTAAAATGCTAATTTTGCACCCAATTAACATCAGATGGAAATTTAACTACCCTAATGTATTTGTAATATGACAATAACAGATGTTTTCTAAATGAAAATAAAAATACTTGCAATTATAACTGGCACTAGTTATGATAAACTATCTATTTGTTCTGGCCAATCACCGAAACTGCTGGCAGTTAGCCAATATTATAAGGAGTACCTTAGGCTTTCATTTCATTATCACCAACATTATGTATTCATACAATCAACGCGAGTGAAACATCGGGACATTGCTACTTTTTTATTTTGTATTATTTATGAAGAATGTTGAATAAGTACCGTGTTATGTAGTTGATCTGTTACATGCTTAGGTATTATATCCAAGCCTTCCCAATCATATTGAGTTCTTAGTGGAGAAGGTGGTCGAGGAGACAGCAGCAATGATTCCGGAGGTGATGACGCTATCAGATTTAGTATAAATCTGCCAAGAAAACCAATATAACATAAATAAAATTACAAACGTATGGGCCTATCCTGAAAACGTAGTGATATTACTTACCGATTAGTGTCAACACTCACACGTGTTAACCTCCTCGGTGAGACAGTTGGGCTCCGTTGAAGATTATGTAAGACTTCTACTTCCCGGTGAGGTTCTACGGGGCTAGATATTTTCTCTGGCGACCTCACATCTGAAAGAGTTAGGGCAAAACCTGAAGGTCCTTTCAATTTACCGTTCACTGGGTCTCCCTTTGTTTTAAAGTAATCGTATAATTCATTCAGAGATTTCGATTTCGTTTTCAGATTATTTCGATTCGTTAAAACTTTTCCTTTGTTCTGAATAATTGGTAATGGTATACCACTTTTTTTAGGTGTAATGTTTGATACAGACGCTTCATGTCTTACATCATTTACTTTGTTTAAAATAGTAGGATTTTCTGGTAAAGCTCTGTCCATGTTGAGTTTTTCTAATGGACCTGATAGAGCATTTTGATTATCGTCTTCGCTGTTTAATAAATTATCACTATCCGGCGTCCTTATTTTTACACTTTCACCACCAAAACGTACTTTTTTCACTACTACATCCGAATCTTCCTCGGAGTCTACTTCACTATATTTTAGAAATAAACGATCATCACTATCACAATCTTCGTCACTTCCGTTGTTTCTGTCTGATTCTGTGTCGTTCTGTTCTAAGACAGTCATAGTAATGGCTGTATCCGAATCAAACTTTATTTCAGTTTCTATAATAACTCTAGCAAAATTATTATTATGAATTGGGACTCTATATGAATCTTCTGATGAGGAATCAGTCGAAAAATTAAGAGGAATAGCGGTAGAGTTATTTAAAATACGATTAATTTGCATTAAATGTTGGTTTCGGGGTCTTCTTGGTGCATAATACACATCCATAGAGTCTTCATCATACATTTCACACAAATAGCGAAATTTATCTTGAATTCTTGTATCCAGCCTCGAAAAACACGACGCATAATCACGTGGTCCGCACACACGACGTAATTTCATCAAAGATCGTAGTGCGACATCTTTGTGAGTGGAATCAAACAGTTTTTCACCCAAATTTTCAATTAAAGGAAACATATCGAGATCTCTACACCTTCGTCTTAAAATTCCCACAAGTGTAGGTATAGATAGTATTAAGCTAGTTACTACATTCTTTTTAAAATTAAAATCAGTGGAATGTGGTCGAATGTTGTTATAGGAACATTTATCTAAGATTGCACGTGCCGCACATTCTGGTTCTTCGCAATGCGTGCAAAACACTTTAAGTGCATCTAACGCAGCTTTTCTTACGTTTGGGGAGCTATGTCCAAGATTATCGATGACTTGGTCGAAGGGGAAAGCTAGAGCGTTGCCCGAGAGGGGTAGAAGATCTGCGAGGACTCGTAACGCGTGGAGTCGTACTTCCCATTCGGGGTGTGTGAGGCGATCTTTGATGGCGATATATAGAAGTTGTACGTCTAGATCTGGTGGTAAAGCGCGGGCACGGAGTACTCGGTCCCAGAGGGGTGCGAGGGGTGGAGGCGGTGTTTCGGGCAGTTGCATCGTGCCTCGTGTTGAACTGCCGTCGAGCGCGGCCGGCGTGCCCTCGCCTCGCGACGTGAAACCCAACTGGGTTAATGATCGGACGGTAAGCCACACCGCCTAGCCTGACCAATCGATGGATGAACACAGGTGGTTGTATATGTTTAAATGGCACTCTTTTTGAGACATTCATAAATTTTAGTTTTGGAGTATAGTTGTGAATAGAACTAAGCCCGCATAGTGTATAGAAATCAATAATATTCAATGTTACCTTATCTTAGATATGTGTGTTTAGCGGAAAGTTTATAATTATTATTTATCAGCTTCACTTGTAACTAACGAACTTACAAAAAAATATTATAGGTATATTTTTTGTTTATCGGTCTAATTTTAATTATTGTATCGAAATTAAACTTAAGTGTATATTTTTGTTTCGAGCGACAATACGGTTGTAATTAATTGATAGCCTGAATTTTGATCTTTTATTTTTCTAGGTTAGGAAATTGGACATAGTCTATATTGGCCCCTAAATGTCCTCAAAGGGCTGGAAAAGTTTCGTGTGAGTGATGTAATTAAATAATATTAAAAGCGACCTATAAACGAAGAACAACAATAGTGGATTCCAAATTCCTTGGATAGTAATAAACTAAATTGATTCCAACTATATAAAATTTATTATGAATGCATCAGGTTAACCACCGTCAATTTTAGCTTGATGATTGGCTGATTTGTAAACATACAAAATTTCATATTCTATCTCATTATTTTGATGATTTTCATTGCTTTTTTCACCCCAATTAACAGTTTTCAGAACCTAATGAATTTGCAAAATGAAATATTTTTATTTAGAAGTTCTACTCTAAATCAACAAACACAGCAAGTGCTTTAAAAGACAAATATATTTGGGTTATCTCTGGTCTCAACCAAATCGTAGTTTGTGTATTTTTTTATATTTCCATGTTTTTATAAGATTATAATGGCTTTTAATTTTTAAATGTCCTTTAATTTTCCTATCAAGCCTTTGTTGATTCGAAAATTAAAAATAAACTTTTGATGGTTATGAATTATTTTAGCAAAAGAAATAACACTAGATTATTAATTACATATTACTGTCTTATAGTCATAGAATGTGTGTCAAGAAATGAAGATAATTTTTGGACAAATATACTAAATGCCAAAAATATTACTAATGTTCACTTTTTGTCATGTGTTTCTGTACTTAAAATATATACGATATACCTTTTTAGAAATTACTAAAGTTTAATGTCTCCGTCTTTTGAACTTGTTATGTCCTTTTCTGACTGTAGTGTAGTTTGTAATTGTTCAATAGTGTCCACAAGTTGAATTCCTTTTGTCTCTGGTGTTAAGAACAGTATCAAACAAGACGAGATAACAGAAAATATTCCAAAACATGCAGGCGTCAAAATTGGTGATACAACTGCCTAAAAAATCACATATATGGTTAGAGGAACTAATAATAATTTATAAGTTCTGTCCCGGTCACGTCCACCGTTCATAAATGGAAAAGTCGTGTGGTGCTGTACACGTTTCGACTTCAAAAAATAAATAAGACCGAAAGCAGAAAATCGTTAAATAATAATGGGTTAACATGATTAAGGTTTTAGGGTTGGCAACGTGTGTCGTTGATGTCCAGGTCTTGCAGGTGTCCAGGAGTATCACGAATCGCTTACCACCAGGTGAACTGTATGCTCGTTTGCCTTCCTAGGTACATCCCACCTCTTGTCTCTAAGGTTTTACTTGATACAATTGTTTTAAGAGCTATATGAGAGACAGGTCAAAAGTTAAAATTTTCTTTTTTGAAGATATATTTACTTACTGATGCTGGTGTAAGGGGAGCTAAGATAGTACCAACAGAGGCACTAAGTATACATATGCCTAGTAGAGAACCGCGCACACTTGTAGGGAACAATTCCATTATATACGTGACAACACCAGTGTAACACCCCGCAATTAACATCTTTGCCATTAAGTAGAATATTATCTTCAGCCAGTTTAATTCTGCAATTAAGACAAAAAAATTGTTAGTAAAACTGCTCTTAACGTATTACTTGTAACTACCATGTATTATAATCTATATGTATCAAGAAATTTAAAACATGGTCAGGCAACAAAACTTGATATATCTGTGACTTATATCAAAATAAGTATTTTATATTTAATTAAAGGAGGGACATTATAAATAAACTTTTTGTCTACATGACTACGTTATCTGCATGACTTTCTTAAACAGATAGCTAATAAAATGAAGCTTACTTTATATTTTACTATCACCATATCGGGCATTTGAAATCGCGAGGCTCCGCTAGGTTGAAATTAAGTTAAGTAAAGTCCTTTATAAAATCAGTTTTATTATGTGATTAGAAACAACATTAGAATAGTGACAGAACATAAAACATGCTAATTCTACAGTTAAATTTTGGTCATAAGAAAATGTGTTTTACACACATTAAAATAAGGCATTTTTCTGTTTATTATCTAGTAATTTACAAATTTAGAATTGTGTGGTTGCTTACGTAAAGCAGCGAATTCATTAATTATAATTATCAAATTACATTCTAAGTTGTACCAACCTTCAGGAACTATACAGAATATGATGCAGAAAATTGCAGCAGTTGCATATCCATACACGAGAGGCGATTTTCTTCCAAATTTATTCATCAAAATATAACATAGAAAGTCTCCTGGGAATGAAGCAAGAGAAGTCAGTAGGAAATTTACATACTTATTCCCGGGTAACAATACCGAATTAAACGTCAGCCCATAGTATGTGAAACATACTGTAAATCTGCAGAATATAGCGACTAACAAGCGCTTATTAATTTCGTAACATTTTAACGCGTCTATCATTCCTTCTTTATGTTCGTAAGTTTTCACGTCACATTCTACTTTAAGATTATCTAAATCCATTTCGTCTATATCATTTGGATTGATATCCTGTATTTTGTTCATTTTTATTATATTTTTCACAACATCCTTAGCGGCGTCTATTTTTTTATTAACAATTAACCATCGTAGACTCTC
>JAOSYY010000007.1:10196793-10206835 GCA_025727935.1 Hebomoia glaucippe
AAAGAAAACTAAATATCTTATTTCTAGTTAATATGAAATAGTTACACAAATTCACATGATTGTTATGGTACAATATTTATATGTTTATTAATAAAAAATACCTATTAAATGTAGTTGAGAAAAAAAATAGCTTAACCACTTTAAATTAAAAGTAATATTGTTTCCTGGGAGTACCACACCCATACTCCACACTGACTTCATAAATGATACTAACAATAATGTTGATGATGAGTGTGATTTAAAAGTAGGTCATGTTATATGCCATCATTCCTGCGATCTACCAATGAAAGTCCAATGAAAATTGTTTCAATTATTTTGGAGTTTGTTAGAAGAAACAGATAGATAGGCAAAAACTTTTATTTATAAGCATATTAATGCAAATTATCAAATTTTTACTAACAGTTGGTGTATCCATTCTCCGGTCACTGTCAGATTCAGCACCTAATTTTAATTCGAGGTTTTTGTGTTTTTTATCTTTATGTTTTTTTGCCTTTTTTTTTGGAGGTTCATCATCTTTATCGTCTTTGTAGTCAGACTTTAAATGCTGGTCCTCTGTATCCTCAGCTGAAAACATTTTAATGGAAGACAAATTTTCTGGCGGCATACACGTTGGTAACTTGCATCCCATTTTTGTAAAGGCATTTATACATTTCTGGGCATCTTGTGGGCGAGCAAACTCTATAAAACCAAAGCCCTGAAATTATTTGATTATATAACTTAATTATTATTTTTTATTTATTAAAATCATTACTTATTATTTTGATCAAATAAATTATAAAAAAAAATGCATAAATAGAACACTCATAATCAATAATAATAATCCCCATGACATTTTTTCTTATTCATAACAAACAATTTAAAACAAAATTTATGTAAAAGAATAACTACAATAACATGTACTTACTTTTATTTTATGAGAATTTTTGAACTTTGGTAATGATATGTAAGCAATTTGCCCATAGTCAGAGAACACTCTTTCTAGCCAATCTCGACTAGCAGTTACAGGTATTGATTCAACATACACTGTTCTAAGATCAGCATCATAGGGCACCATTGGAGTTTTTCTTTTAACCTAAAAAGTTGACAAAGTCTATGATATACATTATAACATAAGTTTATTAAATGTTATCAAATTAGGGAAAGGATTTAATAACCACATACCTTTTGCTTATCATCAGATAATTCTAAAAATGTAGTAAATTTCATCGCCTTAACTATGTCTGTGATATTTTCTGTCATAGAACGAATTTTATTAAACTTTAAAAACACATCAAGTGGAACAAATGGATCAGAAGATACTAATTCAGCTAAAAATCTATCTTTACTCAGATTCGCGTCACTAAAATAAAATTCCATTTGTTTTAAAATATTCTCATATAACTTCTTCTTGCGATGACGAAGCCTCTTTCTGGGGTTATGTTCATGTTTATTTTCTTGATCAACAATATCAGTGTTTTCAGATTCTGACATATTTCTATACAAGTAGGAGTCCGAATATACAGTATCGCTGCCGGATAACCTATACGTATTGTACTAAATTGGTTGATAGTATACAAGCAATTGTTGTCATAGAAAAACTATCCACTGTAAATTTGTATAAGGTTTACATCTTCTTATAATAAAACATGAATTAACATTATATATATAAATTAAGTCGTTAACGGATTGTATTGCGTTACTCTTTAATCTAACTTTTAGTTTTAGTTAACAGTTTACATCACAGAATGACAGGTCTTTTACATGTCAAACTAAGCTGTCGAGACGTCAAATCGATGATAGATATATACGAAAATCAGATAACTAATGAGTTTTATTAAATTAAGTCCCAAAACATCTATCGATATCAATAAATTCACTGATTATTGTAAAACTTATTGTAGCTGTTTTTAAACTTGCATATTTATTTCAATCTATCATGCATTTTATTTCAATCTATTACAAATTTTATTTGATGTTCTTTATACTTAGCAAGAAACTGATGATCGCCTTATGCCGCAAAAAGAACAGTTTAAAATGATTAATGCTTTAAATATATAAGTATACATTGTCAAGGCCTATTTAATTGATTATAAATTGTTTTTCAATTATTGGTCTTTTCAAAACACCTTGCATAATTGATAACTAAAGATCTTACGGTTTTTACTCTGTACATACTACTAATTTTTTAACTCTATTTCACCAGCGTCCCCAACTAATTGTTATTATGTCGCATTACAACGCCTACGGTAAAATATTATTATTATTTTATAATTAAATAATTGGCGAATTATATGACTATTACATAATTATAAATTAATATTTATACATTAACTAGTGTTGAGTATACCATCTAAGAATTAAATTTAATCCAAAATGACGGAGCGGTCAATAGCGGTGAGTTTACGTTGTTCAAAAAGTTTTAAATATTGGCCTATATTCGAGAATCGAGTAATCTCGACTGTAAAACTCGACATGGATGTGGAGTTACTAGTGTTAGCGATTTGCAATTTAAAATTTGAATTCGAGACTGTTTATCTTTTTACGTTCTTCATTTGTGCCTATTAACCAAAGATTTTATTAGGTGGGTGTCAATACTGGATCTAAGCATGTTTGTGTTATAAATAACTAATTTTGGTAACCATGTTATCAACAAAGTCTTGGAAAATGGTAATCAACTTTGGCAATAATGTATTTGAAGCCAAGGTGTATTTTGTTTTTATTTATTATTATGTATGAAATATGTAATTTAAATATCCAGTCATGCATCGATATTAGATTGAGGCATATTTTTGGAATTAAACATCCCATATTTCCAGTATAATATTATTATGAAAAATTTCATCTTAATTAATTGCTCCATTTTAGTCACGGCCGAGCTTAGAACAAATGGTAGCTATTGTGGATTTTATGGAACAGCATCCAGTACTGGGGGCAGGCCAATTAAGGGGTGCTGAAGGCAGACATGAGAGCAAGAAATTATGGATGAAACTCACAAGAATTGTTAATTGTATTAATGGTCCTACACGGCCAATGAAGTCATGGGTTAAGGTAAAGCAAAATATTAAAAAATTGTATGTATGTATATACCTAGCATTATAACAATTTATTTATTATTTATTACACTTTTAGTATTGGGCTGATAAAAAGTCAACAGTTAGATCAAAAGTGAATTCATCTGGAGGAGATTCTAACATACTTTCTTCTAACATAGAAAAAAAAATATGGGATCTATTTTTGGCAGATGATACTGGAAATAGTAAGTTAATTCATATTTATCAGTTGCTATAATACTCCTTCCTTTTTTTATTAAAATATAATATTTCTTATAAAGAAAAAAGCAGAATAAAGAGTGTTGTGTCATTTTGAAAGAGAGATTGAGAAATGAATAAATTTAAGAAATAGTGTAAAAGAAATTATTGTGTATGAAAGCACACTTTAGAGGAAGTGAAAATAGTATGCCATGGTGGTACCAAGTGGAAAGACATAGTCTTGCATCTATTCTACTTATATATGCATGCACATTCTGAAAAAATCTGAAATATTTCTAATAATTAACTATCAATTATTATATAGTGTGTTTTCTTTTTCCAGAATCTCGAAACTCGGTAAAGGTAGAATCTCATTATATGGAAGAAAGTAATTTCTACAATGAAGACAGTATAGAAGATAATCATACAGAAGAAAATCATATAGATGAGCCAGTGTTGAACTTCGATGAACCAGCTGTAGAACCAGTTGATATTGAAGAACGAAATGTGCTCCTGATGGAGAAATTGGTAGATATATTAATCACTATTATTCTAAGTTTCATTACATAGGTATGCATTATTCTAGTTGTACTGTAGCATTCAATCTATCATTGTATCAGAGTTTATCTAAAATAATTATATCATTAAAATGGAAAAGCATGACAAAACTCAACATTATATTTATAAAATGAGTTAAGTATTTTATTTTATTTATATAATCCAGTAATTTCCATATAGAATTCAATTTCTTCTTTAAAAGTATGTTTTGTGGCTGTCATTCTGTTTAATAAGTCTTCCGATTATAGGGTACAGCAGCTTACTCAGGGTACACTAAAACTTCTAATATAAACTTGACAGTATACTGATGATCCAATCAATAATACATATTGTAGTCATTTTCATTTACAGGTAAAAGTTATGGCTGATCAAGCAAATGCTATGACTCAGCTGGCCCATGCCTCTCAGATCTCGGCTCAAGCTATGGAGAGATTAGCTGAAGGTTCTCAAATACAGGTATATATTAATTAGATGCAAGTTGAAACATAATTTTCAAGTGCGCTTGGATTGGGGAATTGGAAACTATAAGGTATAACGAAAAGTATTCAAAGGACCTTATTGCACCCAATTTAAAAAAAAATAAAACTATATGTATTATTGGTTAGTAAAAATAAATCCAGCTAGGGGGGCTCCCTAGCTGGATTGATTTTGAAAGACAAAACCATTGTAGTACTAGACCATTTAGTAATGTTGCTAATATGGAATAAATTCTGGAATTTAAAAAAAGTCTTTAACAATATCTTCTATATTTTGTTTGAAATGTTTTTATTTAAATATTTTTTTAATGCACAACTGCAGCTCAATCCTCATTGCATTCACCACAACATTATGTTCTAATGTCTGAATTTAAGTTACAATATTTTAAAAAAGAACATGGTTTAAGAGCATCATTATATCAAATTGACATATTTTTTTAATTACTTGTAATGTGTAACTACTTATACATATATTTTCCAGTCTCGTGCTATAGAACGGCTTGCGAACACATTTGAGACGATCAGCTCCTCAGCGCATGTCATCAGTACCTCCATTAGCGACATCGACGCTACCATGAAAAGGTTCTACAACACCGCACCTACTTAACCCTACATTTAAACAAAAGACGGCTAAATATATCGTGCTCTTACAAATGGTACGCTAAATATTGTAAACAAAGAAATTCTAGATTCATACAAAGGTAAGATCTTTTAGGCGTTATATAATCTGTAAAAAATTATAAGACAGATTATCGTGATTTATTTAAAAGATAAATCATTTACTGTTAAAATATTAATGAAATTGTTTATTTGAAAATTGTGTATAATTGTAATTTTGTATAGCTAGAGTTATGTACATATTATAAATACGATAAAATTAACGTGAAAAATTAATTTGATCAAATGTAACGACAAGGTAAATAATATATCTAGCTTATGGTTTCATAACATTTTAGCGACCGCCCGTATTGAGCAGAATTTAAAAAAGGAATTGTAAGATAGGCAACGACCGATACGTTTTTGAGTTTAATGACAAAAATGAACATATTAGAAGAAATATACTTTTGTATTATCGGAATTTTTTTATAGTTTAGGTGCCAGCAAAGTGGTCGGATGCCAACGTTAAAAAAAATAAAAAAAAATAACTATGTACCTATCAATGTTTACTGTATATTAAAAGTTTAACAATATCTTACTTGTACAGAGATTAGAGATAAGCTTGACTTTATACATTTATAATATTTACATTTGAATAAATAAACATCTTAATAATTAGAATTCCAAATACTTATTTATAAATTCGTTATTTACTAAAGCTTTGTACCTATACGTTTATTGCATTTATGGATGATTTTGAATCATCTGAAATGTCCTGTAGAATAAGTTGTTTCTCATCATCTCCTCACTGACACTTGTGGTTTCAAACCATCCATTCCTTTGTTAAAAGGGGATTGGGCGTTTGTGGTTAAGTAGTAATTTCCAAAGCCACTAAAAATAATATAGGTATTATTAATATTGGTAGTCTAAATATTTAAAACACTATCCCAAGTAGTCACAAAATCGCTAAATATGTGGTTTAATTAATTAAAAATCAGTTTATGAAGCAGGTAGTAAAACAACATACTTTTTTCATTAAAATGTGTTTAGCTTTAGAGTTCATGTTATTTAAGTTATAGTTTCAGTGTTTTAATTATCAACGTCATGGCTGAAAATTAACCGGGAGTAGAAAGGCATCAAATTGGTGGAACAATTGTTCAGATTAGTCCTGAAGAAGGACAAGTTCTGAAGTTTAACGCTTGACCTCTAATAATTGGACAGGCACCGCAAGATAAAGATATTTACGATGTATAAACCAAGCAATAATATTTAAAAAGAGAATATGAAAGATTGAATTCTATGTCGTATTTATATTTTTGACATTTTTAAAAATCCTAAATAGTTTTTATTCTTCAATCCATAGTTCTTAGATGGACATCGCTACGTGTTCTCAATGATAATAGAGCTTTGAAATGTCTGACTGCCTTTTTATTTTGAATCTGTCGTTTGAGACTGAAAAGTGTGTGATATGTGTTACAATTGTTACTTTACCAACGCATTACAATTGTTTTATTACATATCATTTCACTCATAATGCACTATAGTATGTACTATCCTAAAACATTATTCATAATTATGATTCGTGGTAGGTGATACCAAAGTCACGTGGTATGAGTTAGATTCCATTGCTAGTAGGTAACTAATATTAATCCTGTTCACGTGCAATAAACAAAGGAATCGGTGTCATGTGAAGAATAAATTAACTCAAAATAATAAATAAAAAATCATTTGCCTCAAGACGTTTTGCTACAGTTGCCTGTTAGAATAATTGAGGGGAGCGTTCCGCTCAACCACGCTGTCTCGCTAGCCCAAAAAGTTCGATTAGTTTTAAAAACCAACTGGTTAAGAACAATAATCCATCAAGAAAAAATGTCTGCCCCTATATTTTTTTGTCTGGTATGTATATCTGTCCTGGCGTTCCTAATGGGTTTCTAAATGGGTAGGTGGATTTTAAGGTTGCTCGCACAGTGTACTATCTATATGTATAGAACTGCTAGTATATCGCCTCACCCACTTTTAGCACGGTATCAACATATGATTAATATGATAACAAACCCTCACCGTATATTGACAAGTTCACCCAAATATATATCATTAGATGGAGAATCGAGAACAATCCAATCGGAAAACGATGAAGCAGAAGTTGCTGGGAAACCAGTTCCATTCCTCAAAGATTCCGCGAAGTATTCAACGGCACGGTTATGACTGCATAGATCTAAACGTACAAAGAGATATATGACAACAAAAAATACTCTAGTCGTAAATATATAAAAAAAAAATTAACTTATAACACCCGTTTTATACCGTAGCAGGTATTATAATATAGGTTTAAATTAAGTTAATACAACCTATGAGCTTCAAAATACTCGACTAGATGACATTAAAAGTTGTATATTTTTTCTGATAATGAAGCTGACGTATATGACGTAATATCTTACCATCCCAACTGAACATTTTGTGAGGGCCTTTTGGACATCCAGGTTGCATGCCATCTTGCGAATAATTTGGCCAAATATCGACAGTGCCCGTAGACTTAGTTGAGCCATAGTTGCCTGGATTCGTGTGAACAATATCCACGAATCTAGCGCAAGTTCTATCTATTCCTGATAAGAGAGTGAAAATGCCTTCGAACAACGCCCTTGCTGGATCAAGACCAGTTATTCTGAAAAGAGATATTTATTAAGTTAATAAGTTTTATTCTCTGTACTTTAACTTTGGTAAGTGAATAATTTTATTGGAATGCACTGCAAGTAAGAGATGTCTATAGTTCTTTTTCGATTTAGTAAAGTCTATACATAGATGTAAATAAGATTGAAGTTTGTATGTTGCTAATATTAAAATAACAACATTTTTCTAAATGCATTTATAAGTACACATTTACAGTACTCGTTACAAACAAACAACTATTTTTTTTTGTTTGTCCTCGGCTATTCTCCTTACCGACTACACCGATTTTGATAGTACTTTGCTCGGCACATAGCTAATCTTATAACTTAAGCTATTCTTTCATTTTCATTATTCATGTATTCGGGGTATTACTAGTCTATAGTATTACAAACGCTTCTACCGTGGTATTACAAGTCCTTGTTCACGTATCCACCTCCCGGTATACCCCATCAAATGGGCTCCTAGCGAATGGCCAATTAGGTGTAAATTATTCAGTTCAAGACCTGCTTTGTGAAGTTTTAATATTGCAGCGCCTAATTCTTGGCCCACCTATGGCAAAACAAATTGAAATTAGTAATTCGACTAATTAATTGTCATATGCAGTTTTTTTTTCTAATAGTTTAAAGCCTAGTGACCTTTACTGGCAACCGAATATTTTAGGCACAAAACATCATTTAGCATGTTTTAGGTTGGACCAAAGAAGCCCAAGGTTATTTTGTCTAAATATTAGAAAAATCATAACCAACCCTTTTACTGTTTGGCAAAGCAAATATCGCGTAACTCAACGATATTCCAAGTATACCGCTTCTAGCCTCTTCTTCCCAGTCCAGTAGAAGTACATTTCGTTTCTTAGTCGCCATATAACTCTTTATCATCGCTGTAGTAGCTGGCCCGTTGCATTTCCCCCTGTATCCAAATGTGTATAACATTGTTGGCAAATTTGTGTCCATGCAGGATGAATTTAATAATGGACTTGGGTCATTCATTGAGAAAACTGTGTAATTATCCATGGAACTGAAAATATATGTCAAGTATTGAATAATCTAAACGAATAAATAAAATTGGAGTGTCTGTTGTAGTATTATAATAACATATTTTACTAAATGCATATGCATGTATTTACGGTGGATATAGCTAAATAATTTGTTTTTTTTTTCGTTTGTTCCGGTTAATGTCTGAAACGGTTGGACCGATTTTGACGTGATTTTCACAGCAAAATAGCTGCTGTAATAAAGAGTAATTAAGGCTAATTCTATTTTAGAAGTATTACTTATTTTATTCATATCCATTATATATAAAAAAAAAACAATTCCGCGCAGATGAAGTCACGTGCACAGATAGTTAAATATAAAAATCTAGTGATACAGTTGCATTTCTTCAAAACGACTCGACCGATTATTTTTTTTTTTGTGTATTTACTGGTTATGAGAATAGTTCGTGAAGTATTTTTCACCGTCCTGCCCCCAAACCCTATTTCTAATCGCGGGTTTCATTATATTATGATGAATAGTGTTTGTCGGTTTAGCTAGTAGGCTAGTGATATGTAGGCGTTAAATATCTATAAATACGTAGAATTTAGGTGTTAGTTTATAATATTAAAATAATAGCTTTATTATATCCTAACTTCGTTATCGTTCATTTCGATTTTTACACCTTGGGTTACAATATTGGACTTTTAGTAGGAATCTCAAATTTTTTTCATATGAAACATATATATAGTCTTCCTCGATAAATGGATATCCAATATTTAATGAATTTTCAAATCCGACCAGGAGTTCCTGAGGTTAGCGTGTCCAAACAAACAAACAAACACTTTTCAGCTTTATAATATTAGTATAGAGATATATGAAATTGTATACGGTACTTATTACCGATTTATATTTTTTTTGTCTGTTTCTCTGTTTGTTCCGACCACTCTTAGGACTTTCACTAGCTGGTAACTGTGAAGAATAATTAGGCCTCTCAGCACGAGATTGTTAAAACCCTTGATATTATGTCGGTAAGTTATAATCGCAAATTTACGGGCTTAAATTACATTAGTGTAATATTTTCACAAGTAAACATATCGAAACGGAAGTCGTGAAATAGGATGTTTCATTTTGTAGCAGTCGCGATGCAATTTTCTTGAAGGTTAAAGAGCAAATATTGTTTAAATAAATAAGCCGTAATTCTCTTATATCCCTTTATATTTAAATTTGTATATGATGAAAATATCTTTTCTAGGTTAGAGAATACTATAATTATATTATCATTCATGATAGTGGTACCCATTAGTTTTAATATAACAGAATATTAATAAGATTTAAAATGCTTTTATAGACTTAAAGAAGAATTATCTAATAATTTAGGAAGACAACATTTTGTCAATTAAAAAATGTCACAAGAGACAAATTATATATTCTATATGTTTTTCAGTACGAACCGGACTCATGACCTGATAGCAAGAATTCGAAGTTCTAATAAAGAATTCAGTATTGTTCTACGTTCTTTATAGGGATGATGATGTCATAGCAAAAT
>JAOSYY010000007.1:10212310-10225824 GCA_025727935.1 Hebomoia glaucippe
ATAGTTATCCCTAATTTCACATTCTCTTTGCATACAATTATATTAAATAAGCGTCAGAAATTTGCTCTTCACGTTTATTCCTTTTATTTATCTTAAGATTAAAACATGTATTTGCTATAGTACCTTATGCTTACTTTACGTTTTAATAGAACACTTATTTAGGCGTCAGCGATAAAACGGCTTAACCGAACTAAAAAAATAATTTAGATCAAGGCGAATCCAAGAAATTGACAATGAAATGAACCATAAACCGATAAGTTTTTGTATAACATGCTTAATAGCCCGTATCAGCCAACACCCATAAGATTTGTGAAACATTATCTTTTTTATTTCTATTTCATTTAATTTAGCTTTCTTGGTGCATATTAAGACGTGTTTCCACAACCTTTAAACCCGTAACTGATTTTGTTTTTAAATATTTTAACATATTTTATTTTAATGTATTTATAATGTGTATCAATTTAACACTTTATAAGTGCAAAATTTTAATCTATACTAATATTATAAAACTGATGGGCGCTAATATCAGAAACCGCTGGTCGGATTTCAAAAATTCTTTCAGTCTTCTTTAGTACATTTATCGAGAAAGGTTATATTATATTTTCAAAAAAATTAGGGATCCTAAAAGAACGTAACTTAAGGCGTAAGAATCGAAATGAACGCGAACGAAGCCGCTGGCAGAAGCTAGTTATTGATATTTATACTGAATAGTAGGAATAATATTAAAATCATATGTTTATTTAAAAAGTCTATCTGAATCTATATATTGCTACGAGAAGCCAAACATTAATCTTCTTTATAATATTTTTGCATGCAGAGATGAGTTTAAGATGTTACATATCCAAAATTCATTTGGAGAAGAATAACTAAACCCTAAAATAAAAAAGTTAACAAATATCAAACGTTCACTCTGTGTTATGTTATATTATTTTAAATTATATTAAGCTGTATAGTTTTAAATTGTCATCTATATGACTGCATTGTGTGACAAAGAAATGAGTCCTCGCCAATAGTTAACAGCCTGAAAAAGAGGTTTCATTAATTAGCATGTATTCAATTACATGATTAATTAATTGGTTGTTATTTAGTGCAACACGCAGTCTGTAAGATACGGGTAGTATCTACTTTGATCCAATAACAGCTACTGTTTTTTTGTCTAGAAAAAATCTGCGGGCGTTTATTCTTCTACAACGAAATTCGATTGTAGATTTATCGCAGTTTTAAATTCTTACATTAATTAAAATTTCATCTGGTGTGAATAAAACGTTATAAGGTAATTTGTGACATAGTATTTATTTCTTGAGTACAATATTTGGCTCTGTATAAAGAAAGGTAACATTTCATTACATATATAGAGAAGGAAGGAATAATCGTAGTATAATTTTTGTTTTCTGTGTATACTGTGTATAAGATATACATATATGTATATAATGGAAGTGTTATCATAGTTTTTCCGTGAATTCATTTAAGGTTCTGTTCCATTCAATCCTTTCCCAAATGGAGGGACAGAATTTGTTCTCAAATAAAAGTTTCCTCTTGCTCTGAAAAAAAAACCAAATAAAATCTAAATAGGGCTAGTAAATAATTATTTGCATAATAATGCTATGTATTATATCATCATGGTTATTCGCAATTTGCATTTTTTAAACTACTATACTGACTCAGTATTTGTATTTTCTCCAATATAGATAATTTCTCGTTTTGTATTATTTTCCATAGAAATCCAGGCATTACAATTATTAGCTTTTATTGCTGGGAAGGCTGACGGAGACCCGAGTGACTCAGCATAATAAATTTGTGCTCGATCATGGCTGCAACGATCTAAAATTGGTTACAACATTATAAAAATATCATGAATTAATTATGAAATAAGAGATTCCATTTGCATATTTCTTTATTGTTTTGCCTTTTTATATGATGTCTACATTTAATAGATATTGTTGTTTAAAAAATATATTCATCTAAGACTGTTGGACAAAACTGAAAAAAATGTGAGTGATTTCGCGGACAATAATTTATGTAAAATAATAATTAATGTAAAATAAATGGTATAGTAAATTCGAGGGTTTGATAGTCTAGCGGTCGGAAAATAAAAACTGCGACGCGAGAGTACTTCGTAGAGGCTTGATTAGAACGCAAATTGCATTTTCAAACTCCTCGTGTAACGGTTGTCTGTGGATAGACGAGTATCAAAAACACAGGTATTTCGAGTATTAATTGTGGTCGGCGGACTTCTTTACAATTTATAAGGTCCGTCCGAATCATGTACCACCGTTCATAGAAGGAAAGGTCGTGAAGTGCTGTGCGCGTTTCGACTTTAATATATGAATTTCCAAAATCTTAATATAAATAAATAAAATCGGTAGCAGAATGTCGTAAGATACTAACTGATCTAATGAGCTAATGTGGTCTTAAGGTTGGGAACGAGTCTATGAGACCATAAAGGTGTCCAAGGGCGACAGGAATAACTTGCCACCAAGTGAACTATGTGCTCGTTTGCTTTCCTATGCTGTAGTAGTTATTTTGAAATAAATAGATAAAATAAAATATCGCGTTTAAAATCCGATGTATTCTATTTTTATAAACAACCAAACAAAGATTAATATTCGGCTTAAAACATAAAAGACCAGTAAAAAAATGTTGGTGGTCTAAGTAGAAAGTGAAAAACTACCATTTTCCGATAATAGAGGAGATATCCCGCGTTTACAACCGGGTTGGAGGTCCAGGTCACAATTTACCCATACATCGACGTGGCCAACTCTGTTGGGAGTCCCGTATTTCATTCTGTTAGTATGGACCCCAACCACAAACTCAGCGTCGCTTTCTTGTAATCCAGGTAATGATCCTATTCCTGAGAACAAAGGTCCTGCAGGGTCTAATCCTGTGATCCTGGGAATTTCAAATTTCAATAAAACACTGGTTAGAATTTGATGGAGATTTGATGGATACAACTCCTAGCTCTACTTTCTCTGGGTATTTTACTAATACATGCATAAACGATCCCTAACTATGAAGTTTAGACTATGGTTGCTTTTAAAGGTAACCAAAGTATATAAAAATGCACCTCAAATTCCATAAAGCATATGTATACACACTTTTTATATCATGTATTAGGTATGTGCACAATTAAAAATATGATAGGTCTGTGCGTTGGACCTCGGAGTATAGTGGTAAGCACCAATGATAATGAGAGCTCAGTTGCATAAAACGTAGAATTTGAAGTCATCTAGATCATAGAACACTATTTAAACATTTTGTCGTTTAGGATTTGCATTTAGTTTTTATAGATTAAATATCTTTTAGAAAATTAAGCAAAATGTTGACGGTGTCAACGCTAATTTAAATATAAAATAGTATAAATATATTTAAATTTATAATTTCTTATTACCTTCCTATTGGTTTATTTTTCTGTTGTGTAACTCTACCAGCATATGCCATAAGGTGAGCACCAAGAGAGTGTCCAATTAAATGTACTTTATCCAATTTAAGCCCATGGCTTGACAAGTTTAGAAGGCTATTTCCGAGTTGTTCTCCAATCTACATAAAAATAAATTATATCCTATGATTTTTATTCCAATGATGTCTTATTTATATGATGTTTGAATTAAAATTAAAACAGTTAAGTCATCTTCAAAATGTAGATTATTAAATTATTCCTGATGCAGCTTAGGAAAAATATAATTAAAAAATACTTATGGGTGTTCAAGTGTCTACGATGTCCAAATTATATTCCTATATTGATTTGCCTTATCCATATTCTATAGATTTTACAAAATATAGAGAATAGTATGTAATGTAATGTATAAACTAAAAAACAGCGATGAAACGTATTCAGTACATTTTGAAATTAGAAAAAAAAACACTTTTTGTGTACTATCGCTCTTTTCTAATAGTCCACAACTGTTTTTGCATGAGTTTAGTGAATATATAGACAAGCGGTCTACTGATTATATATATAGATATGTTGTAATGTATGCACCAAACACACATATAGAATATTGTATCAAAATTTTGTGTGATGAAATTAATGAAAAAATTTCCAATACCTTTTTAGTATTATCAACGGCACTCGTGGCGTAATCAACTAGTAGTCCTCCTTCTCCAATACTTGCTTCCTCTTCCCAGTCGAGCATTACAAAATTAATAAAATCAGTCATTCTATATTCGATATAAGCATTTTTCATTAATTGCATAGTTGTATCATTTGGTGAAGCAGTGAAGCCAAAAGTATAGACAACTGTTTTGTGGTTTATTGTAATATCGGTATTATTAACATGATTAAGAATATCAAGTGGTGATGTTAGTGGTGTTTCCACGTAATTATCATAACTAAAAAAAAACAATTATACAACAAAAACATTCAAGTGGCATAATAAAATTACAGCTTTATCTTAATATACGAGTATATGAATATTTTTATTTATAGTATGGTATTTATGATAGAAACACACTTAGAAAACACACATAGAAAATCTCTTCTGTCTATTTGTACCAGCTAATCTCCGAAATCGAGCTCGGATGCCTATAAACACACCTTTTATTAGCTTCACGTGACTGTGACTTGGTAACCGATTTCTTTAAAGTCCACTTCGATCTAACTTAAACGTAAAAAATAAATATACTTTTTAAAAACACTTTTATATTTCTTGTACCGAGTTTTCCATGAGTTTATTGTTATTTTCTGCCAAAAAATAAATTCTTAGATTATATTTTTTTTTAATATTTTTAAGAATAGCTAAAATATAAAAATTACGGGTGCAGTTGGTTGTCTTAATAAAGTTAATTTACAAAATAAGTACCTTGTATACCATCGCAAATAGGCAGCGTCGACCTTCAAGAAGCCTGAAAAACAAAATTTTATTCTTATTAGCGTTTGTCCCGGTTTCGCTCACGTTGATCCAATTTTATCAAATATTTCTAGTTGTCTATCACATTATTTTTCGGGAAATACATTGAACGTACAGACCACGATTTCTACTGATTTATTATATTAAGACTACGTTATGTTATGTGACAAGATAGTCTTAATATACTGGTAAAAATAGTTACAAAATCGATTGAGGACTATCGAAAATTAACCTTTACGTATAAAAACAGCCACAAAAAAGATAAAAACTCTATCTTGTGTTCTTGTGCTCTTTTCTAATCACCCATAATCCTTCTTTACATAAATTTATTGAATGGACAGACATGCAATTTCTACTGATTTATTATTATTTTATTCGAATAAAAGTTGTTAAACATTTTATTCATAAATATCTCTTAAATCTGTGTTTAAAGCTTCATTGGATAAAAAACACGTTAAATCTTAAGTAATGAGGTAAGAGCGGAACGTTTAAATTTATTAAAAAATACAAGATTGTTCACGTTAGCAAAATTTGCATTATAAATCAAGGTACAACAAGGTAACTTACTAGAAAATGTTAAGAACAGCCAAATTAACATTATGTTTTCACCGAATATGTCGTTAAATAAGAAAGAAATAGCTATCACCAATATATATATCTATGACGACTGAAAAACATTATTAATTATAAAACAGCTCAAGGTAACGTTATTTAAACTTGTTTTTTTTTCATAGAAAAGAACTATTATATGTATTAAGCTCATAATAAGATAAGTAATGTGCTGTGTAATTTATTAACTTTTGTATAACGTCATGCGTCATGGTAGATTAGAGAACGTATTTACTTAATTATTAAGTTTAATTTAAGCACTTAAATAATTCAATAAACACTATAGTACAATAATTTGTGCACCCATAGGGGATTTCCAGATAACTTTTCTGGGAGTTTCAAATAGGGATAATTTAATAGATATGGTTGTTCTCTTTTCGAATTTTTACTTTGTCTCCTCGTAACAAACATATTTTTTATTTATATAAAAGACATTGTGAGTTTTTTATTTGTTTCCCAATAAATGAATCATAATGATAGTTACTGTACTACTCGCGCCTACAATAAGGAAACATGGCGCCAGAAAGCAGTTTAGCCACGATATATACTTTCTGACTAGTTGTGCATCAAAAACTTTATATGTAATATTAAACTACAGATAATTTTCTGAAAATTTGTGTTACAACAATTTCTTTTTCATACATTTTTAAAACTACCGAAAAACTTACCAGTTAGCTCTACCAAACCAATGTAATGACAAGTTCTACAAAATTATTGTTAAAAACATTTCCTAGGTATATTCCTCGTACAAGTAAGTAATCGTCGCCAGAGTTTAATATATCTATGCGAAAATTTATCAAAATCAGTTCAGCGATTTTGAGAGGAAAACGTTACATATTTACTTCTGCATTATACTCGTATTATTTTAATGCATATGGATTGGAATAGACTGTTTGAATTGTGGAGCTTAAAGAGAAATATTAATGTTTGGTTATTTAATTTGCATAATTTAGCGTTTATTATTGGTCCGAGACGTTATATTGTCAGTAAATTTACGATTTTACGGTACAAGCATTGTTTACATGTTAAGTTCGATTTTCTTTTAATTATCAGTTTAATTAGTATACAGCGCTTAATTGTTAGTATTTTAAAATGGTTGGCTGATATTTATCAGTCATAAACACGTGAGCTGATTCATTTAATGGTAAATAAGTAACTGCTACCATAAATTAATTGACTTTTGACGCCTATATGTAACACAAGATGCGAGAACAACGAGATCCAATAAACCAGTTGCACTCGAAGTAGTAATAGATTGATTAAGATAGGACTCAGGTTTATCCGATACACAAAGACGGTGTGTGAGTAGAAAACAGAATAACTTTGGTATAAACTAACGTTTTCTTCCACGGCGAGACGTACTTTTAAAATACATTACAGATATACTTTTAAAGAAATAAATTTATGTTGAAATGTTATCTTTTTTAAATTTAGTTCCTATTACATTTTTTTTGAGTATATGTTAAACAATTGATGTATTTCTTCGTTTGATGTCATGTAAACGCCTAAATGTAACCTTCACTAGAAATAAAGTATAATATAAATTATTTATTAGTCATGACAAAAGTATATTGAGCATGTCTCGCTACCCACCAAGGTTCCAAGCCCCAAAAATAAAAAAAATGACTTAAATTTAAAGTTTGTTGTAAATTATTTTAATTGAACCAGGAATAATAAAAGTAGGTGTATATTTTTAATTCTTTATGTGTAACCTTTAGATGACAACGATAGAACGTGCTTTTTGCAACTTTACAGAACGTTAACAGATGATGAAAAAAATTAAATTTGTAAGTAATTAGATAGCTAAGTTTCTAAACAGTATTCCATAAAAACAACTTAGAAAAACTAATTCACTGTACCATTTATACTTTATGCATTTAGAATAAATCAGCTATTTATATATTATAAATATATATTTCAATATTACTTATTTGTATAAATGAACTATAAGCATAAATTTAAAGTCCGTTATTTTTCATAAGTTTATTTACGGTTGTGTGCCGTTCAGTCCTTTTCCATATGGAGGGGCAGAATTTGTTCTCAAATAAAAGTTTCCCGTGGGTCTAAAATGAAATTTAAAGAAATGTTAACTAGAACCACTAAAATAATCATAACCGTTATGTAATGATGACATACACTGAGACGTAAATCGATGTTTTTGTTATTTGGATTCTGTGGCAATAAAAATTCTAGAATATTAAAATTTTCTTAAAGAGAAATATGTGGACATTATGAAGGTGCTTGTTAAACTAATATACTGACTTCATATCAATATCTTCTCCAATATAAACGATTTCTTGACCTGCATCGGTATTGTCAGTATTTTTCCAGTCACTGCAACTATTAGCTTGAATAGCTGGAAAGGCTGATGGGGAACCGAGGGATTCAGCATAATACGTTGGTGCTCGATCGTGGCTGCAGCGATCTGAAATCTTAATTTCATGCATTTCTGACACTTCTAATGTGAAATTCAAAATAAGACCAATTCCTTTATCTAAATTAATCTTGAAAATGTATACGACATAAATTAATTTGTTATAAATAATTTTATAGCTTATAGGCTGTCTAACATTCCAAAATGTTTCAAATTTTTCTATTCGTACCAGTAGTTCTGGAGAGCAGCGTTTTTCACCAAACACACATACTTTTAGCTTTACAATATTAGCATAGTTCTCTAGTTAAAACATGAAGATATATTTAAAAAATTGTCAAGTAAAAAGATGAGATACCCTGTTCAGATAAAATTTGGTAATTTCCTTCTTTGCAACCGGGCTGGCGGGGCAGGTCACAATTAGTCCATATGTCGATTTTGCCAACCTTGTCCCTAGTACCATACTTCCCATAGTCTGAGTGGACTGCATCAACAAAACTAGCGTCGTCTTCTTGTAATCCAGGTAATGATATTAAGCCTGAATACAAAAGACCTGAGGGGTCTAATCCTGTAATTCTGTAAATAACAACTAATCCTTAACGCCTAATTAGGCTATAATATGAATACACTATATCGTAGGCAATGTTTCCTTTGATGGAATAGTTGTGAAATGTGGTGTAAACTTCAGGTACTCGAAATAATTAATTTACAACTCGCTGAGGTGTTATCTACTATTAAGCTCGTCAGGAAAAGACAGAATATATATTTAAAAGAATTTGTTTTCATAAATGAGACGTACTATAACCCATAACAATTATGTTATCTGAAATATTAATGTGTATTGACCTAATTGTTTTTTTTTTAATATGAAGTAGAGATAGATTGACTGCCAAAAAGATTTTGGAGATTAAAAAAAAAACAGTATTAAAGATTACGTTCGACGTATTTTTAAATTATGTCTGCATTTTGTTGACAGGATATACGAATTGTCCTGTTTATGCACGTGGGTCACATATATAATAAAATGTATTAAACACGCAGTTTGTAGTTGCAGCACAGCAGCAGCAAGCCTTTCGCCTTTTTGGGATAAGGATAAGAAGTATATAATATGAATTGATTTATTGTGTATGAATAAATAACCGTGTTTAATTCGTTAATTTAAAAGGATTAAATAGAATACATTGTAACCCTTTTTTCATAATATTAGTATATTATCAGTTTTACCTTCCTACTGGTTTATTTTTATCTTTTGTGATTCTGCCAGCATATGCCATGACGTGCGCGCCAAGAGAATGTGCAATCAAATGCACTTTATTCAAATCCAGCGAATGATCTGATAAGTTCAGAAGGCTATTTCCAAGTTGTTCCCCGATCTACGGAATATAACAAATATTTATATATGTACTAGCTGACCCAGCAAACTTCGTTTTGCCACCTAAATATTTTGCGATTATAAATTAGGGGTTGATTGTTGAGAGGTGAAAATTTGGAATTGTATGTATTTTTATATGCTGTATCATCAGAAATTAGAAATAAAAAAAAAATATTTAAAAAATAAAAAGTAAATGTTAGGGGTGGACAGCCCTTATAATATAGGGGGATGAAAAATAGATATTGTCCGATTCTCAGATCTAATGAATATCAATATGAAATTTCATAAAAATCGGTCGAGCCGTTTCGGAGGAGTATGGGAACGAACGTTGTGACACGAGAATTTTATACATTAGACTAGCTGACCCCGCAAACGTCATTTTGCCACATAATAATAGGGGGTGAAAATTGGGGGTTGTATGTATTTTTATATGCTGTATCTTAAAAAAATGAAAAAAAAAAATTTCGCCCAAAAATTAAAAAAAACATTAAGGGTGAACAACCCTTATCATTTAGGAATTAGATGTAATTTGTTACAATTTTTTTAAGAAACAAGTCACGTTCGCATTGTACGGAAGATTACAACGGATAGAAGCGTGTATTATACATTATAAAAAAAATGTATTATATATTATTTTAAAAAGTAGGTGCCTACCTTTTAAGGTTACAGAATATTATTTAAAATTATTACTAAATAAAAAAAATAGTAGTATAAGGCTTGACAATAAACCAAATTGTGCTCTGTTAAATATATAAAGTATTACTTTATATAAATTATTATCACTATGTATCTACTAAATACTTTGATAATGCTTTCGTTAGTACGCGAAAGAAATTTGCGCACGCCAACAATTGTTGCTAATTTTAAAATACAGACGTTAAATATATCGAACAAAGCAACAAAATTATTATAACGTATTTCCTATATAATTATAATAGCTTTTATACTTAAGATTAGGGGACCCGATAGACGTCCTCTACACGCGAAATACAATAATTTCAAACTTCTGTAAATTTAAACCATTCTCGACTTCAATACTCCAACACAAGAAATGTGTGAAAAAACTATTATTATATTTACAATATTATTATGTCTCTTTCTGATACTCGTATAGACTTGATTTAAAAGTCAAGGATTTTGATTGAAACTTCTTTCTCGCCAGATATGTGAGTAATTTAGTGTTTATCTATAGAAACATTAACTCCTTTACTTAGTTTTCATAATTTAAAATGTATTAGTCAAACAAATAAACCTACGACGAAAATTATTAAATGCCTGAATAGACTTCATCAGCTTTAAAACTATGTTTCGTCAGAACAGATTCATTTGTTATGTTTCTATCGTAATACAGGCAGGTCCAGATATATAATGTCATACCTATATTATATTTTACTTCATCTGCGAGTGAAAAGTAATTGAAAAACAAACATGTACCTTCTTAGCGTTATAAGCGCCTTTTGTTGGATATTCAATTATCGGTCCACCAATTCCACTCGCTGCCTCCTTTTCCCAATCAAGCATAACAAAATTTAGAGAATTGTTTTTTTTATATTCAATATAGGCATTTTTCATTACAGTCGTAACAGGACCATTTGTAGACGCATTGAATCCGAATGTGTACACGATTGTTTTCAGCTTCAAATTGATGTCGGTATCATTCAGAATATCTAGTGGTGAAGTCAGAGGGGTAACCACGTAATCATTGTCGCTAAAAAAGTAAGAAAATTACGCTATGGATTTTGTTTTTAAATTAATTTACATCTCTGGCGATAGTGGTGACTTTCCAAGACAATAATAAAAACATCGCCCATTGTTTCTTCCAGAACCTATGTTCACAGGAAATAGTGTAGTTTCCCAAATGTGTAAGAATTTTTCAAATTGGTCAATTAGTTTCGGAGCCTAGTCAATGCAAACAAATAAACAAAAAACAATCAAATCTTTCCTCTTTATAATCTTAGTGTAGATTTAAGGAAACAAACCAGACGTATCAGGAAATAGACAATACAATAGATATATGTAAAAGAAGAAATATATTGTAACAAATGTTTAATCATTTTTAGAAAATAAAAATGACGAAAATGGTCGTTAAAGAATAGTACAGTGAAGGATACGTTATAATATATGTTCAAAGGTAGGTTTTAGTCTAAAAATAAAAAATTGTTGTAATTCATTAATTTTGGTTCTAATGGATATTACAGATATGTACGTATATATTTCGTATTTAAAATCCGAATTATCTTCCCCTGGTTCCGTTGGTACTAGACACAAAAAATAAAGATATCTTCTGATGTCATAAGAAATAAACAATTATTTTACCTTTTATACCATCTTAAATATGCAGCGTCAACCTCTAATAGGCCTGGAATAAAAACAACTTAGACGTAACAGTGTGTGGAAAATTTTTAATTGACTGTGCTGTAAAATTTCAGTTGTTTTACAAGTGTATCTTATGTATCAAACGAAACGTCTATTTAATTATTACAAATATAAACTTTATTTGCTTTATTAGTATAGAAAATAAAAGTTACTTACTGAAAAGTATTACGGAGAGCCAAATTATCATCGCAGCTGTTACCGACTATATCTAAGGAAGAAATAGCCAACATTCATGTATATATACACTCTTAATATACATAAAAAGATGGCGGAGTTTTTTCAGGTATTTACCAAAAACTATAGTAATTGAAACAAGTGCTCAAGGTAACACTTTTATAAAGTATGTTTATTTTTTTACTATACAGGTAATGTGAAAATGTACATTTATTACGATACTTAGTAACTTAACTATACTTAATTACTTACTCTTCCTCATAGTAATAAAAAAAATATAACAGATTTAACCTCTACTAGCACATTTCGTCATAAGAACTATAATAAATATATTATAAAGAAAATACCGAATAACGAAGAAAAATTCAATGATCTTCCTCAAGAAATATTATATCGTTTCAGGCTTTGAGTTTATTACTCCATCATACAGGTATGTATGTATGTATATCATAAAAGTAAGTGGACCTCAACTCAGCTGGCGATGAAATAAAATAAATAACTTTTTACTTAGTTTCTAAGGTACGAGATAGTATTAAAAACCTTTTTTATATAATAAACATTAGCTATAAGCTATTTATTTACTATTACTGTCACTGTTCCAAACATTTCTTTCAAATATTATAAGGCATATAGTATTTCTATGTAGGCCTTTTTTATGGAGAGTGTAACCAGACAGAGAACAAACATAGCTAATGTATTTCCATAGGTGCAAATTATAGACTATTAATAAGTATATTATGCAAACACATCATTATTGAATTGCATTTTATTTAAAACAATACGTACACAAATACATTTCACACTTATTTACAAAAATACACTTATGGTTATCTTATAGTTACATTAAATATCCTTAAATAATTTATTTTAATAAGAAGGCAAGATATATTTACAAAAATTCTGGTATTCGTTTCAATTTGATTAAAAATTGTATCAGTATAAATCGTTGTTTAGAAGCCAGGACTTGAAACTAATTTACGAAATTTTAAAAGTATTCGACACATGACATACATTCGACATTTATTTTTCGAATTAAAATTATTGGACGTTTTACAAATAAGTATCCATTTTAATTTTTTAGTTACGTAAAAGCAAAGAGGTTTTACACTGACGAGTTGAAATGTTAATAATGTTTATACAGTATTTAGTTCAGGGGAGTTAGGTTAACAATTGAGTCAATATACAATCATTGTAACAAAAGTATTTTGACAAAAATGACGCTATTTAAAGAACAAAGAAATTGAAGATAATTTTATTTTAAAGACATTTTGCGATTCTTTTATGAATATGTAAGACCACTTTCAGGATTTTATTTATTTTAAATTTTATTGTTAATCAGTAAATTACGTGTCAGATTTCGTATCGAGTTGTTTTTCAATACTTTAACAATTCATAATACATTCCGAAATCTTACTCCCATTGTTTTAAAAGCATTTTATAACATTGTTAACGAAGTTCATAAACTAATGCATAATTTAAGAATTAATATATACAGCTTTAACCTCTTAATTTAGTAACTTCGTATTGTAAAATAGCATATTATCTCCCATAATAGTTGGTTAATACAAAAATATCGAATTGTTATTTCTCGAGATAAGCGCTATGAAATACATAAAGTCACTAGCTATTTGTATATCACCATACGTTGTTTCTTCATCAATCATCTGGTATTTGCTTATTGATTTTAAACTGTTTAAGGTGGAACGGCAGCAATATTGTTGGGCATAATTTCCGATTCGCTTTCAGCCGTGTCTGTATCACTATC
>JAOSYY010000007.1:10245183-10262596 GCA_025727935.1 Hebomoia glaucippe
TAGCAATGCAACTCAAAGGTTCAAGACACTTAGAAACTAATAAAATTGACACAATACATGTCTACAATGAAAATATATTAGTATGTATGAACAAATTATAAATAAACCACAATTCAAAATATACCTGAACATTTCTTTCATAAACATTTAGCTGATATTCTGACTCAATAACTGTTCCGCCAGGTTTGTAACTTTGGATCTTTAGCTGTTTGGCTGGTGTTGCCCAACTGCAAATTATATTTAAATTATTATCAAATCTATAAAAAACATATTTATACATGTATAGATACATATGACACATCGGTATATTTTATAATTGAAGAATGAGGCTGTAAAGTATTACTACTTGGTCATCTATAATAGGGCTTTTCAAATAACTTATAACTGAGTCAATATTAAACACTGTACAGCTTAAAGGTGTGCAAAAACAAATACCTAAATATGCATCTATCTATTTTTCTTGGTCATTGTGTAATAAATGTAAAGTTTATTATTGTTGTTATTTTAAATATTTGGACACATTTATTCAGTTTGCCCCTAACTTGTAATTTATTATATTGTAATTTACAAAAAAAATCTACAGAATATTGATTTAATAGTGGTAAATAAGAATAATGTTGCGAATCACACAAACTTTAGCAGAGGATTACATGGGGCCTTGGAGCATTCTGATCTATAGGTAAGCAACCCAATAAAAGTTGCGGTTACCATTCTGTATTTCATAATGAAACTTAAGTTTGAATCTTAATAATTATCTAAATAATTCCTATACATGAGTTTAAAATTTTCATAAGTTTCATTATAAATTGTCCTTGTATCACATCTTATATTACAGGCCACAGAATTTGTAATTTTACCATTCATCAACTTGTATGCCCATCACTTCAGCATATCTGTGGATCTCCCTTTGACACATCTCTAACAATGTATAATCATATCCCTTTATTTGTAAATTTAAACAATCGTACACAGGCTCATCTGGTTCCATACTCTGTAAAGTGAAATTATTACCTGTTATTATGTATCTTAGTACTTAGTACGATTATTGAGAATAAAATTCATTATAATAATGATCCAGATCATTTCAATACTCACAATTAAATAATTTGGTTCATATAGGTCACTCTTTAATCTGTTTGATTGACACTGTGCTATACCTGAACCTATTTTTAAATTTTTATTTATCTTTAAGATATTATTACTTAAGGAGACCTGTAAAAAGAGTCATTTTAAATGTTACTTCAGGTTTATTCCAAATTTATTTCAATGTTTAATATGAATACTTACATATTTAAAAATTTTTGTGGAAAACATTGCTGTCACAATACCCCTGTCTATAGAGATCTTCAAGGAATATCTATAAGGTATATTTAACAATATATAATTTTTAATTGTTTAAATATGAAAGAAAAACTGAAATGCTTAGTGTATTTTCATTTTATATTTTAGCAAATAGTTCATAAAAATAAAATACAATTAATCCCAATTAAGTTATAGTATTCTTTGATTTAATGTCTAATAAGTATTTAGAATTCTAAATTTCGTAACTGAAAAGTGAAAAGTAAAAACAATAAAAGCAACCTAAAATTATAAAACACAGATTACACACTATGTATACAGATCTCTACACATCAATGATGAAATCTCTATAACACTTAGGAATAATATGATATCCACAGCTTAAATAGAGATACTTCATATTACGTAAGAGTCGTGAGCTTTCTTCGGAAATTTAAAGTAAAAAATTACGTAGCCCTACAGAACAAAAACAAAGAGCATCCAAAGCATATTGTTATTTTCAGTTAGTTTATGCAACCTTTATATTAAAAGGGTAATTTGTTAAATATTTCCAATAGAAAACCACAAAGTTAGACAAATAAATCACGTGTTATCTGTTAATTCTTTATAGTCTATACTTTCTTATCTATTTCAGATTTCAGATTGTCAAAGTATCGCATTAAAAAAGGTTAGGAGACTTGCGTAAAAGTTGTAAAATTTAGAGTTCAGTTTATTTTTTTACAACGCAAAAATTACATCATAAATGGTGAATTAATAGTATTTGTGAGTTTATTAAAGTTAAGGGAATGGCGTCTACGGGTAGTACACCATTTCCTAAATGGCAATTGGCCATTCTTCTTGGTGCCCCTCTGGCTATCGGCTTAGGTTATCTCTATTTGAGAAACCGGTTTGAGGATCCCGAAAAAAAGAAGGAAGCTGAACTCAAAGCAAAAACAACAATTTCTTTGGATAATGAAGAAAACGCCAAAGCTTCGGAAAGTGCTATCGACCGCGCTATGAAGTTAAAAGGTGCTGGAAACCGTGCTTTTCATGCAGGCGAATATGATAAAGCTATCACTCTGTATAATGAAGCGATCGAAGCATGCCCCCCAAATCGCCCGGTGGATTTAGCTACGTTTTATCAGAACCGGTCTGCCTGTTATGAGAAACGAGAAATGTGGGATAAAGTAAAAGAAGATTGCACCTTAGCATTAAAACTAAACGAAAAGTATGTTAAAGCATACCTCCGGCGATCCCGTGCAGCGGAAAAAAGCGGTGATCTCGTTCTTGCTTTAGAGGATGTCACTTCAGCATGTATTTTGGAACAATTCCAAGTTCAGAGTTCATTAGTGAATGCCGATCGCATCTTGAAAGCACTAGGCAGACAACATGCTCGAGAAGCTCTTGCAAAGCGGCACCCTGTGATGCCATCAAAGCATTTTATCAAAACTTACTTTTCAGCTTTCTCTGAAGATCCTATTGGAAAAATTCATATTGATGACAGTGAGACCGGAGGGTTTGTAAAAGCTAAACAAGCTCTAGTTGCTCAAAATTATGATGCTGTTGTAGAAGCGTGCACTGAAGAATTAGACTCAAATGGGAAATATAAATTTGAGGCACAACTTTTACGGGCAACTTTCTACCTCCTTCTTGGTAGACATGAAGAAGCTCAAGTTGATTTGGGAACAGTAATTGATAGTGATGCTTCCATAAAAGTTAAAGTGAATGCATTAATCAAGCGTGCATCTTTGTATACCCAATTAGAAAATACAGACAAGTGCCTTGAAGACTTTGCTAATGCTGCACAGTTGGATGCAGGAAACTCTGATATTTATCATCATCGAGGACAAGTCTATTTGCTTTTAGAGCGAATGGATGAAGCTACATCTGAATTTTCTAGAGCAGTCGAACTTAATCCTGACTTCTCTATTGCTTACATACAGAAGTGTTACGCTGATTACAGACATGCTCAACTCCATAAGAATGTTGAAGCTTTGGGTAAAGTGAGAGCTGATTTTGAACGAGCATTAGAAAGATTTCCAAGATGTGCTGAAGCGTATATATTGTATGCTCAGGTGTTATCAGATCAGCAGGAGTGGGGTAGAGCCGAAGCCTTGTTTGATTCTGCATTAGCTGTAGATCCCAAAAATGCCACACTGTATGTCCATAAAGGTCTTGTCCAGTTACAGAAAAGCACCGACTTTGATAAAGCTGTAAAGTTAATTAACAAAGCAATAGAAATAGATGACAAATGTGATTTTGCTTATGAAACACTTGGAACAATAGAAGTTCAAAGGTAAGCTATCTATTATCATATTAAAAGAATCTTATACTTATAATTGTTGTAAATTGAGTGGTAGCATTTTCTTTAATAATATAACTAACTATAAATATAAAACTATTTGTTGCTCACATAAACTTAAATCGGGATATAATTTTATTCAATTTGGTCAGTACCAATCATCAATTTTAACAAGTCTCATATCAGTATATGAGACTTGTTAAAATACTAGGCATTTCCAGCTATTTATATATGAAACAGTATTGAACTTGTATTTCATATGGAATTTATAGAAACAATAATTTAGTTTATAAATTCATATAAGAATAACAAAACCAAACCATATCCTATTTTCTAGATATATATTAAGCTATGTAAATATATTATTTACAAGAATTATTGCATAAAATCAATAAAAATTCATTATATGTTAAAATATCTAATTAAATCTTATTACTTGTACGCTGTAAGCGTGTTACATTATTTATTAATGAACATCTTATATTTATAACCTCATAAGATTTTAAATTATATTCAGAGAACATATTATTTGCCCTTTCACATTACAATTTTTTTCCAGTATCAAATTTTTAATGTTTTAAAGAATAAATGAAGTAGTAATACATAATTACAAATCTGAATGTTTCATAGACCTGGGATTCTTTCCCTCTAATTAATGTGACTGAAATACAAGCATAAACAAAGTTTCAATGTACTTTCGCACTCTGCAAAAATCTGTATCACAAAAAAGTAAATACATTGACAAACAACCAAACATATAATACACGTTCCATGGATAAATGTTAATTGGAATAGTCTTGCAATGTATGTAATGCTGGGCTCACTTGATGTGTCAATTAAAAGTGAAAGGACTTTTAAATTACAAGATTGAAAAAAAATTATTTTAATAATTAACATTTCAGAGGCAACTTAAGGCGTTCATTGGAACTTTTCGAGAAAGCAATTGCTTTGGCTAAAACAGAATTGGAAATGACACATTTATTCAGCCTTAAAGATGCTGCAGCTGCGCAGTTAAAGGTATCAGAACGTTGGGGACTCGATTGGACTGTAAGCTAGGCTGTTCTTCAAAAAAGTTGCATCATTAAAAATCTATTATTGTATCTAATAAATTTGTTGTGATTGTCTAAGTAGGGTGGTGACATTAATATTATTTTACATCAAGTTATTTTAATTTATTGTTTATTAAATGTGTATTAACAAGCTATTTCTGAAGCTCAAATTGCATTTTATGAAGACGATCCATTGTAACGGTGCTGTTCTGCATTGCTGTATATTTCATACAATAATTATTTGAACCCTACTTTAGACTTTTAAAATACGCTGTATCGAATGTCGCCGCCGGTAACTCATAATCTTTCTAATTTCACAGACATCTTAATATATTATATATATGAATAGATTCTCTTAATATTTTAGACCTGTTCATAATATCGACGTTAGAAATCTTACACATAGAAACTCAAACCCGAAACCCGAAATAGTTTACCAGACCTTTTATGTTTATCGACTTTGAGTTTGGTAATAACAAATTCAGTAAAATTATAAATATAGCATTTAATTCTCCAGTTATCAATATTTGCTAATCGTGATTACTTCAGTGGTAATTTCTTAAGGTTTATTTAAAACAATATGCTATTTACTACGTGTTTCCTTTCCAATGTCGATATAATATTATGTTGTCATGAAAATATATTAAGGATTATTATCTGAAGCAATATATTGAAAAATATGACCTTATAATTGATTATATAAACATTTTCAAAATATTCTTTATTAGTGTTATTGTGTGGTTTAAATTAGTAAATGAGTACTTCATATTGAAGTTAATAAAAACTTGGCATTTATATGAGAGGAAGAATATATTGATGTGTGCAACGTGATAAAGATAAAGTTTTGAATTTTGACTACTAGAGACGAGTAATTTTTCTTAATTCTCTCGATTGTTTGATTTATTGAAAATATAACTTTTTATAAATTAGCAGAAACAAACATTTAAATAATTATAAATTGCATTTATGTATGAACTGTAATTTTACATTACAATGAATCATTTCATTTCTTAGTGCTGAGTTATATGTAACACATACGTTAACGACATCCATGGCTATGTTGGGATAAAATTTTATTGATTTTATATATTTCAATAACAGTTTGCATAAACATTTCTTTGATAGCAGTATCGAATGTGTGTTTGTCGCTAATGACATGTGATTTTCTGATTTGTCGGTAGTTATCAAAAGCATTTTATTTGTTGGGTCCAAACAATAAGATCTCGGAGTTGCATAAGGCACAACGACTATTTTAGGCCGTAACATCGTTACTATGAATAACAAGTTTGAGTTATACGGCGGTACACATAAGGTGCATCCAAGATGTTACTGTAGCTGGTATATTTATAAGTTAGTAATTATGTACTAGTCGGATATATATTTTATTTGTTAAAAAAATTAGTGATGAAAATTAAGCATATAGCACCTACATACATTGGATGCACCTATTTTACAGTTTGAACATTGATTTAGAATTAGATTGCTAATGTGGTTCTACAAGAGTTATTACCTCACCGATAGTAAATAGTTATCAATTTATGAAAACTTCAAATATATACATAAAAAGGTAAATATTGTCTTATTTTATTACATTGCTATCCCACAGGTTAATTTTAAAAAATCCGTTACATATTTCGAAAAGTGCTATGAACGATTTAAAAAAGTCGTTTAAAATATTTTTATTATCTAGAAAAAAAACGTCGTTCACTAAAATTTATGTGTCATGGATAGATTTCCGCCTAGACTCACGTGCTTAAGTAGGTAGTTCTATTTTTCTTACGTCTATATAAATAATGTTATTTGTACTCTTAGTGAACTTTCGAATATTAAATGAGTGGGAAGTACTTTTGAAAAAACATTTTAATCTCGTTTGTTTCACCTAAGTCCTGAACTAGTCTAGTAAGCGTTTCAATTTCAAGCATAAATTTTCGATTGTTCGAAATGAAACAAAAACAATCCAAAAGCATCTGATTAAATATTTATTTCGCGCGAACCAAGCAAACCCCCATCTTGTCTGTAATAAAAAAATATCTAGTTTGTCACATGAATCTAAATGGCCATGAACTGCGATGCATTTTAATTGCATTTGTTTCTGTTTCTTCATTTTGATAAGAATATCGACTTGTCTTTTGTGTTACAATGGTACTTTTAAATATGATGTCTACGGCGAAGATCCATTTCGTAAATATTCACTACTCTCCATAAATCAAAATAAAGTTGCAAGGCTTCGTTGCTCCACAACAATTAGATGTCAAGGTAGAAAAATTCTATTACTGAGTATTTTGTTCATGTTTTTTAAGATCCTATTTAATTCATGTATATTTTAATCAAGTGTTTTGTGTAGCGTTATTTCACTACTGGCTACTGGCCCACTGCTAAGGACATTAGGTACGTCTTCTCCCAATCTCCATACAGTACTATCCTATTACTAAGTGTGCACTAACATCTTTTTATGTATTGATTTAATTAATGTAAAATAATGTATGCGTGATATTTGTACGTGTAAAAAGTTTTCCCGTTACAAAATATTGTCAGATATTACAATGCATACTTACTTAGAATTCAATAATTAAGATATCTATATAATTCTCAGACGATACACATTTGTTTATATACAATTGTTGAAATACTGGTGCTTCTAAGGACCAGGTTGAAAGAAGTTAGATATTTTCATTAAAGTACATAATAAATAAATACTTTTTACCTTATTATTTACACACACATTATCTGTACTCTAAACCTTTTTTTTTATTTTCAAAACGTCATTATATAACATCGAAATTTCATTATATTTCCAATCTTATAAACACTACTGTTGAAAGCAAATTATTTTAGTTACAAATGTTTATTGTATACTTTTTTATACTTGCCTTTTTATGTAAAATATCCTTGAGCCTTTTATGTTTCAACTGCTCTTCAACACATCGCGATGAGGCTGGATGCGCAGGGGATTTCGCTATACCGTCCTTTGGATTCAATTCCAGTCGAAAGTTTATAACTAACTGTTCTGGAGGTGCTACATTTCAACTAACTACTAATTTGCTTTTCTACGGAATACCTTATATTCTTATGTCCGTAATGTTGTGGAATTTAGGTCCATCGTAACGTCTGTTGATACTATACTCGGAAATTCTCTACCACGGGTATCTGCATAAAAATCGTGTTCTCTCACTTTATGCCTCTTGATTGTTATAAAGTGATATTTTTCATATGTGTAATAGATATTTCTAGCTAAACTAAAGATTTCATTTGCACTTGTAATAGGTTATAGTAGAAACGTACCTATACATATTAAGTTTCAAAAACTTCGGAATATAATGTTATCTTTATTACAATTTATTTCAGTGCTTTGAAATGTAACACCTAATTAAGGATAAAGATAATACGATCACTTTTCACGCATATAAACGCCTGAAGAAAAATAATTTATCTACATTATGTAGTGTCCAACTACCTATGAGACATGATGACTCAGTTAATATTTACAACGTTTTTATAGAAGACACGATGTGTTTTGTTCGCTCTTGGACTGCCCGGGCTAAGCATGCTTGGATTGTCCAAAGAGGCTGTTATCAACTCCACAAAGGGGATCTTTTGCCTCGAACAATGACTATACCTACAAGGGCTATGACATGTAAATATGAGAGGCAGGTACTATTTTGTTTTCTAATTTCTAAAATTAATTGCGATTCAGTGATCTGGATACAGGAAGGCCACTGTAATATATAGAATAAAATCTATTAGATCAATTGCTCGATAAATGAGAGAAACAAATAATTCATTAACAATTTGTTTTATTTTATAACATATAAATTACTATTTTACTCTAAATGTAAGCAATATTTATTAAACTCAACTTTTATGAAATTATTTCAAACGGCCTTACGAGGAAAAGGCCAGTATTAGGTAGAAATCAGTCATTCAACATAAAAGTAGTACTGTAAACATCAAAATATTCGCTTTCAATAAAACTTCATAAAAAGCTCTTTCATTAAAACGAAACATTAAATACTTAACACGTTCTTTAAAAAACTCAACGAACATTCCTGGAATACTATCGTTTAAATCAGAATGTTTTGTAGAAATAATTTTAATTAGTATTTTAGCGATAACAATTAAGTTGCCCATTGGGTTTTAGCATAAAATTATTTAAAAAAAATTGTCCTTTAATGGGCTCCTTATGGGTCCGTCCTTAGTAAGGCCAATATGTTCCTAACATAGCCAAACTAACAATTATAATCTTTGACAAGCTTTTTTATGTGTAATAAAATAATAGACACCACAAACTGAGTACTTTCATTATCATCCCATGTACTTATGTTTATTAAATTTAATCATCTGTTCAATTAAAGACTTATTTTTATAGCAATATAAGAATAATTCACAGTCATAAAATAAGATAGTAATAGGTTATTTACATAAAAAATAATTTTTATTGACGATCGAAATAATAAATAGCCGTGTTCTTAAATTTGATGGAGCGTAGTGTGAGTGGAAGTATTTTGTCATTACATGACAATAATTATAACTTTTATTATAGTTGGCTGTTAAAGGAGCATGATCTTCCATGGTCCACCCGCCTTATATGTGAAATATGACAAGATATGATAAAATATAATAAATACAGGTATCTATTAAAATATTAATAATAGTATGTGTTGCAGATTGCCTAACGCGGAATATAAAGTATGTTTTTGTCAAGCTGATTGGTGCAATCTTGGATCTTCAATTCAAGACACAACAAATTTTATAAGTTCCATTATTGTTTCTTCTTTAGGCGTATATTTATTAGACATTAGATATATTACTTTATCTTCCGGTCATTCGTGATCTGATATTTAATGTGAACTGCAATAAACGTTGACTTTATCGGCTTATAAGCAGCTTTCACTTTATCCAAGTTGCCTGCGTCTATTTCTACGAAAAGGATGGTAAGAAGTGTGTGTGTTAGTGGGCCGCGTCCGCTGCACCATAAACATCTTTTTTGTAAACAAGTTAGCGTCAATGTAAGCCTACATAATTAAAGAAATATTAAAGTCCTAACTCATTATTTACCTGTAAGAACATTACCATAACTGTATTAATTTTCTCCAGTTATTAAAAAGACAAGAAATAAATATATAGGTATTTTATTAAATATACCTAAACTAACCTAATGCATATCGAAGTCATTAAATAATATTATACAAATAAAAGTAAAATAAATAATAAAAAAAAAACAATTTCTTTACGCTGATGTATAATTAATTCTAAGAATGATTGTAACTTTAAGTTATAATTAAATACTTTTTATAGGTTTATTTTATAAAGAAGCCTAATTTTTTAAGTTCTACTTTGAACGGTGGGTTTTATATTAAAAATTGTGAGTTTTATTTCTTATAGAGATTACTTCAAAACACAGATTTTTTCTAATTTATGTCTGTAATTATTAACCTCTTATCGTGATGTTCATAATCCTCTTTAAAGGCATCTTTTACAGCAGTATTTACGTTACCAGTAATCGCCTTTGCTATGAATCCTGTTATACCAGTGTCGTTTTTCCGTGTTTCAAAAAAATTGTATACCATTTCTTCTAACGTATCTTCATCGAAGGGTATGAGATCATTTAAGTCTATTTGTCTCTTATCTCGTTTATTATTTTTTTGTTTCGAAAAAGAATAATTATTTTCATCATTTTCTATAATGTTCTTTCTATAAATTTCTATAGGCACTTCGCTACCATCGCTAACATCGTACTTAATTCCTACATCCGCTTCTTGAATTTCAATTGATCCAAATCCTGCATCAATTAACGAAGTTAGATTTTGTGACCTACTTGTTCTAGTATTTTCTTTTGTGTCCGACTTTTTAGAATATTTGTCTTTTATTGGGTGTAGATGTTTAACTTCATTTGTTTCTAGTCGTTTAAGAAAATCTGTGTCTTGGACTGTATTGGATATGGGTTTCGGTTGTGATCCATACGTTTTTACTTTTGAATGTCCTTGTATAATAAGATACATTGGTGTAGTTTCTGTTGTAAGCTTATTATCGAAAGTTGATTCCAATTCTGTTGTTGGTGTCATCGGAGTAGTAAATCGCATATGCAAGTAAGGATCATGAGTTTGGGGCATTTGAGTTTCATGGAATAGGCTATTAAGAATATGCGGATTAACATGATACGGTTTTATATCAATTGGAGATTTACTTGCTTGACGTAGTACAAGAGGTGGGGGTTGCATAGTTTGCATTACTTCTAATTTAGTTTTGTCTTCACTATTGTGCTCTTTAAACACTTGTATATTTTCTGATGCATGCGCATAAAGATTATCCTCCAGTCTATCTGGATCAGTTGCTAAAGGCATAGACATCATAGCACCCAACATATCTACAGCACTAGTTTGGAGTTTAGCAGTAGTTGTATCTACTTCTGTAGTAGTTTCTGCAATAAAGTTAGCCTCAGTAGTAGCTTCTGTCGAAGATTGTTCGTAATATGGCCAAGTAGGTTGAGGTTCACTGAATGTCGCTTTAACAGACGGTAAAACAGTGGGAAGGAAGGGTGGAATTACTATTGGGATTGACGTAGTTGTTTGTTCTATCTCGGTTACAATTTTCGAAGGCGATGTGTTATAATAAGAGTTGGTGGGAGGGTCTCTATGTGGGATTACGTTATTTAAATCATTGTGGGTGTTTTCATTACTGAAAGGGGTAGTAGGACCCCAACCCGCATAATCACTGCTGACTGTATTGCTGGGAAGCGTCTGAGTCTTGTTAAAGTCTATAAACCATGTTTGATTACTATCTGTGGCTTCATATATAAGATTAGCTTCTTGTAGAGCAAACGATGTTATTAATTCTGGTGTTGAAATAGTATATCTTGCAGGTAAAGTAGCTTCTATGAAATTTGGAGACGGAGTTGGGCGAAGTAATTTTTTTTCTGGTGGTATAAATAAGGACGGCTTATAACCTGCAGGAGGTGGCGGTGGAGGTACAAGTATTGTAACTGGAAAGTGCTCATTAAATTTATAAGCATAATCCTCATACTGCTGCGAAGGAGTTAAATGATGCCTCTTTGGTACAACTGGTGGTCGTGATGAGACACTCGGTTTTCGTGAAGAGACTCCTAGAACCAGCACTTCGGATTTCTTTTCCGGGTAAAGATCTCGTTCGAGTTGAGTATCGTCTGCCCAGTAATGAACTTTCTCTAGCATAGGCGGCTCGTAGTCGTAAGTAGGATCATTACGTAATGGGTCTCCACGACCTGTCAGCGGCTTCCACTGATCGAAGTCCATTCGAGGTGAGAAAATAGAAGCGATGCTGCTCAAACTGTCACGTGCTTCTGTAAGTAGGAAATGTATCTTAAAATTGAAATTCTTACGCTGATTATTTTAAAAACAAGGTGATTAAAAAATATATAACAAAATTCTCACCAGGTAAATTTGGCATATGAATTTGTTTAAACGATCGTGAAACGGGATTCGATTCGGATCGCACATTATGCAGCAAAGATATTATCACGATGACAGTGATAAAACTCCTTACCTAGAATAGTAAAAAATATAATGTTAGGATTGAAAATTAAAAGTGACCTCGGGCATTATGCGACTAATTTCTGTAATATTATAAAAACCTTTCTCATTAACATTAACTACTATGCGCTATGCGCTTTTAAATTTCAGTCTATATATAATTCCGAATACTAGAAATAAAAATAAATAAGGCCGGCAGCAAAAACGTCACAATGTTAAAATTGATGTAATATGGCTAAGAGCTTAATGTCGGCAATGCGTCTTCTAGATTTACTGATCGAGGTGTCCATGGACGACGGAAATCGCTTAATTTAAGTGAACTGTATACTCTTTTGCCTTCCTATCGAATAAAAGTTTTTTATAGGTGTTTACTTATTGTAATTTGTATAAAGCTTAAATAAATGGGACATAGTTTCTTCCACCGTGATTAAGTTATTTTATAACAATCTTGGGCCTTTGTTTACGAATTGTAATACATCTTGGTTACAAATTCCGATACTTGTATTTCGTGTAATTAGAGCTGTGGTTGGTTAGTAACTGTTTTTCGGGCACGTAAGTAGCTCGTTAAAATACCAAGCAGCATGGCAGGATGAAAGACGAGCTAATTTAATACTATAACCACCATCCTTATATTATCCGAAATTCTTAACCTTGATTGCTCATTACGGAAAAATTACATGTAATAAATCGGTAAAAACTGCGTGCACCTGTACTTAATGAATTTATGCAAAACTATTATGGGATTCGCCCATAAAGAGAAATAAAATCCAAAAAGATTTTTACCTTTGTTGTCTGCCTGTCAATCTGAACGTATACCTTAATCTGCGAAACTACTCGAAAATTTTTGTCGCGGCTTTCGCAAGTGGATTAAACATTTCATGGAGCATATAGTTATTGATTATTGAGATGTAAATAAATATATTTTGATAATCCCAGGTCACGGTAAAAGTTATAGGCTTTTGTAAAATTTTCTTTTCTCCAATATATAAATATATTAAAATAGCCGCATGTCTGTAGATTCAATGAATTCACTAAAAATAATTGATAATAATATAAATAACTAGAAGTCCTTGACAAAGTTTACTGGAACGCAAGGGCGGTTTTTTTTCAACGGTCTTTGAAAACACAAATGCAGGAACGCACTCGATAATTAAAAGTTTGCTTAATAATATAATCAACTAGGAACCGAGCGTTCGAACATTTAGCAGACTAATCGACGGATTTTAAAGGTATTTTCGGTTTTGTGGAGAACCTTAATTTATTTTCTAATTGATCAGTCGATTTCTAAATTTCAGATGAATTATCTAAATTGACTTTCTATTTACTTTTTATTTTCATAACGACGCACGATTTGCTTAGTTTTTAATTTTAAATCGATGTCAAGTGCCTATTCGTAATACGACAATATACAACATCACTAGGACATTGATTATTTATCACCAGGACACAAGCGATGGTGGAAACGCATTACGCCGCAGTGAAAGCAACGCGTGTAGCGAATCACTAATATTTACGTTACATGACAGGAATCAGGCTAAGGTGTTTTGCATTTAATTTATTTTTCAATTATTGTCCTTTCACTGTCTTATATCACTAAGTTTCTTACTTATTCGATAAGAATTCGTTTACGCTAATATTATAAAGAGGAAATCTTTTATTGTATTTTGTTTGCATTTAATAGGTTCCGAAAGTACTTAACCGATTTGAAAAATTATTTCACTGTTGGGAAGCTACCCTATATCAGGTGAACATAGAAAATTTGACTTCCTTACTAAAAGTTCAATAATGTATCCCATGGTGTAAAAATCGAAATAAACGTGAGTGAAGCCGAAAGTATACAATAAGAAACATCTTTTGAAGTATAGATAACTTTATACTTAATCCCATTTTCTTTCCTGTAGTGTAAATATTCTAATATTATTTGACAAAAAACGATTATGTAATCTTATTAGTTACTTACAACACAAAAATTACCTCTGAAAACAATTGATATTCATATATGTATACTCGAAAGAATAAACTACGATCGATGCTTCACGTAAAACAAACATTTGTATAGACTCGACAACTTTCCATTTCTAACCAACTGATGTTAACTCGATCCTCTTCTATATACTATCGGATTGAAATTAATACCGATATCGGACGTTATTGTGGACAAGAGTGAAAACGATGGTGGAGTGTCTTGAAGATTTTGTTACATATTTGTCAAGGTCTAGAAAGTAAATACGCTTGTTTGTTAAAGCAGTTTGATGGATTTTAATTTAACTTTTAGAGTAACATGATTTCATTTAGTTATATCAAACGAGAACAATACCTATTTTTTAGATTTAGTTGAATACACAGTTCAGTTGTATATATCGTAATACCTATCTAACTTTTGAATTTCTTTAAAAGTGAGCACGTATTTCGCTATTCGGTTAATAACGCTTAGCCTCCGTCTTTATATAAAAATTAAGTACTCACAAGTAGCCAAAGCTGAAAGCTTCTTAGTAATCACTGGAATTTATTTCTACAAATATAATTATAATAGTTTATAATAAAAGACTGGAATAACGTTTATTGCTTGTAATTTTTTGTATTTTATTCATTATCTTTGTCTGAAAGACAAAACCAGTTTTTGTGTTTTTAAATAATTACCAACAAACACACCTACAAAACTTGTAGCTATCTGTTTATTCGGCAGTGAAAGTTTTTAAGGCATTTATTTATTATTCTCGGATCGATAGAACACACGAGACAGCTCTCGGTAGATCTACGGAGCGAAGGCGTGAGAACCGAACACGGAGACCGAGTGGCGCCACGGGCATTTTGACCACCATGAGCCCCGATGCGCCTAAGGCCAGATGGCAACACTGTTATCATATTTTTATTTCCACCAGTCATATTGACTGTTACTTGGCAACAGCAACGTAGCTGACAACTTCAGACAGATGAAAGAAATATTTTCTGTCATATCACAGGAATGTTAACTCTAAACCTTTACATAGATAAATTAAGAAAGCATAACACAGATTTCCCAAAATATCGCCGACAGTATAAGTAAGAGTACATAAACGTTTCGATTATTTTCAGAGCTGGGTTTAATTTTCACGTCTTATAATTTAAATATATGTTTTTATAAGGTAATTTCACTTCCCTGGCCTTTGACACTTAAGTCATATTGTTTAAGTTCTTTTTTTTTAATTCTAATGCTATAGCGTCTACGTTAGCGTCAGAATTTAAAAGCTCGCAAGTATTAATACATGAATTCAGACTAAATTAAAAAATGTGTAAGGCACGCAGCTAATATTATAAAATAAAAAAATATTTATCTAGCAATCTTAATTCTGAGTCTGACTAGATTTTATTCCCGTTTCGTACCATATAATTTTACACAGGTCTGTATGCTACGCAACGGTCACTCACACTGTGATTTAAAAAAATGTTTTACATATATTGCCGCAAAGTTTCTGTAATGTTACATTTTTACGTTTAAATTTTAAAATTATTATAGATACATTAAACCCTGGACGGGTATATAAAATACCGAGAGCACTTTTTAACACGATTATTGAAACTTGTAGCTTATTAAATGGGCGACGAACATGTAAAGATATCACAATTCATTAATATTCACAGTTGGGGGTGTACATTCATATTTAAGCTGGTGTAAGTGGTAAAAAGCTTTTCAGCTATTTTAGAGACTATTCCTCAATACAGTATGACTCGGAATTACGCGAAATTTTCTTTATCTACCTAGTCTACGTTAGAACTTTTGACTTTAATGAATCGGATTGAATTTTATCATGCAACCCATTAGAAAAAAGTGCAAGCTCCAAGAAAGACCTAAGCCAATCTCAACAATTCTTCTACGTTGTTTTGGGGTAGTGCGACATTATAAAGAATTTACAAAGAAAGAAATAGTGTCTGTTAAAAAAATGTTCTTAAATATTGCACCTTCTGACATATCTATAAAAGTGTTGATCTTTGTTAAAGAGGCGCCTTAATAATTTTTATTAGCTTTACATTTAATAAAACTGTATAAAAAATATTTAATAATCGTAAGTAGCTACACACTGTAGACCGTCCGTAAGCCAAAATTTGACCATTATTTATTAAGTAAGTCAATTTATTTAATAAAAAATTGAGAAATGTTGAATATTGGACCTAATGTTTTTAAATACATTATGCGTTCTGTACTTTATTCATATGAATTTTGACTATTCAAATATTCATGTTCCTCAATGTACGCAAAACTTTCCAAGTGGCTTCAAATATTTCGCTTCACATATTAAGGCGTAAATAATGTAATAATTGTAAAAATTAACTAAATAGGTGCATGTTAACATATTACAATACAGATTGGAAGGTTATGCGTTCATTTCGCTCGGTTGTAATTTAAGCCTTAAGGTTGTGTCAGACTTGAAAGATTTTTATTTAGAATTATTAAAAAGTCTATCTAATTTTTATGCTTTTTAATTGTGTTTTTTTGTTAGAATAAAATAGTATAGCTTCACTTAATATATTATAAAAGTACATCAGCTCTCTCAACGATTATCGAACATACAATTTACTTACCAAAAACATCATTAATATTTAATCTTGGTAGATAAATGCACTGTTTATCACGAAACACCTCACACGTGAAGCCTACGGCACAATAAGCTGTACGCGTTTTCCGTGCGATGTCTGCGGGCTGTCTGACGACGACTGTCATAACGCATAGGACTTGTTCTTACAATTTTCAAAGCTATTGTCTTGGCACGTGGTAAGAACAAGGCACTTCTCGGGGTCTCTGGCCCTTGTACTGAGTTTGATGCAATGAATTCCATCAATGGACACTCAAAACTAATACGACAATCATGCACAACTTCTTTAATATGATTCTGAAGATGTTTCAAAATGTTTATATTCAACGCGGTATAGTCTTCTAGGTAAGAGAAAGATAATATAATAAATAAAATAATGAATAATTATTCTGTTGGGATATGTAACGTCGACATGTGTTTCAGTTATCACGCAGACATAACCAAGAGTTTTGATTGGAAATGCACATGTTATCCTGAAAACTAAGCTGTTAAAGCTTTGAAAAAAAATTATTAAGAATCAATTAAAGTAACCCACTGCATAGCAACCAGTTATACTCATATGATTTAATTTGATCATACTGTGGCAAAAGTAAACATTTTCATATTTGAGGATTCAGAAGTTCATTACCTACACGTTACCTACCGTTATTTCGATATGCATTGTATGCAAATTCATCTGCTTACTGCAGAATAAAGATAAACCATAAT
>JAOSYY010000007.1:10272996-10294706 GCA_025727935.1 Hebomoia glaucippe
GATTAAAAATTAGGGGTTGATTGTTGAGGGGTGAAAATTTGCGATTGTATGTATTTTTATATGTTGTATCATAAAAATAATAGAAATTAAAATTTTAGTCTAAAAAATAAAAATAAAAATTAGGGGTGGACTACCCCTAACATGTAGGGGGATGAAAAATAGATGTTGGCCTATTCTCATAGATACCGGATAAGCACAAAAAATTCATCAAAATCGGTCAAGCCGTTTCGGAGGAGTTCGATTACGCACCCCGCGACAGAAGAATTTTATATATTAGATGTCTATAGAAATTAATTTGTCTAGAAAATATATATTTTAAATTGTTGCAATTGCTGGGGATAGTCGTTAAGTGCTATGCACGTTTCGATTTCAGTCTATGAATTTCTGAATACTCGAGATAAAAATAACGCCTTAAGGTTGGCAACGCGTCTTCTAGATCTACTGATCTTGGAAGTGTCCATGGGCGACAGAAATCGTTTAATATAAGTGAGCTGTATGCTCGTTTGCTTTCCTATCGCATAAAAGAAAATAGTTTGTTGTCTTTGATGGAAGTTTGAAGTCGAAAACTGTCGGGACCATTGTATTTAATTTAATTTTCGACTTGTGAGCAATTAAAAAGAACGATAAATAATTTCTACTGTAGAGCAGCACTTAGGATTGCTTCCTTAGTATCTATCTAGAAATAAGTTTCCTTAAATAAAAACTTACGCCCAAAGGAAGCTTAAAAACAATCTTTATATTTAGATTTATTTAAGCTTTATTTTGTATAGCACTATTAATTTAATGCACAAATAGCTATTAGTACTATAATAAGCTTAGCTTTTTTGATATTATTTCATTAGTAAGAAATCGTTGTATTAGTATGTGAGTATGTTTTGAACATTGCAATTTTAAAGCATGTTTATTAGATATGTCTTTTTGTATTACTATTGCTCTTTTTAAAAATTATAAAGTGTATAAAGTTTTACAAATATATTACTATTAATTTCTAAGAAAATTTCATCGACAAATTGTCCAATATCTGAGTAGATGTTGATAAATTACCTCAATTCCTTTACTTATCAAACTATAAAAATTCATTGAAATTGGTCTATTCGTTTAAGTGTTACGATACCACAGATATATACCTCAAATAGATAACTAAATATAAGAACGGCTATCTATTTTTCTCTAAAGTTTTACTAGATTAAAAGTGACGATATGTTTTTGACTAAAATAATATCATATAGACCTTGAAGTAGATACGGATGTGCGTAATCTGATATATTTATATAAGTTAAGTAAATAACTGACTAAGATAAGACAATTTATTACATCATTAGCTTATATCTTGTGTTTAAATAAGAAAATAGACAAACCATATTTGATTTTGAAATTATATTTTTAGCGCGTTATTCGATAATTCAAAATTTCTTTGATTTTCCGATACTCGCGAAGTGTACAAACTTTTTATAAACACATCCGTTGTATTCGAAATGTGTCCTTTCTATTGGCTACATGAACACAATAGATTCTATTATAAATACTTATTTTGTTATTTATTTCATTTCACATAGAAATTGGATATATTTTATGGAACTCTATAAGTAGGCCAAATAGAAAAATTCAATGTACCGTAATCATTTTAAACGAGATGGCAATAGCTATCCGATCCGTAGGTAACGGCGACGACAACGATTACCCTGGAAACCCAAACCGCTCCAGCCAGCGCAGGCGAGGTCCCTTGTTCCGCTTACATCCGGTTAGTTTTAATAGCCACCGCGCTAAAAACGCGACATCGCCCAAAAAAAAAAAAAAAACCCTTGTTCCGCGTACCACTCACCCGGGTGAGTATCCGTCCCGCTCTTCAAGCGCCCATCCAAAACTGAAGCAGCCCAAGCCGAGGCCAATGCCCCCCGTGGGGCACCCTTAGTCTAGTAGCAGACACAGCGAGAGATATCGCGCTCGCCCAAAACATCCGGGTAATTTTAGTAGCCAATAGGTTAAAAATTTAACGTCTTTCATGAAAAAAAAAAGAGTTGGCAATTGTGGTTATATAAATATAAATGTTTGCTATACCTGTTTAAGGCAATTTGTCTATTATAAATTCTAATATGGTGCTTATAAAGATTTTATAATTACAGTTATTTGCCGTATGGATCGCCCGACGTTACCGGAACCAACCCGACCCTGACTACAAGGAGCCGCATGCAATATTTCCTAGAAAGAATTACTTATATTGATTTCATTAGTCAAAAAATCTTTAATTATACTCAGAGACAAAAGTCGATAGATATAATTCAATAATCTTCAACTAAACTCATTAGATGAATAGACAATTCTCACCTTCTAAGTGATCTCTCCAAATGTAGTAACTATCGAAAGCGATAGTTATGTCTAGTTTATTTAATACTTAGTAAAACTTGAATGATTGCTTATGTTACAGAATTCAGTGCCAATGAATACATAATAGGTGTGTGTTGATTTAAACTATTCGGGGTAATGAAGGTGAAATTAAAATATCTTTAAGGTTCGTACTCTAAGATATAACTCAATTCGCCAGTTGTATTTGAGATTTGTCAAAACTTTGTATAGGAAGTGCAGTATGATAAATCTTAAAATTACGTTTAAATTTGAGTCACGTCTTGCAACACGAGTTTAGGACGTGTAAGAAATATTTTTTTTAATTAATTTCCAATACGCAACATTAAAACCAATGTCTAAATACGTGTATATAACATATTCACGGAAAAAATATTGGAAATGTTGATCCAGTTAATTGAAATGTGCTCAATTATTTAGTTTTCAGAAAATTCGGGTCTTAATCTATTAAGCGAATTGAAGTTTATTTACTATGATAGTGCATTTAAGGTTATACGTTTAAGCGTTCTTTTTGTGTCTTGCCTTCATTTTGCTTGTATTTGGGTTAACTTTGTATTGTTTGTTGTGTTAAGTAAAGTTTTATAATTATTGTATCTAATATCTTATGTAAGTTTACGCTGTGTATTTGAAGTGTATTATGATAATAATGCCTTCGTTTTGAATCCATCGATTTTTAAAATTTTCATGCCGAGGCAAGTTAACATGTACAAAAAGCATTATTTTTTTAATGTAGATGGGTTTGTTACTAAAACTAATCTATGCAACGTTTATCCATTTATTCCTCAGGTAAGACACTACAGTTAAAATATCACCATTTAATTTACCAAATTAATCATAAATGTACGAATTTTATACTCCACCGTAGTCTACATTGTTGTGGTTTCAATAGATTACTAACCCCAGTAATTGTTTTATATATTGAAATTTTTTGTTACCACCAACAACAAATCAAATGTGTGAACAAGCGTGTGTGCTAAGAAACATGTCGATCAGGTTACTTTTCAGGCAAAATATCTTCACAATATTTCTATCCGTTTAGGAACCATGATGCCATAGACACAGAGAGAGACATATCAAATATATAACACATCTTTTTGAATTGGGATGTAAAACAAAGGTTTGTAGACATCCCATGTGTAAAAGGCTCCTAAATATTATGTTCTTTAGCTTTTATCATTGATATATAGGTTTTGAATCCTAGTCGCAGTATGTAATAGAATCTTTAGCATTACAATAACAATATTTGGTTATTGACGAAAATGAAATCAATATGTAGTAAATATATAAACCAACACTAAAATGTATTTTTTGTAGGCTACATATTAATAGTTAGGTACTAGTTACCTACCTAGTACTATTTTTTGGTACGCTTAATTGATAGAGACATGAAAAAAGTTGAAGTCTATTTATGGATAATTTTATGTAAATTTTGTGTATTTTTTATTTTTACTTGAATATAGCTTTAAAATCGTACAGTTATAAGTTTAGTTGTCTATAAGTTATAGTCATTTTTTAAGTGATTTTAGTTTAATTTTATTATCATTTAATATAATACATAATAGATATTTTACAAAATGTATGTATTATCGAGTATGGTAGTTTCGTTTAAATTGTCAACTATCTACCTGAAATATACCTGTGTAATTGTGTAATTAATAATCTTAATAAAATGTTGCGCATTAAAAAATGTTTTTTAATCATACCAATTCTATATAACATTTATACGTTGAGTGGCGGTACACCTTACTTAGGCCTGTCCTGTGACCAAAGTAGCCTCAGTTACAACACGAGGTATTACAAAATATGTTTCTAATGTAATATTCGCGAATATTGCCTAGCATTCACACCCACCTTGGTTTTATTTTAATGATTAAATAAAAGTAAGTTATGCGCCGTAACATCGGCTATCTGCTAGCGAAAGTGCTGTGAAGTACGGTCCAGTCGTTTCAGAGTTTAACCGAAACAAACTTTTTTTTTATGTATTGTACCTACTTTCATAAGCACTGAGAATATATTTTTAATTTTTAGACGATTGGACGTGTATTCTTTCAGACGGTTCAAATTTGTGTCTTACTTTTTAAGGGTGTGCTAATATGTGATTAAAATTAGTCTTGATATATTTATATCACATGTATACAGCATTGATTTTGAATAATATCCCCCCCCCCACTTGCCCCGAGTAAATAAAGCTTATAGAAAAACATGCATCCTTATTCAGTGCTCTTCGTCAACTCCTTTTTTTATGAATATTTATCAATTTGTTATGTTATAATATAATAAAAAAACGAGCTCACTTTAATATCAACATTCTAAAATGAACTAGGTGACAATCGTTTATTTAACATTATGTCGTGGAAAATTGTTAGTGTCTTACGCCTACCAGTGCGCAAGTTTTCTACGCACTGTCCGCGCCCAGACGACGGACTGGGCGGGGAGTCATTCGTGTCAACCGCGCAGCAGTAAGCTTAGTGTACACATCGATCCACTGATCGTCATTGTAACTGAAAATTATCTAACAACCAAAAGTGTAGTGCTTGCTAATCACGATGTCCTTCGATACCGATGAACTCCGTGACGAGTAAGTAAATTTATTATTAGTTTATAGCAAATTCCATTAAGTACCTTTTAATTAAGCGTAAAGACAATATCTGATACCGTATTTGTTTTTATAATTTTTGTTTTCATTCCAATCTTATTCCGGTACTTATAACAAATTAGTCACATTTTGATACCCTACCTTATAATGATGTGAAAAATCGTTAAAATAAGTTCGTGCGTATGTTACATTTAAGTTAGAAGTTTCCGGATTTATTGAGGACAAATTCATTTATAAATTATTTGGGTGCATTAATAAATTTGGTACCGTTCATAATAGTTCAATAAAATGACGTAACGATGTTAACAGACGCTGATTTACGAGGCTGTAAACAATAGGATACCTGAACGCTCGCTTATAGCTAGTTACATAGTGAATCTAGGTAAACTTGACTTGACCCAATTTCACTGCTAACCTAGTTTAATTCAAGTGTGTATGGACAGTTTAAAGTATTTATACAAGATGATCAATGTTATCTAAGCATAGTTCGGAAGCGCTAAAGCAATAATATAGCATGTGAATATTGATCACAGGAAAGATCGGTTTTCTTATACGTAGAAAAACAAAAAGCTTTCTTTATTTCCTTCATTATTCTTTAATGATGGACATTAAAAACCCGAATGTAAGGCTCATTTGTTTGTAAGTGATGCAGGAATATTAGTAAATGAAATCAAATCTAATCTATTTTATACAGTTACAGCTTTTGGGTATGATAAAGACGACATAAATCAAAAGCAAATGGCTACAATAATAATTTATTAGATTAGATAAGTTTCACAGCTTTTAAAAATTGTTTGGTATTTAGCACTGTATAAATCGTATTGTCCTCTATATATTTTATATTGATTTGCAATTGGTGACAGTTAACCTATGGATTACGACATACAATTAATTATTATTAATAGAAATAATATTCGGTTTTAGCTACACAATTAGTGAAGGGACTTACGGCTTATTTTCCTTATTTGTTTGCCTTTCTACAGTCAAGGGGAACATAAAAGTGACGTTAGCTTTTACTGATTGTTACATTAAAATAATCCCGAAATTAAAATATTAATAAGTGTGAAAATAAAACAAATATTGCCTTTCATTTATAAAGATACATATCGATTAAATAGTGATCTATGAATCGGATTAAATATTTATGAGTACGATTTTTGTGATCGTCGATTTTAAGCTACATTGCTGTAAAAGTCGGGATACTTTACAAATTGACATCAATTTTAAAAATAAATCGTATCTTGAAGAGACGTGTGTGGCTTTGAATGTTTTCAAATATCTATTCGGCAATCTATGTGCAGTAACTGAGTATGAGAAATACATTCTCAGTAACAATGAATTGAACGCAGTTCGAGTTAATAAGGTATCGAAATAGCTGTCTTACCACATTTGTTATTGTGCTCTCGTAACTAGACGTCGTGTAGTGAGTGTTAACTGAGATTAATAAGCGCATCAGATAAGAAATAGGTAAGTATTCAATTATTTAATACATAGATATTAATTTTTAAAGTTTTATAAATATTATTTATTGATACATAATTTCTGTTTAATAGATTTTTTAATTAATTTATATAATATGTTTATATAGTATATTGTAAATACGTAAAGTCATTTACTAAATAAAATAAAACTCGTAGATATAGTTCCGAAAGTAGCAAAACATTGAAGAATTAAATTAAACCTTAACATCTCGATTTTCACTCATTACAAATAATTTAACTCAATAATTAAACACATACTAATGAAAGTAAATATTTAATTACAAATAAAAGTTCATTTTCTTATTAGGATATATTTTCTCTGCTATTAATACGACCTTGTATAATGTTGCTTAAACTAATACCTACAGTGTTATCTACACGATACGTGACACATTGAATATGACACATATGTACATGTTGCAAAAAATAGCTGTTTTTAAGCCCAAATTTATAAAAACATGATAATTTAAACTTTTCATTTTTCACGTTGCTTATAATAATGATATCAAAAATAATAAAAGAAAAGTGAATTATAACATATCCTTGTTATTATAACTTTATATGTATTATGTATACATTTTCAGACGAAATAAAAAAATCCAAACAAGAATACCTCAAATTATTATTCATTAGAAATTGTCAACCATGGCCAGTAATATGATTCACGCCGACATTGAAATGTGTTAGTTTTAATGTGGTAAAGTCCATTTGTACATACATGTACTTGAAAATAAATTTCAAATATATTGTTTCTCAACGAATTATTCATTATATTTCAATATACTTCTATTCAAAAGTAGGTCACAGACAGATAATAATTACTACGGTTTTAAAATATTATTTTTTTATTGATTTCCGTGTTCGTAATATAGTTATTCGAACGTAACTTAAAATTTGATTACATCAATTATATTTTTTCAGTTTAACATGCCTTTCAATGGTCTTAAAGTCAGAAATGGCCATACAGAGCAGGGTGGTGAGAAGAATGGGCTCCATACTACACATAACGCTAGTCACCAGCCCCATAGAAAATGCTTCAATGATGAGGAGGATTACGATCAAAATACCACAGATATAATTGATTTAGACGCTGTTCGGTTGTTATTTCATTAAATATTCAATATATATTAGAACTTAGGTATATACAATATATTTCGTAGACTGATTAATTATTAATATAAATAGATTATTAAAAGAAAATTCATTAGATCAAATGACTTCATATTTATTCTTTTATAATCATGAATATGTAAGAAATATATATCATTCTAAAGAAAGGGGTAGGCTAACTAGAAATTGCATTATGTGTGTCAAAACAAATTATTAAATCATTCGTTTATTTCTTCGTGTTTTTAATAACATATACGCTTTTAAATATTATAATTTACAGGTTATCTCAATAATATTTTTGTTTTGTTTCGATAATAATTATACAGATAGAGATAAAATTAACTTGTTTATAATTAATTTATTTCTTGTTACTGTAAGGCGTGATAATCACATTTCTCATTTTAAGTATTAAAATTGATTATAAAAAGAAAGAAATTACTTTTAATACTTGAGATATCCACAGCTGATTGAATGCTGCATTTTTATCGACACGTCGAAAAAGGATATAGAGGTCATGTCTATAAACTATGCAAATAATATACGTATAGTCATTGAGCTATCATAACGCAATAAGCAAATATATTTTCACTTTCACTTAAGAATCTATTTCAATTAGATTCTTTTCAAGTTATAAAACTCTGGCTTCCAAAAAACAAATTTGATTTTTTTCTTATGTAGGTATCCCGATGGGTCAGTGCGCCTACGGAACCCGAATATTGAACTCATGGATCAAGACATATTGTATCACCTCGCTTTGGGCAGTGGATCCCATGATCTTGTAGAGATGTTCGGTGACGTAAAGGTAATCAATAAATTTTAGTCAGTTTACCATATAATGAGTATAATAAACGTATTTTTATTAGGCACGTAAGAGTATTTGTCCATACATACCATTCTTGTATGGATGTGAGACCTGGCCCCATAAATTTTTGTGCATTATCAAAATGTTGACTTTTTATTGTAAAAAATGATAGACAAGTCTAAAACCAATATTCAGATTATAGCCACGACTACAAGATGATCCTTTAGATTTGTCATGCACCTAATGCTTTGAAATTTATTCATGTTTATTATGTATTATGACAAATTACACGGAAAAAAACTATAAGTGCTTAAGAAGCGATTTTTTTATAAGAACATGTCTCGGTCATAGATATATTAATCCTTATGAATTCAATTCGCCAAAATCTTTTAGTTTGTCTGTATGGGTGGCACCCCTAAACGGATGGAGCAGTTTGCCTACAACATAATGGCGGAGATTGGCCACAAATTGCCTTGCGGGACGACTCTTCAAGATATTAGCCATTTCTCCTATCGCTACTCTATGTACAAAGTTGGACCCGTACTTTCAATAAGCGTAAGTATCTCGTTTATCATCTATCAAGATACTAATAATTACTATAATATGTAACTAGCTTCTGCTAGCGACTTCGTTCGTATTCATTTCGATTTTTACATCTTGGGTTACATTATTGGACTTTTATTAAGGATCCCTATTTTTTGGAAATATAATATAGCCTGCCTTGATAAATATACTATCCACCACTGAAAGAATTTTTCAAATCAGACCAGCGGTTCCTGAGATCAACGCGTTCAAACAAACAAACTCTTCAGCTTTATAATAATATATTTGTAGAGTATATGAACTGAATTGTACATTTCAATAATTAATATCCTATCGATTTATACAATTTTCGAAATAAAGTATTTCATGGATGTTATTTTCAATTGGGTCGAATAAGAATCATATTTCTTGTCTCTAATATTATGTAATTGAAACAATACAGCAATTGAGTTAATTTATCTTGTCGGATCCATTTATGCAGCGGGATATTTCTCATTAAACTTTATTGAAACTAATACGACGTCCTTACATATTTTTTTAAAAAATGTTAGTATTTATTATTGTACAATTTATTTAACTTCTTGCTATGGTTCTATGAAAAGAACAAGAAGTCTTGGTTTTCTTATCTAGGAATTTCATTATCGTTTCAATAGGCACCGATTACATTATGCTTCAATTAACTTTCCGTTACATATACGAGTAGTACATTTAATAATATCTATTTTGTTTTAGTAAAATAATTGTTTATACTAGGCATACATCACTCGTTATGTTACAACTGGAATTTGTAAAATTTAAAAAAAGATTGTTGTATATTTTTTGTTCACATTTTGTCGTTCCGCACTTCCTTTCCAAATATATCTGACATTTCTCACATTTCTTGAAATCTTACAACAATCTCACATTTCTCAGTGCTTGCAGTATTCTTAAAAAGTGAGCCGATGTTTTCCTTAAATGAATCCTTTACGGCCCGGTTTCACGTTCAGTAATTACATTCTCAAAAGTTTTTGAGTATCTCGCTAAACGATCGCACGAAGTTTAAATAGTTGTTAAATTTTCTATAGATTTTCAATGTTTATAATTAGTTTTTCTGTGAAAGCTTTCGACAAAACACTAAAAGACTTTAAAAAATTGAATAAACTCACCGCCAAGTTATGGCACGACTAAGGAAAGCAGGGCCTCATATATTATCAGTTCATATAAATCAGATATTTGTATATTCTATAGCATGGCATGGGTATACCGTCGGTGGGCATTCTTCTTCACGAAGTGATAAAGCTGATGTACCACGCCAAGGTTCGAGACCCTGTATTCTTCAGGATAGGTACCTGCGGTGGAATTGGAAATGAGGGAGGGACTGTTGTTATATCTGAAGAAGTCGTCGATGGTGCGCTCCGCAATGTTCTGGAAGTGGTAAGTAAGATTATCTTATTTACGGACATATACATACATGATGCTACAAGATCTTTCATTAAACTTAAATTCAATAACGTCTTTATGTGTATCTCTAAGATATGACGTAATTCGTCATTCAGTGTTTACTTGTACAAAATATTAACTTGACGAAAATATTTTCGAATGTATAAATTGTTCAATGACATAATTGGTATATGATATAAATCATACTTTATATTGAAATGCAATAAACATGTAATCAATTTTATCTATAATTTTGTTCATTGTCCACATTTTGTTATATTTCATAAATTGATAAAGATATTGAGTGCAATTGAATCAATCAGAGTTTATTCGAAGTTGAAATTTAAAACATTGAAAATATAAGCACCTGAAGTCTTCACGTTTTTTACGTTGTACGTATTTTGTTATAAAAATAATAGAAGACAAGATTTTGATTTATTTGATGTATATTTAAAATAGTAAATATCTTTAAAATAAAGCTTTGTGTTTGAAATAAATAAAAAAACTCACAACCGTAAAATTAGTACAACTAGTACCTATGTACTAGTTATACTAATTTTAGTTGACACTATTGTTAAAATTAACTAAAATGAGGATTTAATAAATAGCTGCATTTTAATTTTCGCTTAAATTTATATAGATACGTTAAAAATATGATATTATTCGTACTTAGCATATTGATTCTGTACAGGAATATTAACGAAAAAAAATACTCGTATAAGCAAGCTCCGAACCATATGTCATTAAATAAGCGTATAGCTCTACATCTTTCACGACAAGATACTGTATAGTTCAGTGCCACGGTCGCTTGATAACATTCCAGCGTTTCGCAAAGTGATTGTATGATTTCCTACGCAATTCTTTTAAGGTTACTCTAACTGAACTCGTTTTCTTGATGCATTCACAGGCAATATGACATAAAGGAAAAATATTTTTTTAATTTGTACAACTGAGTTGTCCATATTTGTTTATATCTTTTCATCGTATGATGGAACAATAAGCGTTGTATCTAAACGTTTTAATTAATAAAGTTCATGGCAATAGAGGAGACAATTTCTAATATGAATACGAAAGAAACACCCATTAGAATAAGATAAAGTAAAATTGTACGATGATCCAAATAATAGTCGCTGATCGTTACCTAGAAATATGTTTAAATTCTATTAATAGTTTCTTAATTGTTAAATTTAAATAAAATATATGTATAAATCATTAAATAAATTATAATTATAGACGGTTCTCGGAAAGACCCTCCAAAGGCCAGCGAAACTGGACAGAAGGTTGGCTAGAGAGCTCAAGGCGCTTTCCGACCCTGAAGATCCTTATGATACAGTCACGGGAAAAACAATGTGTACCTACGACTTCTATGAAGGTGAAATATATTATAATTTTGAGAATTCATAAAATTTGTTTGTGTGATATTTAATAAATAAATTTTGTTAATAAGGATGTGATAGATTTTTATATTTCTCTTTAGGACAAGGACGTTTAGACGGCGCTTTCTGTGACTTCACTGAAGCAGATAAAATGGAGTATCTTGAGAGGATTCATAAGTCAGGTGTGGTAAACATAGAAATGGAATCGCTAGCATTCGCGGCTCTCACACACCACGCTGGTATTAAGGCAGCTGTTATCTGCGTCACACTGCTTGACAGATTAAAGGGTGATCAGGTATCTATCATTCTATATTAACAAAATCAACTTTATAAAAACATTTGGTTCTCTGTCCTGGTAATCGCCAGGAGTCATGTAACAATATACATATATGTACATTGCTTACGTTCTTCGTCCAACAGTCCTAATAAAACAGTGCTTTATGACTTTAATATAATGACATCCCCTGGGATAATGCTACAATTAAGAATGGGAAATCGTCTTTGCTCTTATTACTTGCCCTTATAACTGTAAGAGCGTCATTATAAAAATATAGTTTTCTCTGGGGTTAATACTTACCATATGCTTTTTTTATATTAGACTTTATACGACGGTTCATTATCATTTTGTTCATGAAATAGAATGAATACGATACTCATGATATTATCATATAATAATTTATAGGTCTTGGCTCCAAAAGAAGTTCTGGATGAGTGGCAACAGCGCCCTACAAAACTTGTTTCGCGCTACATTAAAAGGTAAGATATAAGTATTTAACACTTTTTAGTTCTATTTCAAACTGCATTCACAATAAGTACTTAAGGTGGACTTGTTCAGTTATTTTACTGACCCTAATTTTATTATCTGCACAGGTACTTACAAATGAAAGGTCGCCTCTCTTTGGATGGGCATGGCTCAATTGCAGTGAAGAGTCCACGCCGATTCAAACTGGTGCAGCAAGAATCCGAAACATATGACTAAATCAATATTTATATAAAAATTAAAATCACTGGCGAAACAGAAAAATTAATGCGTTAGAAATGTATTAGGATGGAATGCTAAGCAGTGTTATGGCACTGTGGAATTGTCAGTATTTTTCTCAAATATAATATAAGTGATAATTTGATAGATCATCACATTTTTTATAAAATCTGTTGATTTTACTTAATGTTGCAGCTAAGGTTCAAAATATTATTATGACAAAAATCTGTGTTCTATAACTTATACAAGATGTGAATTCTTTAACGATTTTTTTATTGATTCAAACTAAATATCTAACCAAACCTATGGAGTTGCAACGTATTATGAATATTACGGATTCTCAAGTAAAATATAACTGCCATATAACACAATTATTTTGATATAAATATAATCTGTATTAATATTGTTGCGCGTTACTTTTGAATTGTATATTTTTAAAATAAAAAGTGTATCTTAAATTTATTTAATATTTTATATGATTTAATACTAGGAGTTCATCTTAGTATATATTTCAAATTAATATAATTTCATATACATATCTTATGCAGCTTAAGAATACTTCAAAATTATATAATATTTGTATTTGATTACAAATATAACTCATTTAAATATAATGAAATGTTTTAATAAATGCATAAAAAAAAAAATTAAAAATGGTAAATGAAATCCGTAGAATACTATTAAGTATATAAGCTTGATTTTACCTAATATTAAGCTTGCACTATTTATTTTGATAAAAATTGTACGACAATTCTTTACATATTTTTGTCTATTTTTTCACAACTCTGTTTTTAGATATTTTATAAAGTTGTATGAATCCATTTATGTACTTAAATACCAATACATATCTCTATTTCCTATAAACGTTTTGGCGATTACCTTCGACCAAATTTATTCTAAATATTATTTTATTGAAAAACTATAGATTTTTGACATAATTTGGAAGTTAACTTTTTACTGAAATCGAGACCTTTTCTTGTTTGAGACAGGTGAATTTTTGGTGTATGCAAGAAGTACAAATATATAATATGTTAAAAGTGAAAGATACCGTGTTAGCTTTTATTTATTTATTACTTTCAATTTTTGATAAAATTATACCAGTGTTTTTGTTGTTATATATTGTTAATATTAATTTATGTAATTATATACATGCATTTATACAATCGTATTCAAATTTATCATAATATATACATAGAATTAAGTAGACATAATATTGACTTCGATGATATATATCATCCTCTCTTAAATAACAGAGCCTCTATTCTTGTCATGTTTTAGGTCCGTTTTGGAAGACTCACGTAGCAACTTATAATGAGATCTTAAAACTAATATTAACTAGTAATTTCTTAATACGGGCCTTAATGTTCTTATAATTTTTGATTTGTTTTAATTCTAACCTTTAATTATTTCATCAACGATATACACAATTTATTTAAAAGCATTTGCTTTTAAACAAATTGTGTAATTTTAATTAAATATTTTTTTCACTTTTATTTTAGTCTTCCTATGAACTGCAAGGTTTCGTGTAAATTGAATCATTTCTTGACTATTATTTTAGTTTGGTGTGTGTATATACATAGAAGATACAATTAGATCCCTGAATTTATTCAAATAAAACATTTAATCGAATGCAGTTTCTTATTATGCTTAAAATTATAAGTCGCCTATGTAAGTTCCTAAGTGATATAAATATTTTGAGTTGTATAAAAATTATTTACTTTTTTGTTAAGTATTGTCGATTTTGTTATTTTTACTATATATGTAGCTGTTATCGCAAATAATATAGTATAATGTAGCATGGAGGTACAAAAAGCTTGTACTTTAAATTAGTATCGGCTGAGAAGTCGGTAGTTCTGACGTGCTTCCACGAATATTGTATTTTATTGTTGTTAATTGTTCATGCACAAAATGTTGTCGATAATTGCTTAAGGTGTTGATGTCTTTTTATTAATAGATGTAGAATCTTGACACGTATTAATAATAAGGTTAAATATACCTAATTATCTTAAAGAAACTTAAAAAACGATAAGTTAGCAATAAGTTGGTTTCTTTAATATTTAACAACCGCTCTCAGTAATACTCATGGGCACATTATGATATCGTTGTAGGAAAAAATCCGAAGTAAATATATATTAAATATTTACATATTTAAAATCGGCCTCTGAGAGCGGAAGTTAAATACTTTAAATAAATAAGAACACTTGTATTCTATGGCACCAATATATAATAAGAATATGCCTAGTTAATGTATTTTATAGACGTATTACAGTGTTACAAAATACAAGACATTGTTAAAGATATTAATATGTTTAAAAAACCTTAACAAACAATCTAGTGCCATATGAATAAATTACATACTGTTCTGCTACTCATACAATTCGAGTACCTCCACAACTATCTAAATCCAAAATTTATCCTCTTTAAAGATTTCTACTTGTTCAAACATCAATAAATATAATAAATAAATCTCTTACCTCCAAAATACAATATTTTCGTAAATGTTATATTCCAATACGACGTTATGTACCTAATAGATTTACAGGAGTTTGAATAATTATTATAAAATAGTAATCCAAAATGTATCTTTAATATAAGGCTTACGTGTGTTAAATATAAATGATAAATTAAAACCTTTTTCCCCAAATATCTTTTATTTTAAGTTTTAATTAAATATATCAAAATGTACGTATTTTAAATTTAGATTTTCATTTTGCTCTATAAAGCTCCTGATTTTTAGGCAAAAGTTCAAATTTAAATAAGATATTACTAAATGGATAAAATGTACTTGTATGTCTGGATCAAATCGGTAGGTCAAATGAAAATGATTTCATCAGTCTCAATATAAATTTATTAAAAACATCTTACAGAACTTAAAATTAGCAGTCGAAACGACATCGTTTCAAAATGGCAACAAATAGTTTACTGAGCAAATTTTCATTGTAAGATATAAATTAAATTTATATCATTTACCTATTTGAGCTGCAGGAACTTCATAAGCGCATCGTGAATAAGACGAGGACTAGCTTCACTGTCTGCCGTGTACCGTACACCTCTCAGTGCCCCATCTTCGTTTCTAACCACACCATATTCCCCGACTATAAAACCGTCTGAAGTTCTTTCTTCGACTCTATATTTTCTAAATTGTCTCCCTTCAACTACGTAACCTACTTTGCAATTTTCTTGTTTACAATTTTCGGGACTATTAGTTTGTTCGCCATGACTGCGACCGTCAGTCATCACGCTGACTTTTTCATCGACTTCGTAATTTTTCTCAGGTTGATGTTCAACCTTCGTAACGTGAATCGATGGTGTTGTGCTATAAGTATTAGAATACAAAGTTGTGTCGGTTTGGGGAACCCAAGGGTTTCGACTTGTGGGACGTCTTTCTGGTGAAAGGTGTAGAGATGCTGGTTCACTATAAAATTTTGCTGGTTCGCTATAAATTTTGGAAGGCTCACTATATATTTTAGCTGGTTCGCTATATATTTTCGAAGGCTCACTATAGATTTTTGCTGGTTCACTGTAAAATTTAGCAGGTTCGCTGTATATTTGAGCTGGTTCACTATATATTTTTGAAGGCTCATTGTAATACTTTTGCAGCGGTGGTATAGAATGACCGGGATTAGAATACGTGGAACTATGTTCTTTGTAGCTTAAAACTTTAGGTGAATCATGTACAACATTAAAACTTACTGTAGTCAGTTTTTCATTATTTTGTCCCTCTCTTTGAACAAAGGTTTTTGACGAGTACGATAAAGGGATAGATCTAGCTATTGGTACATCGTCTATTATTTGTTCATCTTTCTCATCACTGTCTACATTTAACGATTGTTTATTTGTAGATTCTTCAATATCAATTGTGTCATTGGATTGTAATTCAGCAGACGTAGACTTGAAGAGTGGTTCAAGATTACTTAAAGGTCTGGTGTCTTTTTTAGCTTGAAGTTGTTTTAAATATTCAATATTGGCACCGGCGAGATGGGGTGGTAAGTCTGTTATAGACTCTGTGGTTTGAAACGTTGTTGTCATAAAGTCATAGATAGTGGCTGTCGTATAAGACTCACCGATGTCTACCGCAGTAGTTGTTACAGGTTCACCTGTAGTATATGCATGGCTTTCTAAATGACCGTGGCTAGCTTTTGTTTTAGTTGCTCCTCTTCCGACAGCTATAGAAGAAGTTATTCTCACTGATATTATTTTTTCTTCCTGTTCTGAATGATCTTCAGGCTTTGGTATTAATTGAGCAGTGGATATGTTTTGGTCGTCATTGTCATAATTGTGCCGTGATACTTGGTTATTCACTGGTTGCGTTTTCACAAATATAAACGGCAAATTCTGTAAAAAAAAACATAAATGTAGTTTATATAAGTACTTTATTAACCTCATTTATATAGATAATCGAAAACCATATAAGAAATTTTGTCATTCAAATAATTAAGGTTTAAGAGACCTTTTACATGAAATTATATTTTGCGTGTGTATATTTTATAGTTTCACAGAACTTAAGCCGGATATATCTTAAGTAAAATAAAACGTTTAAAATACCAGTTTGACCTATAAGCTATGTGGAAGAGGTAGTTCAGAGGAGAATAACTCAAGTGCAGAATTCTATATAACATTTACATATTTACATATTTCAAAATAATGAATCTCTCTTTGTCGAGATCTATCTTTTAAAATATTAATAATTGCGTTAATACGCACGATAAACATATTACCATAAACCTTAAGCTTTTATTAACCTTAATGCACAAGTGTGTCAACCCAGAGTTACGGTTAAAACAATAACTGTTGTCTCGTAATTTATTAAGAAATTCAGAATGTAGAGGAAATTGGTAGACTTATACCAATAAGTAAGAACTTTTCAAGGATATATATTGATATATTGATGATAGTTATTAAAGATCTCGTTATCATGTATATCAAGTACTTTAACCAGGGCGGAAATCATTAATTGAATGGCCTAGCAACGACGGTTGGTGGCTGTCAGTGACCGCACCGCGGCCTTGTAATTAAGTGTTGATTTCTAGACTACAACATGAAAGTCCCGACATTGTAGACGACAAAACGATTAAAATAAATTATTTATTAATTAAATTAATCCAAAGATTTGTTTATTCTCTAAATATTCACATATTCCAAATTTCAAAAGAGGAATATCAAGAAATAGACTTTGGAATTATTTACGTGTCTGCATGGAAATGTACATAGATAGTGTATAAATATGAATATTATCGACCAAAAAGTGAAAACATTGCAATTTTTTGCATTCGATAATATATTATATTACGGGTTATTTATAGAAATACATAGTTATTTACGAAGAATATCGATGTGATCCAAAAACTTATAATTAAATATCTAATCAATAATATGTTTCAATGACATACTTCAACGTTTTGTATCCAAAACGACTAAATACAATCGGCTTTACTGCTGAGAACATATGTTTATTTTTAAAGAGAATTTTAGATAAGTATTATATAAAATGAAACTAGATATCTCTGGCGCCTAGTTATATGTCTTATACACAGAATATAGAACAACAATTATATCTATTACACAGTGAGCCTTGCGTGAGTGAATACGTTATTGCACGATCCGCGATTTGGATATTAAAATGTGAAGATGTTACAGATAAGGTCTTAAAAAATAAATTCAATACGACCTTATTATACAAAATACACATTTTTTTTTAGTTTTGTCCAAGCACAGTATGTGATTGTTTTTTACTAACACCTTTTTGAATATATATATTATAGTATAATTTCGCCTAAATAGAGAACAGATATGGACATGAAACCTACTATTAGGTACATGATTTATTCCAATTATTATTGAAATTAACATTGTCTATCATTGTGCACGCACACTAGTTGGCCTTCGAAAACCTTTTATCAAATGAAACGCCGTCAGTTTTTATATTACAGGATTTATTTACACGAGAAAAAATAATTTAAAATGTAATACATAATATATAAATAAAGGATTGTGTATATGATATCGATAAACACAGAAACTATTTCACCCATCATTATGGAATGTATATGTATTTTTAACGGAAATGCGTGTTTAATATAAACATTTTATTATTGCTTACATGGTTTTTCGATTGTATTTAAAATAGTATCCCTCTACGATAAATCACCAAACTTTTGAATAGACTCATAAATTTAATATAGCTGAAAATAATCTCGATTGATATTATTTATAATATTATAAGAACTACTACTACTATACAAAGACATAAACAGGAGGCGTCGACTTATAAAGTCGTTATATTGCATCGGTGCTTAAGAAATATTCCAAATTTGTGCAGTTGTTAGTCACCAACACTAATACGTCAATATAAGCCACATTTACAGCCCTCCACATTTTGAACACACATAATTTTTCGTATTCATTGTCTTTATTACCTTAGAAGGTCTATATTGAGTGCAGGGCGAGGCGAGAAAACCAGTTCTGATTTACCACATCGAGTGGTATTTTATTTAAGCATGAATGCAAATAAATTATGGGATGATAGCGAACTTGAAATAACAAAGAAATTAAAATTCATAGAGAGAGCTTCATGAAATGCATATAGGGTAGATAATAAATTACTTTTATTTAAAAAGTTGGTTGTTTTTTGTATTTTGTAATATTAGTTATATTTTTATTATGTATGATTCCCGTTGGTACGTTAAGTATCTGTTATAGGATTATTAGTATATTTTCTTCTGTATATTCTGTATAGTCTGTTACACTGTCAACTGTTAAACGATTGAATATGACTATATTTTTGCAACGTCGACTGCTACAATTTTTGATAGTAGAATTTTCTTATAAGGCTGTATGTAAAATATTACAACCTGACAATTACCTGACATCTAAGTTTACGAGATTAAGTTAATACTCTGATCGTATGATCTAACGATCACCATATTGTGTTCGTTACTTTGAAAATTAAGCATTATCACCGAAATAAGTCATATCTGTGAGGTCGTACTGTACATTAAATTACTAAACTTACTCAAGGAAGTTATATCTAGACCAGTTTCGTCCTAAACTGGATTCAAATTTATAAGTACAAACCTGAAGTCAAGTTTATTAAAGATCACAGTGACATTTATTACTTCATAATGTTTTCAATGTCGAGACATACTATTTTTTATATTACACTTCTGTACAGGGCAGTCTTGGTGATTTATTTTATTTTATTGTAATTTTATATTTGATGGTAATGGTCTTCATAAATAGAGCCTACACAGTTTGAATTATGTACGTTCGTAACTTTTTATTGTTTATTTTGTAATAAAAACTTGGTCGAGGACTTGAAAGCAATTGCTTAAAGTATATTATCAAATTTTATATTTTCATGTCGGTTATAAATTTGCTATAAATATTTTTGCACAAGTATCGAAACGAATAAATTTATCATACCTTGTTGGTATGGAACATGATTATGTATATTATAATTAACATCTGAACTTAGTCACGATGTCAGGTTCATAACTCCAGTGTCTAATTGCTTTAAAACAAGACGTGATATGTATATTAAAGAGGTTTAATATCATAATTTGCGGCAACACACTTTGATTTTGGCGATTATTTTAATTTTAAATTCCCCGGCTTCTCATTCCATACATTAATTTATATAAACAATATTGTAATATCTATTCGGAATATCAAATAACAGTTATTTTTCTACATTCATATGAAAGTATATTGGTATTTACAATAGAAACACATTTTCGTCTATCTGTATATATGTTACGGCCAATCTTCGTAGTAGCTGTACTGATTTTAACAGGGCCTTCACTAGTAGATAATACTATAATACTAATATTATCTAGACGACTTCTTAAAAATCACGCCAGTAAGAACTCGGGGTACTAATAATCTTAACTAAAAACTGTTCTGCTTTTACAACTTCTTCTAAAATTCTACTTTTGCTTTACTTGATGTAATTCAATGTTATTCATGATGCAATATTTTAAATTCCAGCTCAACCATTTTTCTGCTTGTTCCGTTATTGAAGGTTAAAATGAGTAAAGTGAGCGATGTGGGCGGTAGGCGGAGTAGTTGTCTAGGAATTTAATCTACTGGCAGTGCATATAAATGCTTAAAAAATGTTTTTATGCGAAAAACAAATTTAGGGTAAAATTCTGTACCTTTTTGTGATATTCTTCTATAAAATAATAATATGTATATCACTACTGTACATTAGCGGCAGCTTAACTAGATTGTAAGTAAAGTGTACCTACCATATACAAAATCCATATAAATATGATCCTCATCTCGTAACAGGACAATACGTCCGCACTATTACTGTTAATTATATTACTGTATTGATAAGGACATGTCCACTTTGAAAGGGATAGTTACAAAAAACATTTCGAAAGTTGTATAGTTAATTTATTAAATTTATATCATTTTTGTTCACTTGGTAAATCAATACAACGGCACTCAACACAGTGTAAAACTAAGCGAGGTCTCTTATTCAGTATTCGACGAACGAATTGGTAAGAGCGATCACTTCTAGTACACGTGTGCCCTGCACGCGCGCCACGAATAACTACACTGTACAACAGTAAAGAGCGATTACTTGTGACCTTACAATTAATAATTTATGTAATACACTTTCTTAAGTACTTTTGACGTATACGTTTGAGTGCATGACGATAAGGCAGAGATGAAATATAATAAAATGACTGGTAAGGCGTTAAGATAATGCGGAAGGAGCGTTGATGTCTTTTTCTCGGAGCTACGAAAACTTTTTGTCGTAGCACATTATCGATGACTATAAATAGGCCAATTTACATTAGCACTATTTAAGTTGTCGGAAATATATTTATTACATACAAATAAAATTTAACAAATGTGATAATATAATTTAATCTTGTTTACATACAATTCATATTTTTTTTCTTAAAAATAAAACCATGTAAACGAATTTAGCATAACAATTTATGTAATTTAATATTTGATTCTTATTAAAAAATTGAATTCAAATTCCAATATAAGGGTCGTAACCATAAGGAATCGCAGTGTACTGTGCATA
>JAOSYY010000007.1:10322965-10335071 GCA_025727935.1 Hebomoia glaucippe
ATGGAACCAGGGGATGCTCGTGTTGGAGACGCAGTAAGCTCGCTCTCAACCCTCCTTCGACACAGCGACACACGAGTCGCCGATGCTGCACTACGCTGCTTCGCCTCGCTCGCTGACCGGTTCGCAAGAGCTCATGCTGACCCCGCACCTCTTGCTGAACATGGTATATAGAAAATATTTTATGTATTATAATATTAAAGGTATTTATCTAGCTCTGTAATGTTTTCTGTATTGGTTTTTAACATTATTTTTCGTTAAATAATAAAGTGGATAAATCATCAATATTGTTTAAGCCTTTTCAGATTATCTATGTGTAAATAAATTTTTGTTTGTTAGTATTATCAAAATCCTTTTCTATTTTTATATGAAACAGGACAAAAATTATAACATTTTTATTTACTCTGGCTAATCTCAGAAAGTATTGAAAGAATTTCCATGGGAATTACAGTGGTAGATACAAAATGAAATATGGAGTAATTAAGATTTCATCATCATCTATACACAAAATCGATACAGGGCACTGTAAATACGAGTTTGTAATTTATAGGAAAATAGAGTAGGAGACCAAAATAATGAAAATGAATATAATTGTGAAGTTAGTGTAATTAATTTGTGTACTAACTGAAAGAATGATTCTTTCTTCTTTATTTCTTATCAGGTTTCTATATGTAACAACTATAAACTGGTTTTAATACAGGTTTGATTGAAGAATTAGTACAACGACTGGGCAACACTGAGAATAGCGATGATAAGTGTTCAGTTCCTTCAGTGTCTACCACAGTTAGCTTGCTTACAACTTTGTGTCGCGGCTCTGAACAAATAACACATGTTAGTATACCTATATTATGTTCATATATTATCCAGAAAAGTATTCTCACACCTTTTCCTGTTATGTATAATACTTGTTTGAATTTTACATACATATACACAAACTAAAAACGAGCCATCTCTTTTTCTTAATCACTAAATATTTTTTTAGGATCTAGTTCGATTAGACCTGTGTTCGGCTATTGAAGCTGCGGTACAGTCAGATGAACGTTGGAGTTTAGAATGTATGCGTTTAGTTGATCTCTTGCTTGTGCTTTTGTGTGAAGGACGACAAGCTATTCAAACGTGAGAAAATTTATTTTACATATGTGTAATTGTAACTTCTCCTAAATTTATTATGCTTTCCCGCCTAAATTGCTGAATCGATCATAATGAATTGTTGTTTCGAGTTAGATGAGGCCCTGGTGACTGTTATAATAAGTAAACATATCACAGGAAAGTCATATCATGAAAGCATAATGTACTACTTTCAAATATTGAAATAGAAACATTTTTAGTGGTTTAAATCGTAACGGGTCGGCCGCCGGAAGCAGTAGTTCTTCAGTAGTGGGATCATCGAATGTGACAGCGAGCGGGGAAGGTTCTGTCAAAGACAAATCCCATCGCCAGCTTATAGATTGTATCCGCGGTAAGGACACTGACGCACTCATGTCTGCGGTCAATAGCGGAGCGGTTGATGTTAACTTCACTGATGATGTTGGACAGACTTTACTGAATTGGGCAGCTGCATTTGGTACTAGAGAAATGGTCGAATTCCTATGTGAAAAAGGTAATATATATTCATTATCAATATAAATTGAAAAGAAAAAACAAAAAGAGTTCATTAGGGAACATGTTTGTTTTGAAAACGTTTGAAATTTTTTATTCCACCCTTGTCTAACACGGTTATATTATATATTGGTATTTCCATAAACAATATTTATATATTTGGTAAATCTTGAGCACCAAACTCTGGGAGGAACAGTTGTTGTGAATATTTCGGCTTCAGTTGGATTATTCAAATACTTGATATAAATATGAAGGGGTCGACAACACATTATACGATGATTAATTATGTCACGTGGCTGAACTATTACCCAACATCCTGTGAGCTTTATCATCGTTAATTGTAGACTTATAATAAAATATGATTAAAGAAATAGAGAAAATACATCAACTGCTAAAGTTTAATTGTACTTTACTCTAAACGTGTAGGCGCGGATGTAAACCGCGGTCAACGTAGTTCATCCCTACATTATGCGGCTTGCTTCGGTCGGCCTGCTATAGCTAAAGTGCTGCTTCGTTATGGCGCTAATGCTGATTTAAGGGATGAGGATGGTAAAACACCGCTTGATAAAGCGAGAGAAAGGCACGATCAAGGTAAACGGACCGGTCAGTTTGTATTATAGCATTTTCATTATCAAAACTAACAAAAACTAATAATAATTTCCAACTACCTTTTACCCTTCATATTTATCCCTTTACCCAGTCATAATATGGCACATGTAATGCAAAACAACCGTAAGTACAATTTTTTTCCTCTGATTTAACTACTACAAATATCTGTGGGCCTATATTATAATAAAAATGTAAGGAGGATTTGTGTTAATATTGAATATTAAATTTTGATGTCAGCTTTTATATCTAAATAATTTATTTTCCTTTCCACTTTATTCATAGATATGTTTGTTTTGCATTGGGTGCATGATATTGTATCAATATATTATTATACAGCTAATTTTAGCATTCAGAAGCTTGCTAGTATATGTTATTGTGGATAATTTTTTTAAAAATGATTTAAGGAGAGCACTGGATATACGCTTATTTTGTACTATATTTTTTTTATTTTATTACCTTGTTTGAGTTCTTTTATTTTGATCTTTCTCATACATTTTATTTGGCTATATAGCATAAATTGGTAATATCTTTTTAAAATGAATTTTAGTACTCATTTTTCCATAAAATTATATGATAGGTCATAGAGAAGTAGCTGCGATATTACAATGTCCTGGAGAATGGCTCGTTGTCAGTAATCAAGATTCACCGGCCTCTTCTAATGATGAAGATTTTCCTGATACAGGAGATAAAGAAATGGCATCTCTGTACCTTGAGTAAGTTTGATACATTAATGATAGTCTAGCAGTTGGGTAAAGCAACTGCGACGCCAGAGCACCGGGTTCGAGTCCCGGTCGGAAGGCAGTTGCATTTAAAAAATATGTAATATGTGTGCGTCGTATACGGGCTGCCTGTGACCGGATGAGTGTCAAAAACAGGCATTTCGAGCATTAAATTTGATGGGAGGAACTCTTCATAATTTATAAGTTCCGTCCGGGTAACGTACCACCGTTTATAGATGAAAAAGTCGTGAAGTGCTTTGATTTCATTCTATGAATTTCCGAATACTAAAATAAAGTAAGGCCTTAAGGTCGGCAACGCGTCTTTTAGATCTACTAATCTTGGAGGTGTCCATGGGCGAGAGATATTGCTTAATATAAGTGAACCGTATTCATTTAAAAATTCGCATGTTTTGTAAGGCTATTGAATCTGATAGTTCAGCAACAGTTAAATAAGTACTAGTAGTAATGTCGACTTTACAATTTTAGGCGTCTAGTGCCAGTGTTCTGTTCGCGGTATATAGCGGCGGGCGGGGCTGGTGTGAAACGCGCATGCCTGTCTCTAGTACGAAAAATGGTGCACTATGCGCCTGCGCATCGGCTGCGTGCTCTATCCACGCCGCGTACTGCATCACTTCTCACCAGGCTTATTGCACGCGTCCTCGATTCACAGGTATATATTTTTTTTCTCTCTATAACAGTCATTAGTATACAAACATGCAGTTCGTTTTCATTAAAACGCATCATTCACATGAAATTATCTTCAAAAACCAAACATACTTGAGACATTTTGTAAGGGAGAAACTGCATGTATAAAAAGCTATTTTTTTTAAGTAAATGCCGTGGTGATGTGACTATAAGACCGTATTATATAATTATGTTAGATATTATATTTTGAGATCTAAATAATCGTATTATTTAAGTGGGACCAAGTTAATTACACAGTGACCAAATTTTATCATAACCGGTGGTGGTGTCAGTGGTATTGCTGGAGTTTATCCCATACAAAACATCGTGATATAAGATATTAATATTTATAAGATATAGAAATAGGTATGTATATATAAATTTACACTTATATTTATGAAAACGACAGCTAGTTTATAATTTAGTACCAGACGATAAATCTTAATGTTTGTACAACTAGGACGAACTGACAATGGGTCGCCGGACGCAAACGCGGTATCTTCGCAGTCGTTATATTCGAGCGCCCGTGGTAAAGTTACGATGGTGTGATGATTGTACCTTTTCCTTCCTTGTATCGTTTTAATATGCCTTGCACTACCTATTTTAACGATAGTTTTAAATGAAGAACTAATTTTTATAAATGTTCCTTTATTATATAACTGAGGAACATTTGTAAAATAAATTCCAATGTTGTGAACGCACATGTTTGTAGACTTATATGTAAATAAACATTTTGAAGTTTTTATTTTGTAACACCCTAAATATATGAAATTGAATTACTTTTTCCGTCATTACCATAAATCACAACTAAAATTTCTATATAAATTAAATTATATAAAGCATCACACCATCGAATTTTACCGTGCATTGAGTGAAGAATCTATAAGACATTTGTATCATTATCATTAAATCTCATTATTAATGATTATTACCATGCATTGACTAGTTCATTGTTACCTTGCAACTACAGATTCAGAAACTTTGCATTTAAATTTGTATACATTTTAATAACCCACAGATATATTTATAAAAGTGGTCCTTATGTTAATCCTTTGAATAGCTTGTATGTTTATTATAATTAAATTACTAGTAAATGGATAGAGAACCGATAAGCATATTGATCTAATAAACCTTATATCTGTATAATGTTTTGATTTGAATCTACAACAGATTGCTAACATAACTATTACAATATATTATTATTGCACAGGACGACGATGATGGCCATTTAACTGTGCTTGGTATAGCTGAAGAATTAATGCTCAAAGTTGCTGATATTTACTTGGAGCAGTTTGCAAGACTGGGTGTCTTTAGTAAAGTAGAGGCGTTGGCTGCAGCACATCCCGCACCTCATCCACCTGATCCGACGGCGGTGATAGCTGCGGGTTTGTTTTTTTTTCATCCTTTAAATTCTATCATTTATGATTTGGTTTTGGGATTACCTTGTTTATGATATTTGCACTTCTGAATAGTCGAGAATCAAAGAAATTATAGGACCCGAACGAACGTTCGCATAATGGTAAATTATGTAATAAATTACTAAGAACGCTTTATTTAAATCTTTTTTATGCCTAAGTCTTGTTGTCGCGATTAGCTGGTGAACCACCTGGAGCGGACGCATCGAGCCTATCTAGTGGTACGGCATATTCGTGGGGCGAGTGGTCTCTGTGCCGCGGTAGAGATGCGCTCTACGTATGGAGTGACGCGGCCGCTCTCGAGCTCAGTACCGGTTCCAACGGATGGTTTCGCTTCCTTCTTGATGGAAAACTAGCCACCATGTACTCTAGTGGCAGCCCCGAACATCAGACAGATAACACTGGTATGCCAATTGTTGCAGAATCAATAGTCAAAGTACGCTCAGAAGTACCAACATGGAATTCACTATCAAACATTTTGCAGTTATTTTGTAATATCACCGTATCTAAATTTATTAATCTGAGTATGGATCGTATATTGTGTATGATGAAGATAATTTTTTTCTAACAATACTGTTTCCTCAATAACATAACAGTGAATTGTTTTGATATTAGGAAAATATTAAGTTTAAATGAATTAAACATGTAATATATTTTCAGAAAACCGTGGTGAATTTATTGACAAGCTTCAGAGGGCAAGAGCTTCAGTAAAAAATTCAGTTCCTCAACCTATACTATCGAAGCCAGGCAGTACCAAGCTAATACTCGGAAACTGGGTTTTATCGTGTAAAAAGTGAGTTAAAATGTTTTTTTACTCAATTTAATTTTCATAGACATCATTTAAAATGTTATTTTAATTTTCAGGGAGAAAGAACTCCACGTTCATAATACAGATGGACAGCAACAAACCACAATACTGCGAGAAGATTTGCCTGGTTTTATTTTTGAGTCGAATAGGGGAACTAAGCACTCTTTTACAGCTGAAACATTTTTAGGTACGCCATAAATAGTTCACTTTGTCTTTTTATTTATGTATAGAATTTCTTCTAAGGTGTGTTTAAAAACTATACTGAATTAAAATATATCAAAAGCCCTACGAATAATGTGTTGAACAATATAAATGTGTGTAACTGTACTTGTCAACTATCAATATAAAATATATTATTTCAGGTCCAGATCTAGCGAGTGGTTGGGCAGATCGCCGGCCAACTACAACTAGTAATGGGAGTGTGACTCAAGGACGAAGCCGCCTTGCTGCTAAAGCTGAAGCACAGAAAGCACTGGTATGTATATTTAATAAAAGCTATGAATTTTTCAACAATACTAATTTCTCAGCACTAAAACAAAAACATTATTGAACTAAATTTAATAAAGCCTGGAAATGGGGAAATATTTCGTATTTTATAAAAATAGATTTGTAATATGTAACATGCAAAATAATTACATAAATGGACAGGTTGGAGAACGAGCGCGTGCTTTATATTCTCGGCACTTGGCAAGTGCTGCGTGCAGGCAACCGCGCGCGCCTGTTGCGAAGCTACGAACCTTATTGGCTCAGCTACATAAGATTGCTTCTGAAGCTAATGGTAACTAACAATCTTATATATCGATGACTCTATTACCTATTGGGCATACTAAGAGTATGTTTTTTAATTTTAGATGAATGGAAGAAAGATTTAAAAGAATCTCTCGGTCATCTAAATGAGTTGTTGAGCGGAGAAGAACTGTTGTCGGCGTACGAATTAGAGTCCTCCGGATTGGCACCAGCGCTGTTACAGGTTCTGTCGCCTCAACCAAATGGTTAGTAAACTTTTTAACCCTGTACCTTAAAGCTAGCTTTTATTAAAAATTCATCGAGGAGAAATTAAAATAGTACTGTATAGTATTGAACTATTAACCAACTGAATTAGATCTGTCTTATAGTACGATTGAGAAAAAAATGGCAATCAACACTGCCACGAATTTTTTTTGCTCTGTTTGACTTTTGAATCATAGTGTGATATTTTAAAGATTTTTTGAAGTCCAATTTGTATAAACAAACAGTTTCGCTTCTATTTATTCTAATATAAACTTATTTAATTCTCCATTTCACTATTTAAAAATAGATATATAGGTTTATTTGAAATTTGACATTCTGTTCATTAGCTGAATTTATAATTTATACAGGGGATGTATTATTCCAGAGACATACCATTAGGTCTGCTAACTAATGTTAACGCGAGCAAAGTTGCTGGTAACAGTTAGTTTCTAAAATAAATACACCACACAGATGTTCCGGGTCAGCTAGCAGAGCGAGAACGCATCGTGCGCGAATGGCTAATGGAGGGTGAGACGGGTGCGACGGTTGCGTCAAGATTAGTCGCGGTTCTTGAGAGTGTGGAGCGCCTACCCGTGCTAGCGCCTGCCCCGGATGCTCCGCCCACACACCCCGCAGCCCTGCACCATCTAACTAAACGCATCAGGTACAATGGGAATAACAAGAAAGAAGCCATTAACAAATATGTATTTTTTACAATGAACGCCATATTTCTACAAAAATTAAAGGTTTAATAAGATAAATATAATAATTTACTTTATAATTATAAACACGATTCACGAGAATAATTGTCAATACCAGTATCTTTTTACCATTGTATATGTAAACAAATATTATTCAGATCCTGAATTTATTATGAAAAAAATATATATTATGTTACATACTGAGATATTATTATTAATTATATTTATAATCTGTAAATAGGTTACGCGTGGAACGAGCGACTGATGAGTCTTCTGATGATACGGCATCGAATAATAGCAGTCGGAATTTAAGAGTCGAAGCATTAACGACTATACGTCAGTTGGAACGGTTTCTCGCCAAATCTGTTGCACGCCAGTGGTACGATATGGAGCGTTGCACTTACAACTTCGTTCAAAAAATTAAGACAGAATCTCCTATCACCTTTACATATGATGTAAGATATATTTGTTATTTTTTACACAAATTTTGCTAACATGTTTAGTTTATGTTATAGATTGCCACTATTTATGTAAAATGGATAACTTATAATTGTTCATTCTAAAATTTTAAGTACTTTTCAGCAGAAAAATTATGCAATGAATTGAGAACCTGTTCACAATGTAAACATTACAAGTAATTGTATATTAAAAACAATAGACATTGAAAAATTACTGTATTTCCTCTTCTGCGGCAACTCGAGCCCGATTAGGCCCCCCCCTGGGATGCTCTTGATTTAGCTACACACCAAGTAGTATTGGCTATACTAAACGTTTACCATCTCAAAAATATATAAGTGAGCTTAACATTGTAAAGTGTTTTTTGTTTACAGCATGATTTTGATGAGAATGGCGTTTTTTATTTCATCGGAAGTAACGCAGGCACATGTGAATGGGTCAATCCGGGTGCCCATGGACTTGTAAGCGTGTGGTCGTCAGATGGACGTCAATTGCCTTATGGACGCGCCGAAGACGTTCTATCAAGGTCACCTGAACCATTAAACGTTCATACGAATGATGACCGACGTGCCTTTATAGCTGTCGACTTAGGGCTGAATATAATTCCCTCTGCATATACGTTGAGACATGCGCGGGGTTACGGACGATCGGCGCTGAGGAATTGGTTGTTCCAAGTTAGTAATGTACTATTTTTTGTATTGAATATTGTACTAAACTATCTAACAAACTATCAAAAGCTGTTGTAATGTATTCCGTCAACAGTAATGAATGTAAAATACGTGAGTACTATCTGTGCCAATTTATTTTGGTGTTATAAGTAGAACAAAACTTAATCGTTTATTATTCTGATTTTGCAAGCTAAATGTAAGAAATATGCTATGTTTTTTTATGTAATACTTGTTTTTATTTTTATTTCTTGAATATAGATGTCAGTGGATGGCGTTAATTGGTGTACTCTTGTGACTCACACGGATGAGCAGGCTCTGCAGGAGCCGGGTAGCACGGCCACATGGCGTGTGCGTGCAGATATATCCTATCGCTACCTTCGCATACAACAAAACGGCAAGAACTCGTCTGGCCAGAGTCATTATCTATCTCTATCAGGTTTAGAGATCTACGGAAAGGTACATATATAGTGTACAGTTATGAATATATTCAAATATTTTTTCGGTATTACTGCAAAGATGACGGTGTTTTCTTTCTTTACTGCTAAAAAGAGGTTGTGTGATTGAGCCTTTTCTCAAGAAATATAATTGTTAATAACTATTTGTAACTCACGATTTGATGAACCTAAAATTTTAAAAGGTTAAGGGTAGATCTTAAAGTAAAACTGAAATAACTTTGTTTATTAATTATATTCATTCAAATCATTTTCCAAGTCACTCCATTTTCTATTCCACATTTTCCTATATTATAAATAATGGAATATTAAGTTTGTTATAAGTATATTACTCTCCTTTTTCGTCTCTTCAATTTTTATTTTTCATTATATAATGATATCTGGGGTCCTATGTATTTCTGAACAAATACCCAATTAAGCGGGGAAACGAAACAAACTCACATGTGTATTTATAATTTTTGTTTATCATTACAGGTAACTAACGTGTTAGATGCGGTGCCCCGCCAAGTAGGCGGTCCGATGTCGGTAACATCCGCTAGCACAGGCAGTGGTGCAAGCACTGGTGGGCGCGCGCGTCGAATGTCTCGGAACACTCGAGGTGTATGCGTTGGCGCTCGCGTTTCACGTGGCCCTGACTGGAAGTGGCGCGACCAAGATGGGGCTCAACCTGCTATTGGGACTATCACTTCGGATTTGCATAATGGATGGGTTGATGTCAGGTTGGTTCATTTAAAAACAAGGAACTCCTAATAAGCAATATTTTTTGTAATGATAATTATTCTGTTGCAATGCCAGCAAAAAAAGAAATAAAATGGAATCAAAGTGAACTAGTTACTAAGTAACCTTTTGAACTCCTGAAAGCTTGTAAAAAATGTTTATCTCGTTTCAGTGACCTTTTGTAATAAAGTATTAATATTTATTTCATGAAAGTTTAGCCATGCGAGAGATCCTTCTAAAAATATTAATAGTCTTATTTTAAATGGGATCTAAAAACTTCTTTCTTAACATTAAATATATTCTTATGTGTATTATCATGTATAGGTGGGATCACGGTGGTCGAAATTCGTATCGTATGGGTGTTGAAGGAAAGTATGACTTAAAGTTAATCGGAGCATACGAAACTAACGCCAGTGCCCGTTCTCGGAAGAGTCATTCCACGCCCAGTTTACCAGATGCTACTAATAACGATAATCAGGTATAACCCGATTTCTAATTTATAATAAGTTTAATGTTAACATAAATGCCATCTTTATGAGAAATTTACATAGTACCTATATAGATATAATTTTTTAATACTTATTTCTTAGGTGTCTTTATATTTTTAGTCTCCGAAAACTCATACGAATTACAGTCCTCATGGATGTGTTGACCAATCAATGGTCGATCATGACCTGAATGTATTAAATAGCAAATGTACTCATGATAATACATATGCTATTTCTTATAGCTTTAAAATAGCATATATGTACTTATAAATATTTGAAATTATAAAATCGTTAGGCCAGACGGAATTGAAACTGCAATCTATCATTTCAGTGTTGTTTGGATACAAAACGGGATAGAAAATATAAAAATCTTATTGATAATTATTACCTGGTCTATAATAAATCATCTGTATTCGTACTTGTCTATAGGTGTCAGTAGCGTCGACAGAGCAAGCTTCGTCTGCCGACAACATATCGGGCGAAGAGATGGCCAGTAACATGACACGTCCACGCATGCATGCAACAGACCTATCGGCCATAAACAACTCAACACACCATATAAACACAGGTAACGTAAATATTTTTGTACAGTTTACATAACTGGACAAATCGTTTGTTTAGATAATATTAGATTATTGATTGATTTGATGATATATGATTTTGTATGTATATACACACATATATAATATAAATAATACAATACACTTGTATTTTCAAGTAAACACTCTTGTTTCATAAATATTGTATACATTATGTAAAAAGCAATATATTAAGACAGTAAGAAATAACTAGCTTATAAAAATATATATTAAAATCACTGAATTGTAGTCACAGCCTAATTCTTGAAAACGTAATTTTGTGATAGAGCTCTTAATTGTGAAATTATTAATGTAATACAACAATCAATTATTTACTCCTTTTTTAAATTTGCTCCTACTTAATATGTATTAATTTAAAAATCAATACAATTCTCATGGTAGGCATAAATATTTTATATTATGTTCTTTTAATAGATCTCGCTACAATCGTAGAGTCACTAACTCTGGGAGCTGAAGGTAGCAATTTTATGGCAGATTTGGCTAACACCTCATTCACCAATATGGAGATGGGACCTACCAGCATTACAGATATAACCAAACCGTATCCAGCAAAAGAACCAGTGCCTGAATCTAACAGCCAGGAGGTGAGTGCTTTTGTAATGAGCCATTAGAGCTTATCAGTTTTTTGTCTGCTAGTGTGCTACTGAATATTTATTCCTTTTTTTATTTGTAAATAAGTGTCGATAATAAAAACATGGTTAACCACTTTTCATTTTGTTTCTAACACCAGTGTGTCCTAAACATAACATGGTTTGCTAGGCACAAAGATTTTAACAATATACGAGTAGCAATGTCGTGGAACTAACTAAAAATTTGTTAGTGGCATAACCCTTACACATAGATTTCAAATACATATGTATTAGAAATTTTCAAGTGTTACTAAACAGTTTGGAAGATTAGGCGCTATAGTCAAAGAGCTCGATACGCGTGTAATTTTTTTAGAATAGTGTAGGAGTCATGTGTTGTAAAGGAGGAGAGACGGCGACGCAGTACGGGCGAGGCGCAGCGCAACAGTGCGAACGCGTTGCTCTCGAGCGAGTTGCTCGCGCTACCCGCTAGCCTGTTGCACACGCTCCGTAATAATGCTAACAGACTGCACATACAGGTATATTTACCCCCATAATCGAATGTTTCCAATTCGTTTTTATTTCGACGATCAAAGATCGGTAGTCAATGCTTCGTACGGTGAAACCTGTGTAACTGG
>JAOSYY010000007.1:10342811-10359627 GCA_025727935.1 Hebomoia glaucippe
TCTGTACCCAGACGGTGATGACCGACAAACGAAGAAATCGATTTTTGAACACAATCTTTTGCCGCTTAATAAAACGTAGTAGTAGGTAAATTTTTGTTTGTTTCGTATTACATAGTGTATTTATTCTAAAGAAATTTCTTAACATTAGGTATATAGTCAATTACGTGTATATTACTTCTAGCTTTTGCCCATAGCTTCACTCGCATTTATGTCGATTTTGTTAACCACTTTTAGTTAGCTATCATATTATTTGTTTTTCTAAATTCATTGAATGTGCAGCCATGCAGTTTCTACTAATTTATGGTATATATAGAAGAAGAATAAGAGAAAATATTCTTCAATATGGATACCTTCTTTCCGCCAAATCGCATTAGAATGAAACAGACTACTTATGTACTTTATATATAATTATATAGACATATAAAAAAGGTTAAAGTCACTTTTTTCCGATGTATTCTAATCGTTTTAGCATAAATTAATTAAATGTACATCTATACACGGTACATATACCGTTGTTATTATATGTATAGATTTAATATTATGTAATGTTTCAGTCGAAAAACCGATGGGGTACTACGTCTCGCGCACAGGCGGCCTATTTCCTGCGCCACTTCCTCAACACTCATCTATCTGTGATAAAGTTTGCAAATATTTCTGGTTCCTAGGAGTATTTTTAGCTAAGGTAATATTATTTTTCTTATAGACACTTTTTTCGCGTCGAGTTAATGCTCTTTCCAGCCTTAGCTATTATACGCAAAACAACACGGTTAAGTTTTGTCTTAATCGCTTCGGTACTTTACGAACGTATCGAAGACAAACATACTAAAATTATTAACAATTCACAATAGAATTTAAGAAATACTTTTATTAATGTTAACTAATCATAAATAAAAAAAAAATATTAATAATTTACTTTCAGGTTCTACAAGATGGGCGACTAGTCGACTTACCTTTATCTGAGCCTTTCTTGCGTATCATGTGCGGTGAAGAATTAACGACTGATCTTTTGGAAGAAGTTGATCCAATTAGACATAGGTGGGAACTTTATATTGATTTTATTTTAAATATGTCTCATCTTTAAGTATTTAAAGTTTATATCTTAATAGATATTAAGGATTTAAAAATAAGCTTTTGTTTTTATTAAAATACTTTTATAGCTAGCATAAAAGCGTTTATCAGAATTCGATACAATTCAGTTTCATAAAATTCATTGTGTATTGATACTTAATGTTATGTGTCTTGAATATTATAGTTAATAATAGCCTAATTTGTTTGGTGATATTGTACGTGCTTTTTTATAGGTTTCTTAGGAACATTTTAATCGCTGCGGATGAATATGACGCGTTATTCCGTGACACGTCGTTAGAGGAGGCAGAGCGGGCGCGACGAACGAAGGAGCTGTCGGTTGACGGCGCCACGTTCGAGCAACTATCGCTAAACATGACCTATGTGGCAGCTAACACCGATCCGTCTGTGGAGATACAGCCGCTCTGTGATGGCGGCGAACATATCGAGGTACAAACAGTAATTTAATTTGTATTAAATCCTAGTTCCTATTGAATAGGGTACATACTTATAAATTAGCATTGGAAGTTTTATATAGAAAGCGGCTAATAACTTAGCTTAACTTTATCGTTGAAGTATCGGAACACAATGGAGCATTTAGTTCAACTGGCGTTAAGACTTTCTGTCGCCAACGTACACCTCCAAGATGTAGGAATCGCGTTGCCAACCTCAAAACCAAAATCTTCGCCATATTACATCACTCTCCATTTATAATGTCGTTCTTCTGTCGGTCTTATTCTATTTTAATTTATGAATATTCGAAAATTAATCTATTAGTGATCCGCGGCTCTTATTATTTATGAGGAGTTACAGCTTAGACATCGTTTTCCTTGTATGCAATAGTAATTGAAGGTAACATTAAAGGTCGGTGCGCATAATGCCCGCGAGTACGCGATGTCGAGTGCGCGATGGATGCTGTCTGAGGGCGTGCGACGGCAGACGGATGAGTTCAGACGCGGTTTTGGCGCCGTGTTTCCGCCACGGAGGTTGCGCGCCTTCTCGCCCGCCGAGCTGAGGCTCTTGGTGTGCGGTGAGCGCGGGCCCGTATGGACCAGAGACCACCTCTTGCAATACACCGAACCTAAACTTGGATACACACGTGATAGGTAATTTAACTCAAGTAAAATATTATGTAAATAAATACGGTCGCTGACACAATGAGTTTTTAAATGTGGCGTACCTTCTCAGATCCTAAATACAGTTTAATATTTAAACCACAAATATTAATAAACACGTGATTGAATATGTTTAAGTATAAATCATTAAAAATTAAAAACTTCTGGTTACAAATGTTTCAAAAAACAGAGCTAAGAATTATCTTAATTACACCAGCTTTCATATAATCAACTCTGCAACAAAATCAGTGCTCATTCCACAGACGGACAGACAAACATGTTGAATGTATCAAGAATTTCATTTTTGATCACAGTTTAAATAATTAATACTAGAAATCAATTTATAGATTATTTTTACAGAGAAGCTGTTGCCTAAATCTATAACATGAACTTGTTTATGACTAAATTATTTTTTTTAGTCCGGGCTTCCTTCGCCTAGTGGAAGTGCTCGTAGAGATGTCGTGGCGGGAACGTAAAGCGTTCCTGCAGTTTGCGACGGGATGCAGCAGTCTCCCACCGGGTGGACTCGCCAACCTTCATCCCAGACTCACGGTCGTAAGAAAGGTTAGAATTGAACCACGTTCTAATCCAATATCTAATGAAGCTTATCTTGATTTTAAAGAATAATCGTTTTTTTAACTGATACCTATAAGTACACAAGTTGTTTGATACACACCACTTCGCCTTTATAAATAATCTTATGGAAAATGTAATTTTATTGGCTAGGTATATTCGCCGCTGTAAACAGAATGATTTACCAAAGTTCTAGCATAGACCAACATTCATACATTATCATTATTCATGTCTTTAACAAATATTGACAATGTATTAATAAAAAATTAAATTGTTTTACGAACAGGTGGACGCTGGCGACGGTTCGTACCCGTCCGTGAACACATGCGTGCATTACCTGAAGCTACCTGAATATTCCTGTAAGGAGGTGCTGCGTGAAAGACTTCTGGCGGCTACCAACGAGCGCGGCTTCCATCTTAATTAGAAACCTTACAATATACAACCAAAACCTTAGCCTCGCGGAGTAAAATTTATTAGTATGTTAATAGTTCGCACTTGCAGAGGTGTAGCGCAATGCTGTGTTGTATTTTACGATATCTCATTGAAGTAAGTCTGACTCTAGACGCATTTGCAACGTAAATTCTAATTAGCATTCTAAATAGACATGAATGCCAAATATAGTTGTCTTTCTTGTTGCTCTATGACTAGAGGATACAAGAAATGCCAATTTTACTGTTCATGGCCCTTGTTTCAAGATTAGAACCGTGCTACATTCTAGAAAAACAGTTTTAATAAGTCGTTCTTCTAGATTCAAAAGACGGTCTCGTTCTAGAAGATGGGCCCAAGGGTCAGGTTATCGTGAAATGTAATCCTACAATAAATTGCTAAGGATCTACAACATTGTTAGATCTACATGCACATAACACCCATTTGCACTCTAAGCTAAAATTTTTTTATCATTATTACGTCTGTACCCTTAGTAGATATTGGAGAGAGAAAAATATCGTACATTATTAATTTGAAATTGCGATAGATATGTTACATTTTCTATTTTTACTCTAATAAGAGTTCGCCTGGAACGTATCACCTTTGCAATAATACTGTCTTGTTAATTTTATTTAATAATATTATTATTATTAAATACAACGTATCTTCAAAAACTTAGTAATGATCAAGGCGTGGATAAGGTTTTATAAGCACTTTCGTATCAAACTGTATTTCGTATAAAAATGAAAATAACTGTTGTGGCTTGAGATAAAACGCTTTGTGTAAAACAAGATTTTAAGAATTAAATTATAAAGATATGTTTAATACATCAACCGAGTTAAGCATTATTGTTGCCTTACTTACATTATTAGGTGATGTGTGTATTTTTCTAATAAATGTAATTGGTGTGTAATTGTCTTGAGGCTATCATTATAGATAAGATCTTTTTAAAGTACCGTTAATAATATGAATATCGTTCATCTGCATAACATGTAGGTATAAGATTTTCCTCCTTTTTTTTTTATTAATTTTTTCTCAGAAAATATCGTAACTCAATAAACTTGGTATAATTTCTATATCACCCAATCGAAATATTATTTAATAATATTAATTCAATTACAATATCGCCTTTTTTACATACTAAAATACGAGGTTGATCTTATTAGCCAACGATTCTCTCTTATAATTTAATATTTTAATTCAGTTATGTGCGTTCATACGGCACTATAAAATCAACCGCTTAAGGCTATCATCGCTAAATGCTGCGTTTTTATAAATTATCACTGAAATTGTATATTATGTTTATTTTTTTGAAAATTAGTATTCCGCAAGTTGAAATTAATTGTACACACTGCGATTTTTTAAACAATAATAGTTATGAGTTTTACATGTTTTAAATGCATGTGTTTTAATTATTGAAGTTTGTTGTCCGATTTAATTTTAAAGAAATCTGGAGACTTGAATTACAATTAATTTTTTTTTGTTGTAGTTATGAGAGTATCGAAAGTATTGTAAGAACTGATTAAATGCTTGTATTAAATTGCAAAAACAGAAGTGTTTATAACTTACACATTGTGAAACGATTTGTAGGAATAACCCTTTAGTTAATTGATTTTTCAACTGAAAGTTGTTCATGTGATTAAATAAATATTATATGGAGTATATTTAGTTTAAAATCTATGTTAAGTTTACCATATTAACATATAACTTAGAATTTTGTAGGAATGTAATCTGCTATTTGTTGTTGATTATATCAATAAATTAAGTAAAAATTATATGGTGTTTTTGTTTTTGACCTGCGTTGATTTTACATATTTATTGGGTATCTACAAATAAAAACCCAGCCGAAATGGTTCCAGTAGTTGCTGAGATAATCCGGCACTAATGTTGTTTTTAATAAATTCATGGGCAAACATCATCACAAATACATTTGTAACAGTGAATTTCTTTTCAATTCCATAATATAAAATTGAAATGTCAAAAGTACCGTTTAGGAAAATTTACATTATTAATTAGAAGTACATTTTAATAGTATGAACGTCATAAGGTGGAGTAAATGGAAACCATTTTGAAGTACGTATTCATAAAGGCTATCATTGGTACTTTTCAAGCATTGATGTCAAGATTTATCGAGAAATACGAAATTTATTTGGAATCATAGTCATAGCTTAGAAAACATAACAACCGACACACACATGTAAAGCCTAAACATGAATAGATATTTCGTGATCGAAAATTGCACTTCGCGTTTCTTAAAAAAGTTTGGAATCCGGAATTAATTTAGACGCATGCTTTTTTCAAGCAATTAAAATAAAACTTATTAGATTCTTCAAATAATATATTATTCTAAACTGATATCCATCGTCTTGTAAGACGTATTTTGCTAAGAACTTTAAATTTTTTATAATTAATATTACTTGGAATATGTATTTAATTTGAGTTGAGAAACCGCATACAAAATGATACAAGTCATAACTATAACTCACTATTAGGAATAGGGAGATCGTCGATTCGAGTTAAGTTTTTTATAATACTATTCTGATTTCAAATTATTGTTTAACCGTATTATAGGGTATACCTGATGTTTCCGCTCAGGCTCAATAAAACTTGTTACGCTTCGGGCACTGGTCCAAATCGTAGAAAATTTTGTTTTATTGAGAAGGGTAAGTTAAATATATCTTTCTTTTCTTTTATTTATTTTTATTTATAACCATCTTAATGTTAAATGAAAATCAAAATTATGAAAATAACTTAATATAAAACAGATACTATTTTATGAACCTACATAGGAATATCTAAGTATAATAAAAAAGAGCAAATTCAACTTGAAACCACTAGAGGGAAATATTGCGTTGTTCACATTGCAACGAACGGCAGTAACAAGCACGTTTTTTATGAATGTTTTGTTCGGACACCGAGTCCCACTGCGCAATGCAGTCGTACTTTAACTCTACGACATAGTTTCAACCTTGGTGTGAATAATTACACAAGTCCCAACTGAAAGAACTATTTAGTATAAAAACTAAGTTGTTATCGGAAAAGTTATCAGTTACTCACCTCTACCTGATAGTGGAAACATGAAAGTCATTCTTTGGAGTTGTGTCTTAGTGGCGTCGCTGGCCTATGTCAGCTGCCGGGAAGTTTCCCGAGAAAAGCGGGAAACTGATTTAGAAGCGGCTGCGACGCACCATAAGGGAGGTGGTGGAGGCGGTGGCGGTGGCGGTGGCGGAAAATGGGACAAGGGAGGTGGCCATGAACACCATGGGGATCATCATCATGAACACGGAGAGAAAGGGCATAAGGGCTACAAGGGTCACCATCATCATGAGCACGGAAAAAAAGGACATCACCACCATGAAGGACACAAGGGACATCATGATGAACATGGCGGCCATAAAAAGCATCATCACCATGACGACGGCCACCATCACGAACATCACCATGGTGAAAAGGGCCACAAAGGTCATGGACACCACGAAGAGGGACACTACCACAAGGGACACTCCACGAAGGGACATCACGGTGTTCATAAGCATGATGAATTCAAGAAAGAAAAACATTTCCACGATCATCATCATGATGGCGGTCATCATGAACATCACGGCGGACATCATGAAGAACACGGCCACAAAAAAGGAGGTGAATTCCACAAGGGACATAAACACGGAGGTCATCACCATCATGAGCATGGCAAAAAAGGCCACCATGAGAAGGGAGGACATCATCATGATCACAAAGACCATCATGATGAAGGCGGTCATCATGAGCATCACCATCATCATCATGACCACGGTAAAAAGGGAGGCCATGAGGACCATAAGCATTGGGGTTATAAGAAGGGACACAAATAAATGCCAAATAATCCCGCCGACTGACAGTCCTTTCTGTAGATAGATAACTCTTTAGTTTATCTGTTAATGATATATTTGTTGATTTGTTTTATATTTTATTGTTAATAAAAATGGATACAAAATTTTGTGAATTATTTATTTCTAAATTATTGTAAGTTTCCGAAGATAACCAGAGTTCAATAAGTTAAACTTTCATTTCACCTGTTTGCGTAAATAATTGACTATGACGTTGAAAACGAATTAATTCACTATCCATTGTTACAAATTGGTGCTGAGACAGTCTAATTAATCATTATAGCCTCTACTCTCATCTGTGCCAGCAATAATAGGGAGTGCATCGATAGGCTAATATTGGATTATAATAGATCGAGTTCCTACGCTGCAATAAACTAAATTTCACAGTAGGTTTGGTTTCGACAGAAAAGTTATATAAGCCAGTGACTGAGGTTGGCAACGGTTCTTAGTAAGATAAGTCACAAGGTTGATAAAATATACAGAACAAAGTTTTATTTCTTGATAACAAATATTAAACTTGACAGTAACATAAATTGTTTAAGTTAAAGCTTCGTTTACCAAATGTTGAAGCATCTTTATGATGACTGATCCTAAGAATTATGCTGGTGAAACGGCAGGGAACAGCTAGCTAGTGTTTTATAAAAAACGGTCGGTGGGGGTGCATCATTTATTTTGAAACAGTCAGAAAATGAACCTTGTTAATCAGATGTTACGGTTTCTTGTCAATTTATAAAGATTCTAACAAACGAACAAAAGAAGTTCTTCAAGCATTATTTCATTTTTAACTTTCTTCAGGCTGAAGTAAAATTTGCTGTCAAGTAACCCAGCTGTTTCCGTTGAGGCTTGTCTCAAAAAAAAAAATAAAGTTCTGTAAATTAACCTATTTTTTATTATCTTATACAATTTGATGTTTATTTTCCGGATGTTCTTAAAATTTTACGTGAATAAGTAGATATAATGGTTAGATAATAAGCAAAGAGAATGAAATCGTATCACAATCAAATTGAAGCCAGTAATTTCCCTTGCGGATATCTACTCGACAACAACTATGAATAAATAAATATCCATACATATAAATAATAATAATATTTATTCTTAGTAAACTGAATCATACGTCAGAAATCTTTTAACACGACCCTCCAAAGATACAGTATAATAATCCAAAAAACAAATTTTATTTATGTAAATCAATTAAAACAAAGTGTTTGCTTATTTACCAAAATTTCAGTCGTTTTCTAAATGCATATGGAAGTATATGATATCTAAACAGAAACACAATTTAGAAAATTAGTCGGTATATGTCTGTTTGTCCCATACCAGCCGCCATAAAGGCTAAATGGTACTTGACTGGACTTTGACTCGCAAACTATTATATGAGTAACATTGGCTCTTATACTTAATTATCATTATCATAGCACCTTTAAATAACGGGGTTGAGTCTACGGTGCAAAGTTAGTTTAATATACTTATAATAATAAACTATAAAATTTATTAGACAATATTGTATATGGAATTTAAAGTCTTGCATACTATAAATTTGTTTAATCAGTCTAAAAAGCGATTCAATGTGTAGATAATTTTTGCTGTCCAACGTAGCTAAAGACACAAAAGAATTGCAGGAATATTGTGCTTTACGAAAACAAAGCCATGCCAGCCATGTGTCTTTTGTGATCTCGTTGACCCAACAATAATAGCCAATTTCACTATTCGAATAGTTCAACAAAGTTTTGTCAGAGAGGTGTGAAGGTATTTATTACTTTTATACACAGTATAATACAAGTAAAGAGTCAAACTTTAATTAAGTTGAAATGCGTTTAATATTATTTCAGTTTCGTGCGATGAAAATAAGTCTTTATCTTAATCTTGAATTTTACTACAGTTAATATTTAACGCGAAGGAATGGGAGTTTCACTTACTAAAATGTAAATTTGATTTTCATACTTCTTTATCAATTAATCCGGTAAGTTTACTTGAAGAGGCAATTATTATTAGAGTACTCGTATACTGTATAAATAGCTAGCCATTTATTATCAGAACTATTTAATAAATCATATTCATATTGGTATTTTTAACTGTAAAAACATTAGTATTTTTATTTTATACAATACATGATACACTTTGCAATATGATTTATACATATTACTACGTTTCAATATGTTGTAATTATTAAATAAGCTATTATTTTTAAAAAAATACAGAATTATGACTTAATACATATTTAAATATAGTACAAGATTTAATATATAATTTGATTTCCTATTAAACTCTACAATTACATTATTCTGTTGCACTGGATCACTTCCTCATCACGTTATATCGACATAGCTCTAGTAGGTACCGAGCAGAAATTAAATTTTGTCACAAGTGGGAGTATACGAGTCCACGAGACACGATTAATTAAGCGTCTGAGAATAATTTCAGTTAAGACCTTTTACCTTCCTCCATTACTTATGACGCTATGAATAAGTTTAATATGATTACAGTTAAGTGCCATGTAGGCAATTTATTCTTATATATCCTAAACTACTTTACAAAACATCTATACAAAAAGTGTATTATTAATTGAAATTCATTAATTATACGGCTATAAGCTTCACAAAGGTTTGATTCGAAACAGTACCCACACAGCTGACCGCTTGCCGCAATAAACCACTAAGATTGACGCGATTCGTCATTTTATAATGTTACACAACTGTTTATATAAAACAGCTGCGAAATTAGTAATCTTGTCAATTTAAGAAATAACTACAGTGAATCCAGACCTGTAAAGTATAATCATGAAGTTACTAATTTTATTAGGACTTCTTATATTATACTTTGTAGTTTACATAGATGCAGGTCGAATAAAATCTCTAAAGAAGGATGTAAATGACAAAGCAGAAGCTAACGATCAGCTGGACGCGGCCAGTGACCACAAAAAAGCTGAAAAGCCACAAAATCATGAATTTAAAACAGGTGGTGGAAAAGATCATCACGCTGAACATCACGACGATCACGGTGAAAAAGGCCACAAAGCTTATAAAGGACATCATCATCATGAAGAGGGTAAAAAGGGTCATCATGAAAAAGAACAACATAAGGGAGAGTACGATGACAGTGGAGCGACTACAAAGGAACACCACCATGAAGACGGTGTTTATGATGAACATCACAAGGGAGAAAAGGGCGAGAAAGGACACAAATATGCAGAAAAAGGTCACTACAACAAGGGTCATTCGACTAAAGGTCATCACGAAGTTCACAAGCTCGATGAATTTAAGAAAGATAAACACTTCTTTGATGAGGAAGGAGATTCAGGTCATGAAGAAAAGCATGGTGGTTTTCATGAAGAGCACGGTCACAAAAAAGGTGGGAAATACCACAAAGGTCATCATCACGGCGGGCATCACGAACATGAACACGGTGAAAAGGGCCACCATGAAAAGGGTGGAGGTCATCATGAGCATAAGGGACACAAAGAGTCAGGAGGTCATGATGAACATTATCATCATCATGATGATCATGCTAAGAAAGGTGGTCATGAACATCACAAAAAGTGGGGATACAAAAAAGGCCACTGAAGTACCCCAAACTAAACGATACTTTAGCAAGTGTGATCGGAATTTCGCAAGGTGTATGACTATAAGTACTATCGTCTGGTCATTTTTTAATTTATTGTGGATAGTTAGTAATTACAATTATAAAAATATAAAATTGTTATAAATTAATTAATTTTTCAAATACAAAAAAGTTTTCAATATGAATGTTTCTTTTTCATTTTCCTCGATTAACCTTATGAAAACTCTCACGTTTATCAATTGATACTTTAGGATTCGAAATTATAACGTGGCTATGACACGAATTTTTTTATTTCTATTTCATAATGGAGAAAAGTTCTTTGTTTTAGTTTTCGGGTTTATGTTTATTTTACGTATATTGTGTGACTACGTCTGTGTGAGTATACAGAATGTTTGGAGACTGCTGCGGAAAACGAAGACAGGTGATAGTGCTAATTACACCTTTGATAAAGGGACGGAATAAAATGTAATGCTGACTAAAACCATCATATTTTTAAAAAGTTTTATTAGAGTTCTTTCCATCCATCAAGTTGTCCAACTGTTTTCGTTATCATGCTTCATTGCTGGTTCTATTTTTTAGTAAAGTAATGTATTTTTTATGAAACTATCGTTTCATTTAAATGTACTTACAAGATGGAGCGTAAATAATGCTAATAAAAAGTGTTAAAAAATATGTCTTTTTGCATTTAGGATCGTTTTTTTTTCTGTCCCATTAAAAGTGTCATTAGCACTATCACCCGTCTTCGTTTTTGGGAGCAGTCCCAAAATACCCTTTATAACATAATTTGATTTATTTTTATTTACTCTATTCATAGCTTACTTATACAAAGGCCTGCTTGTGAAATAATATTTTTATAAGATTTATCTATTTCTTTTTATAACTGTTTTGTTATGGGAAATCTTAAATATTCTTTTTAGTATAGCATATCCTAACGACTAATTATTGATCAATAGTGTTTGTGACTGGACAGAAATAAGTGGCCAAATTTCAGTAGGTATCTTTACACACAAAAATCAACGTGCCTTTCATTTAAGGGTGAATGTAATCTACTGATAACGCTTCTTCACTAATTAACGGGCAAATGCGGGGCTTACTGATGTCACACCTCACACTAGATTTATAGCTTTATGTGACGTAACTTTAAATCCTTCACGCTGTGAGCAACTGCTACTTAATGTGACATTTATTGAGTGACATTCGCTAATTACTCGAACATCATTTAGGTGTTTGCGTTAATACAAGATTATCGTAATTATATTGATATTAAGAGGAACATACCTACAAATATACATTGATTTCGCGACGAGATTGCAGCTCGACTTGCTACGATTGAGACATTATGAGTTTCTGACGTTTTTGATTGGGCTGTGTTTAAGTCTTTTTATGTTTTTAAATCAATCCTCGACAGGCAAGTTATACTTCACTTAATTGTAAGCGATAAATCAACCACATGACATTGGAAATTATTTAATTTGTGCTGTCAACCTATGTTATACTTACTGCGTTGTTTTTCAATATTTTAAACTTTTTATGCTTTCTTTTTTTTAATCATACTTCTTTTAGATTTTGCTGTATACTCAAGATCCTCAAATTCAGCTTTAAGCCCACAAAAATCTTTCGCTTCCTCTACTCCCGTAACATATACGTTCGATGATTGAATATACATAAAAATAAACAGTAATTTAAAAATAGGAGAGCAGAAGCTCTTTAATAATATTATTTGCAGTCTAAATTGCGGATACACTTTAAATAAATATACTTCCTGACTTATTATGGTATGGTATTTCTTTCAAATTTTCGTCATACGTCAAATAAATTATTAAGTTACCAATAGTCAATATATTCTATCTCCTTCTCACTACTTTTAAACTTTTTTTTAATGGGAAGACATTATGTATTGAAAACTATTGACACAATTCATAAATATATAAATTTAAAGTCTTATTTAAGCTTCATTTGAATATCGTATTATAGTTTCTTTATAATCGTTATTCTATTCACGAGCCTTGTGTAAAAAAATAGATTTAAAAAAGTATTTTTAAATTAAAATAGTTAAAGTTATCGTTATCGTTATAACTACGACTTAATGATGTTTCGAATATAAATAAAACACAGTTTTTTTGCAAGCAGTGCTGAGTTTGCATGAAAGTAAGATATGATCTTCAATATATATTGGAAATAAATACTCGAGGGTTTAAATTTCATATATGTAAATAGAATAAATCATTACACAAAATCTATGGTTGTCTTTGTTTCCTTAAAGATTTTTCCTTACATATTTTCAGTATTTAGATATTTTCCTGTAAGTATGTTAGAAATTTTCTAATTTTTGTTGTTAATATTTTTAAAGAAAATAAATTGATAACATAATAAAACTTTTATTATTGACAGTCTGGGTGATATATTATTAGATGTTTGCCTTAAAAACTAAGAATTGTAATAATTAAATTACATTTTAATGACCTTTCTTAAATCCCCAATGTTTATGGTCTTCGTGAGCTCCTTTCTTTCCGTGACCATGATGATGACTATGATGCTCATGATGGCTACCTTCATCATGATGGCCCTTATGATCTTTGTGATGTCCTCCCTTTTCATGGAATCCTTTTTTACCATGATGATGTTCATGATGCCCATCATGTTTATGTCCCTTTGCGAAATGCCCACCTTTCTTGTGACCATGTTCGTCGTGGTGACCACCATACCCTTCTTCGAAACCGGACTCTCCGTGCTTATCGTGGAACTTTTTATTCTTTTTAAACTCATCTAGTTTATGGATTCCATGATGACCTTTAGTTGAATGTCCTTTATGAAAGTGTCCCTTTTCCTCGAAACCGTGACCCTTTTCTCCCTTCTCACCATGATGATGCTTCAAATAATGGCCATCGTCGTGATGATGATGTTTTTTATGGCCTCCGTGATGATCATGATGGCCTTTATGCCCTTCGTGATGTTGATGTCCTTTTTTGCCATGCTCATGATGATGGTGGCCCTTGTATCCTTTATGACCTTTTCCGCCATGTTCACCAAAATGGTGATGATGATGTTCTTTTCCGCCACCTTTCTCGTGGTGATGAGAGGCAGCTGTCTCTAAATCAGCATCTCTTTTCTTCCTTACATCCCGAGATTGTGACAATCCGAGAATGACTAGAAGACAGCCTACCAAAAGAACTGCCTTCATCGTTAGTGTTATTATTATCAAAACTTGTTATTTAATGAATAGAGCGTTTTACAACAAGGTTTTATAGACACAACGGCGACAGTTTTCTTTGCACTAAGATTGAGAAACTGTTTCCAGGTGACTGTTTATTTGTTTTATTTACATTTATTTTCAAGGTTAACTTTAAAGGTAAAATGCTAATAAAGATCATTTCATTATAAATAAATTGGTAGTATAAAATTATGAAATGAATATTTTTTTCAAAACAAGCGTTGAATACTTTGTAACCATTTGCAAGAATTAAATCATACCATTTGAATTGGTTCATCAGCAATATTTGAATAAATACTCTAGATTGTGAGAAAGGTTTTAATCATGAAAAACATTTTTAAATTCAAATATTTTCAGGTTAAAATTACTTGAAAATTCCTGAATAATGTGGAACGAATAATAGTGGAATTTGTACCTAAAACAAAATAATATATAATTGTTATATTATAGGGGTTTGGCGGAGACTACGCTGGAGCGTTTAGCTTTAGGAGGAATTGGAACTCCTCCTGAAGCTAAACATACGAGTCCCAGTTTCGATTCTTGTCAGGTCTAACAATGTCTATAATACATAAACTGTCAAGCTGTACCAATAGTCATTTTCGAGTGCGAAAATTAAAATATGTTAAAGCTCTCCGAGTCACATTCGTATGCAAAAAGGTTATAAAGTCTTATAATGTTTGTTTCGGCCTTAGTCTATAAATTTTTTTATAAAAAATATACATAATAATAAAAAATAGGTCGATACCGCATCGGTTATTTAATAATACCGCCATGTGGCTGACATAATCTAGCATTATGGTCTCTCGATAACTATTGTAAAAAAGGTTTGTTTTATTTTGACCAAATACTCGTAAATTGTGGGAGTATCATTATTAGTACTAGGAAAAAAATTGTTTGTTTTGACTGCAAATGAACAAAAATATTCAATGAACGCAAGAAAACTACACCATAATAATTAAATTTATTTATTCTGTATCACAAATTAAGCAACAGTAACAAAAATATAATATTTAAATTATTATGAGAATAAAATTGTAATTTTAACTTGATTCGACTAATTTATTTATGTCCTTTTTCCCAACCCCATCCTTTATGTTCGTCGTGACCGCCTTTACTTCCGTGACCTTCATGATGTCCCCAGTATTCGTCATTGGCTCCTTCATCATGATGTCCCTTTTGATCGTCATGGTGACCGCCCTTCTCAAAATACCCCTTGTTACCACCATCGTGTTCGTGGTAGCCACCGTGGCTATGTCCTTTATTAAATTCACTGCCTTCCTTATAGCCACCTTCATCATGGTGGCCACCATAACCCTCTTCAAAACCTGATTCACCATGTTTATCGTGGAAATGTTTGTCTTTCTTAAACTCGTCTAATTTATGTATTCCGTGATGACCCTTTGTAGAATGGCCCTTATGAAAGTGTCCCTTTTCTTCGAAACTGTGTCCTTTTTCTCCCTTTTCACCATGATCGTGTCCATCATAGTAGCCTTCGTCGTGATGGTGATGTTTCTTGTGGCCACCGCTTTCATCAAAATGTCCTTTCAGGCCTTCATGGTCAGAATAACCCTTTTTAGCAAAATCATGATTATGGCTTCCCTTGTAACCTTTTTCATCAAGACCTCCATCTTCTCCGTAATGTTCTCCATGATATTCACCGCCTTCGCCCTTGGCCCAATGTCCAGATGCAGCTTCTTCTAGATCAGCTCCTCGTTTATGCCGCACATCTCTTGCATATGCAGTCGCTAGTACAGCGGTCACCAACAGGAATATCGGGATCCTCATTTTCCTTTAGTCTCTTTAAACTAGTGAGCGATTGACAAATGATGCCTGTTACAAATTTGAGACAGCTTATATAGTATTGCTAAATGTGCAGGGCTATTGATATTATTTCGTGGTATTTGATGTCAGGGTAACAAAAATTGACGGTCATAGACACGTAAATGACCTGGATTTAGATTTCATTGTTATTGTACCTGGTATAATAGTCTAATAAGTTAAGTTATCATTTTCTTTAGACTACACAATTTTCATAATATAACATGCCTCTATGGGCCAGCGGACTACATTTAATTAGAAGTTCTGTGTTAAGTACCGGAGAAACTGCTTTAAAATTTGTTTCGTTCGAGCAAACTATAGCAGATACAAAAATGTGTCTGACCTTTTAAGTGACCGTAATTAAATTTTCTTTTGAAAGCAAATCTGTACAACGTATCACATGATTATTTCAATGCCTTAATGAAAAAGCTGGTAAATGCCTTCATATAAATAATTTAGCGTTCATATTATGATATTTCTTAAAAGTATTTGATCTGTTTATAGCATTTCGCTTTATATTTTTGCTTATTATGGGTGTCCTATTATTTTCAATTGTATTTGAACATGTATCGTAGTAGGTTCCACCGAGTATGTCAGACAAAACGCGCGTTAATACATGCGAAAATTATTATAACCCGTAGGCAGTTTTATTTGTTTTGTTTCGAAATAATCCTATTACATAAATTGGTTTATTATCTAACATCACAGTATTATTACGTGGCAATAACAATCTGATGATAAGTGATTTTCGGGGATGATGTTTTTGATCGTTTTCACTAAGTCAAGGTTTCTGCGTGTCAAGGTGATATTACGAAGTCGTCGTCGCCCTCGCTGTTTGTAATGAGTTTTATTTTAACTTCTTTTAAATTTGATCAAAGTTTGCGTCACTGTTTCCGCTCTGATGGACACAGCACTATCTCGCTTGTCAATACAGTTACAATCACCGGTTAACTGGATGTCTAACTTGTTTAAATTTAAGCAGATTTTTTGCCGAAGACATAATTATCGTATACGATCTTTTTACTATTAACATTATGAAAAATTGATTTATAATTTAAAAGGGCCAAAGAAAAACTTTAAGAAATTTGTTAATCTAATATATAAAAGTCTCGTGTCACGGTGTTCGAACTTGAACTCCTCCGAAACGGCTCGACCGAACCTTATGAAAATTTATATAGTTATTC
>JAOSYY010000007.1:10377324-10389618 GCA_025727935.1 Hebomoia glaucippe
TTCAGTAGTTATTTGATAAGGGGGAACCCTGTCTGTTCGATCAGCCAATAGGCTTGCTATATAAAGTATGTAAATGTTTCTCTTAAAATGTGTTATATACTTAAATGAACATCGTGATAATGGATGTGAATATGTAACGTTGCTTTTGTATATACCCAATGAAGATTTGTATGTATATATGTTACGTAGCTTATCGTTCGTATAAAGCAACCGCATCGACAAAGCACCGAATTCGATACCCGGTCGGAACGCAGTTGCATTACAAATTTATTTAATTTGTGTTCTGTTTCGGTAACGGGCTAAAGATAGGCATTTCGAATACTAAATGTGGTGGGAGGAACTCCTAATAAATTATAAGTCCCGTCCGGGTCACATACTACCGTTCATAGATGAAAAAGTCGTGAAGTGCTATGGGCGTTTCGTTTTCAGTCTGTGAATATCCGAAGACTCGAAGTAAAAATAAATAAGGTCGACAGCAGAATGATACTAAAAATGATAAATTATATAATATGGCTAAGGCTTTTAGGTTAGCAACGCATCTCCTAGATCTATTGATCTTGACGGTGTCCATTGGCTACAGGAATCACTTAAAATAGGTGAACTGTATGCTCGTTTGCCTTCCTATCCTATAAAAAGGAACCGTATTTACTTACGAATTATTTCAGTGTAAATACTATACATTCGCTAATATTGACAAAATGAAAATTCGTAATGTATTATAAAATGTGCTAGTACATAGCTAGTGGAAATGATATATAGGTTCCGATTTAAAATTAACAAGGACCCTGCAATTGCTCAAATCAAATGTCAGGAATAACAGATTTCGTAATGATGTTCCGGAAACGTAATGTTTCGTTTTCTAATTGAACAAAACAACCTGCTAATATACATATTAATAGATATATCGTAAACAAAATGTGAAGCCTAACTAACCTATTAAATTTATTACGTAATCTTAATGCGGTACCTACTTCACACTAGAAAATTTCTTAATACCGCTTCTTAGCTCGGCTAAAGATGAAGAGCGCATGATTTTAATTAAAAAGCAGCAAACATGATCCCGAAGTGGAGCATGTAAATGAAAAATGGTACGTTCATATTTTCGAATCTGTGGAAAAATCCGTGAAGAATATTATAAATGACAATGTTCATGTAGCAAGCTTTATGTAGCAATTTCTCGAACGCTCTATCCTTTTAATCAGAACCTCTGAAAAGTAACTTTGCCGTTAATGACGACCCGACAAAAATGTAAATTGAAACGAGCATACCTAGTTAATGAAAGAAAACCAACGATGTGACCCAACCGCAACTGTGATTGCATAACTTTGTTATTTGATAGGTTGGCAACTCTCACAAACGCAAACTTCCCTAATTACATCTTATACATATTGTTCACGCTTATAACACTTCACAATCACGATAAAATACTTACTATTTCAGAACTCTTATATTTCATGAAACATACAAATTATAGTTTTATACTTAATCAATATATCAAGGCTGCAACACCTAAAAGTCAATTATAAAGAATCGAAGTGACCAATTCATGTTACTTTTAACATATTTTTATAGCAAAAGTTAAGTTGAAATAACCACGTTTGATTGAAAAACTTTTGCCAGGCGTATAATTTAAAATAACGATCATAGATCTGGTATTAAATAAGTTTTGTACAAATAACAAGAAAACGTTTCCATATCAATTAATCCCGTTATAATAAGGCTGCTGGCTGGATATAGCTGTTAGTCTACGTTTTCCTACCTTGCACCAGACAGCTATTAGTCTATGCATCGACTATAATTGGAATCTCGATTGTTGTTACTTCGTAGACTGAGTCACGAGACTAAGGATAATGGGTTTGTTTTCGTTTTCTGCACTTCATGGATGCTTCATTTTTCTGTTCGTGACTTGAATACAATTTTAGCATGTATCTAATACCTAAATAGTAAACAGAATAAGGAACAATAAATATAATAATGAAATCAAATCTGTTTGCCGATTGATTGAACATCTTATTAGACACATTAAAGTTGATATTTGATACATTTTCCTGTAATGTTAAATGGTTTTATGACAAGGTGAAAAACAACAAACTATAAGTATATTTTATCAGGCGCTTTAAATATTTTATGTATTGAATACATGAGTTATATATTTGTTACTCAGTATAAATTTTAGGTATTGAGTATCTAATTAAATAAGAAGCTAACTGACAAAATTGGGTGATTAAATTACTAAAGAATGAAAGGCGAGTTAACACGTGTATGGTGTATTGGCGACTGAAGAATATTTGTTAAGTAAAACATATTTCGAAGGACGCAGCCATTTTAAGTGTTTTTCATAAAAACTATAATAAACATGTGACAGAGTTGAGACCGGAATGTGTACCCCTACATAAATCTTTGCAAATTTCTTAATTTTCTACAAGAGCTGTATTTTCAAAATAAACTTATTCATTGTTGTTTGGACGTACCGAGACCAAATCGAGGACGTCCTAGGGAAAGGTGATGTAAAGAGTTTGTATAATTGTCAAGCGTGTATGAAAGCATTAATGGGAGTAGACGAAGGGAACGGCGTTTGCTAGGATCGTAGCTGATGGAGAGACGTGGTCTCTGCCACCCCGGCGGGAATGGCGTAATTATATGAATATATGTTTGTGGATGACAAACGTACATTAAAAATAAAAAAAAATCAGTCAAACAGAACGTCCTCGTTTTTTTGAAGTCAGTTAATAATAACAGTTTACGAAAACGTGCTGGCAAAATATCGTTGAAAAGTTTCCAACGTTAAGACAAATCGGTCGTTTATTGACTACGAAAGTACCACTTGTCACGAAGCACACGTTATTTTAAATTGGTCATATTTTGTAACTAGGTGCATTGCTTCTAGCACGACAATTTTTTCAACTGAAACTGATTTATATATCTCCTTGAACAGGTGTACAGTAAATAATAAGCGTATTTAGTTGACGGTTACAATCGCTGTGTACTTATAATAATGCAACCAAACCAATACAAAAATATATTTTGAAGTTAAAACCTTGTTTTCAATTATATATATTAAAATGGAAAAGGTACAAACATAATAAGGCATGATTCAATATTATACTAAGATTAATCAGATTGATTCTAAAAAACCAGCAAAAATAAGTCCTGTCTCTGATATTATTAATTTCCATTTGTTTGAGAGAAGGCAATTTATTCCGTTCAAAGGAAAACTATGAAAATATAAGCTTTGTACCGATCTATAATTATACTACCGTGATAAGTAGGAACAATTTAATTAAATTGGCATTTAAAGCGAACGCATATACATGAGCTATATAAAAAGTAATACGTTATATTGACCTTCAATAACCAATACCGCCAAGCCGCTGTTGACCAGTACACGGTACTGAGGAATGATTAATTGTTTTGTAAATTGAATTCACCGTGATAAATGAAATATTCGCACAATAGGTAATAAATTACAGCAACCTGGCAGGACGCAAGATGAAACGGTCTGAAAGTAGGTATAGCGGATCACGGATGTTTTCGGATAATGGTTATAAACACAACAGTCTGCCACCTGCCCTCGCCCCTCACGTATTGTTACCGAGATTTTAATTCACGTGCGCCACGCGTCCGCATTCATCACGTACGCTGTACGATGTTCCGTTTTCCAGTCTGCTGGGATTTCACCCCAAAACACTTCACAGAACATCAATTCAACTCAATAGGCTATTTACTGCAATGAACTGTAATATTTTTGTGTTTTACGTGCCTTATGGCAGTCGCTTTTAAATTATATTATTTTGATTAATTCCAAATGAGAATAAATTGTAAGTTTATTAGTTTAATGAACATTTTCTGTATGGACTGAACGAATATTTGTCGGTGTAAGAAGTAGATAAGATGCGGCTTGAGCAGAATTCAAAATGACCAATATCACCATAATAAAAAAAATTCGTTTAAATAAAAATAAGTAATTAACGTAATACATACACGCAACTATAAGGACTTGCAATAGACAAAAAATTTTGAACAACTAGGATGTCTTTACACCTACCCTACTGCATTCATAATTTTCTAAATTTCGAAAAGTGATCTTGCTTTATATTTTGACATTTTCAGTGAGAAATTCTTTGCTTTTACAACTCGAGCCATAGCAGCCATAATGGTAACACGCAGCTTTCGCCGGACGTCTTTCCAAACACTTACGAATTGGTGACTTTCAAAAAAAATCATACTCCTTCCTCAAAGGTTCGAGGCGCGACTCCAAGAGTCCAGGTCTTGCTGACATTCACGAGTGTCGGTAATTGCTTACAACAAGGTGTGCCGTAAGCTCGTCCTATAATATAAAAGGTATATATTTGTCATTTCCTAATTAATGGGACGATATGGAAAGTTTTAAAAAATGAACTTTGATGTATTGTATAGAATAATAAATAATTTTGACGGAATATAATAAGTAATAACGCTGTGTAGAAAGGCTCTCGAAGCGTCCATTTATCGAACAAAGCGTTGAGAAAAACGACGGCAACAAGCGGTGCCGGCTGTACCAAATTGCCAACACTTCACAGGAGCCGGAGGCGTTCACTGGAGTTCACTTCATTATTTGTTGCTATACATCTATCTAGACTTCTGAAAGTTTCCGACGCTTGCCCGCCTAACGCTGGCCGCCACACAACCTTAGAGTTCGCAAGAATTTTATACATTGACACTGTATATATATAATGTAATAGGTATTATTTCTTTTTATTTATTAGTTTATATATTCAAAACTAGGTCTTGCCCACGGCTTCTCGCATTCATATCGAATTTGTCATACACTTCTAGTTGTCGATCATATTATAATAGGGTAACATCCTTACTGTCATGATTTCTCCTATAGATTCATTATATGTATAGATTTAACTAACTAAGTTTTCCTAGAATAATTTATATTTGCTAAGTGAATGAAACTGAATCAAGAATGAAAATATTTTTAATAATTGTTCAAGAAAGAACAAAAGATAAGGAGAAGTTCAAGGGAGAAATGTTCAACTTTTCACCCCTATTAATCAAATGTATTGAAGGGTTTGAACGATGTTATTGATATCCGCTTGATGCAAAATTTATTATTAGCCTTAAGACTGAGAGCTGAGCCGCCAAACGAATGAAACTTTTTAAAATTCCAACTCAACTCGCTAAAGTAATTAGAATTTTTCCAGCGCCCCATTGTGCTACAAACTCTGCTCACACAAACTTTTAATGCGACTTAAATTCAAATGCTATTTTACAGTTTCGCTTCGAAGAGTTGATTTTAATGAAATATTGATTATGGTGGTAGAAATGCCCACGGCCCTAATTACCTGCATTATTTTTTGTAAAATTTTATTTTCATTTTCTTTTATCTACAACTAATTGTTATATTTTGTTTAAAACTTTCTTTTAAATGAACTTTAAGAAGAAAATTTGTTTAGTATTCGATCGACGTTTCATTATAGATTTTTTGGTAATTAAATAATTTTAATAAAAGCATATAACTCATGTATTGTTAATTGTTATTATGACTAATATTATTGGACGAAAAGGAAACACTTGCAAATAAAAATTAAAGCAAATCACGCTGGAAAATTCGCTGAATTTACATAAGTTAATTAACGTTTTTTATACGATAGGTTACGAGCATATAGTTCACATATAAATAAGCGATGCCTGGCGCCCATGAACAACTAAAATACCAGTAGATCTATCTATCATCCTCCTCCTACTAGCCATATTTCATCATTTTAAAACGTTTCAAGAAAAAAACGTTCCGACTTATAATTATAATATACAGTATATTCTCCACGTGGGTGAATATAATACAATTATACATATCTATCTGTTTATAAATGAATATCTATACCCCTAATACGTTTCTGGGTTCTCTGCGATCTCTGTGTCCTGTCTTCATAACAATATATAGTTACTGAGACGCAGGCCGTAATGATCCCCCTTCAGGTGGTCGGTCTCTTTGACGTGGTAATATTGAAACATGTATATATAGAACGCATTCATCAGATGCATGTTCGTGACATTTAGTAGGAAATATATCACATACTCATAATAGTTCAATGCACTGAAGACGTGTGTTTCGACCGTCTATGAATTTCCGAATACTCTAGACAAATAGGTCGTTAACGCATCAACGAATACTTTAATTAATATTCAAGAGATTGGGTAGTACCCACCAAAAGTGAGACGTTTAATAATGACTAACAACTAAATTCTATTCAACATCTAAACAGACACAAAATTGGAGTGTCTGTTTGTAATATTCAAATAACCGCTTTTTACGAGATGCTTACAGTAATATTTAATACAATTGTTGTCTGTCTGTTTGTTTGATCTGTCCAATTTCTAAAACGGCTGGACCAAATTGGATGGGATGTTTACTGCCAAATAGATGAAATGACAAAGAGTAACCTAGGCAACTTTGATTTATTTTTCTTAATTTCAATAATAAAACACAGCACAGCCAGAACGTTATAATACGAGCGCTTCGAGATTGTTCATCACTATAGAGCTGTCAAATGATTCATCAGAAGTGTGTAAATCCCCGTATGGTAAGAAACAATTCTATGCCATTACTCTTATACAGAATGTGAGGGGACCGCTCCCGAAAACGAAGATAGATGATAGTACTAATGACAGCTTTGATGATGGAAGGGGAAAAAGATCCTGATTTAAAAAAACCGTATTTTAAAACGTTTAATTAGCATAATTTACGTTCCATAGTGTTAGTATAACTAAATGAACCATTACTTTATTAAAAAAAAAGAACCAGCAATGAAGCATGATAACAAAAACAGCTGGAGTAACATACTGGAGTGCAATAACGCTAATAAAACGTATTAAAAATATGTTTTTTTTTTAGTCAGGATTGTTTTTTTTTCATACCATCATCAAAGGTGTCATAAGTACTATCATCTGTCTTCGTTTTCGGGAGCGGTCCTCTAACAGCCGTTATAAAAATAAGTCAACATTAATTTCACTCCATTCAATTTATCAGCCTTTTCGAAAACAACATTATTTGAAGTCCCGAAACGAAATCACGGACTGGTTTATATTAAAACAGCTCTAGTTAATCTTATTGGATATTCACTTCGGTTCATACAGAAATACCTCTAGAGACGAACAATATTTACATTTTTGGAAATCCTGATTGATTTATGAAATATTAGTAAAAAAAAAGAAATATGATTTAAAGTGTCATTTACAGACTTTTGAACATGTCAAGATAAAAAGACTTGTTAACTATTATTATTATTGATTATATCAAGGACGACGAAAGGAGATAAGAAATATAAATAAAAGTTCAGAGGTTACAAACATTTTGTACACGTCATTTAAAAACTCGTTACGATATAAAAATTGTTAAGTAAAAAAATCGAATTAACTTGATTAACCTACTATACAAAACATCAATTTCTACCCCCTTTATAGCCATTTAAGAGATGATTTTGAGAACTTAAAGTGTAAGTTTCAAAATATCATTTAAATCAATCCAGTTGTCTGTTTTACCTTCTTTTTAAATATTATATTAGTTTCTGTTATCATTTTATTAGATTTAGAGAATAAAATGGTCTCGTTGAATGAACGTTTTAACAAAATGATGGATCAAATGGTAACAACTACCAAACATAGCTTTCCTGTACAACAAAACACATGTCCTAACACCGTGTTGTTATTTGCGTCAGCGTGTGTGACAACATTGCGTGTGATAAGGACGGAGGTGTTAATTTTTCTCTCACTCACGGTACTTAGGAAATGTATTTTTCAATATTTTACGTCTCCCCATAGTATTAAAAGCGATAGGCTCTATAGTATAACATGTAATAACAAGATATTACATTTTATAAAGAGCACGTTGATACGCCTTCTTGCAATAATTAATTTGCTTCCGAGCCTATAATAACTTACCCGTACCGTGAATTCAAATATTTATATTAGCTGTCAACAAAGAAACCATCAATGTCCATATATTGTGAAAGTTTTGATGCAACTTTGAGTGAATTAATGTAATGTCTATAGGCGTTCTATCGCGCCAATTTCTTACTGAAAACTACTTAATAAATTCTACTTTGTTGTCTGTTTGCCAGTTGTCGCGAACCAAAATAATATACCAATTAAATTTTTTCTTAACATAAATCTATACTAAGGTGCCTCCTCGTCTGCTTTACAAATATTTTGCCTTTAAAAATATTTTGTTAACAAATGATCGTAACACTACTGTATACATTAATACCTCTTCCTCGACTTTTAACGTTTATGCTTTAAACATTTAAACATACAACACATCTATTGAATTATTCTTAAATAAAGTATGGATAAAGAAAAAGAAAGTCGGAAATAAAATAATATATAAGCTTCTGAATTACATTCAAATCACTGTCACAAACGGTAAACTTGAAAGTCAGTCGTAGAGTTCAGACTCCGTGCAAATAGTAGTCATCAATCGAAGAGGCTTTCTGTCACAGACAAGGGACAAAAGGGCCTTTGTAGAATTTAAGATATAAAGAAGAATTATTGCGCGAGTTAGTGTTTGGTAAAATGCACTTGTTCTAACGTTAAACATGATATTATATCTATATTAGGTACAGTTTTATACGTGTATTAGATATTGTGTACGTATTTTTAAGATATACACATATTTACCTTATATTATTAAATATTAGTTATAAGGCTTTGTATGAATTATAAAATAAAAATTCAAGTAATAAATGATATCAAACCAGTGATCCGTTCCGGTCTCGCACGGGTAGGATTAATTATTACAATAGATTTGTAAATTGTTATTTTTTCTCCATATTTTTGTTTACATTTAGGTGGCAATATTTTCTATAGATATTCATATTTTTCTATATTTCAATATGGTATCTAGCGTTTAATTTTTATTCGATAATTTAATAACTTTATCATTCGCATTGCACATCAATTATTATAAATAAGGTATATCCACTGGCTATAAAAGAATGTGGAGTTTCAAATTGACTAAAAAAACTATAATTCCCGCAACAATTCCCCAAAACATTAGGAAATATGTAAAAAACGATTAAACCATTCTCAAAATGGTGTAACATGACTATTTTTTATTTATATACAGTAAATATTTATCATTTCAATGAGTAAAGTGTTCGTGAACAATAATATTAAGTCTATCGTGTCATCTATCACAATAAAATTCGTATCAGGTTAAATTCGACATCAGCATATTCACAAGCATAAATTTTCCTGTTATTGTCCCCAACAGGAAGTTGGATTCTCGTAATTGTCTTTCAAGTCCAAGTTTTTTACATGACAAGGTTGTTTTGTGAGTGTGGATTTGCATGTAAATTGAGATAACCATTGAGTTGTTAAAGTAACTTACATTAATTCTAAACAAATGGTTGATACATTACATTTGTTATGTGATATACAAGATTTTTGACATTGTTTATGTGAAGCCTTTAATACCTTGCTACAAACGCGTCTTTATTTAGTTATTCGAGTTATATACCTTTTGAAATGGAAGGTATCATATGGTATGGTAAAGGGGGCATTTTTTTGTTACGAACAATACCTTTAACACTTTTGAGGTTAGAAATCGGTTGCAGAAACGTTTACTAGTGCTAGCTAAACATGATCGTTGAGTTCGGCCTAGGTATTCACTTTGAAATGCTAATAGTTCCAGGGAACTTCCCAGTGTTGTTTGCATTATGAATAAAGCGCAAACAGTAGAATTTGTGTGGATCTACATTTTACAAGTATTTGTAAACTGCCTACACAAATCTTTTAAATATATTAAATATATTATATAACATACAAGTGAAACGTATCTAGGAATAAGTAACGTACAAAAAACTATTTCACAATATATTGATTACAACATTATAAGTAATCTGTGAAAATTATTTATTAATAAAATATGAGTAACACATCTTTATGTATATTAATCTTCTGTGCGTGTGTGTGTAATCAAAGTATGTGTGTGAGTTCGTGTGGATTCGAAACTGGTTAAGATTTACAAAAAGGTTTCAATTGTGATATTTAAGACGTGTTTCGACGAAGAAGGATAACCTCTGTAGGGTGGGTTGCTAAAATCTTTTTGTAGTTTAAATTATTTTCCTATAACACTATCATAATCTTAAATATTGATATAATATATATATTATGTATATCTATCCAGAATAATCCCAAGAAATATTAGAAACTTTTTACTATTTCGTTTATTTTTTATTTCTGTTTAAAGTTGAATAGATTTTAAAATAATAAGCTAGGTCAGATTAATAGACATAATTATGTAGATCAGAGCTAATGTTAAACGTATACTTCTAGTTGATAATTAAGACCGGAGCCCCGTTCACTTTTCAACTTAATATTGGCATATGACTGTCCCACTCCTCCCGCAGTAATGGTTGCTATGGCATCAGTGTGGTCCAAGTCCCGTGCTATAATACCCTGAAAAAGATAAAAAATATATATAGTAAAAATAACATTCCAATAATGAGCTTATGAAATATTGGTCGTAGTATTAACTCACAATCATTTCTTTATATATGTAATTTTAACGACAAAAAGCTCCATACTGTTCATTAATAAAAGTGTTTGTGAAACTAATAAAGATTAATTTACACGCTCAAAAATTATCATAATTTTGTTGATTAAATATATAAATCAAATTAAATATTTTTATTAGCAATATTTCATGGCAACACTTTAATCATTTACAACTAAAACTAACAAGATCAAGGTCATACAATAAAAGTTATAAACAGTAAATATTATATGTACTTATTTTATATAAATGAAAGACAATATATACCCAGTAGTCTTAAGAAGAGAATTTACGAGTATAACATTTACTTATTAGGATTACTAAGCTTTTAATAATAATTTTAATTACATTACATTGCTTGATAATTTTAAATATATTAAAATTATCAAGCAATGTAAAATTCAGTGTGATCTATAGTGGTAATAATAAAAATATTTTAGCATCGTAAAAATTGTGGTAAGCGATTCCTGTCGCCCATGGACACCGTCAAGGACAGAGGATCTATGAGACGCGTTGCCTAGCTTAAGACCTTAGCTATATTTTCTACCACATGTTCTGCTGCCCGTCTTATATACTTTTATTTCGTTATGTGTTTTACATATTTAAATACATTAGCATATAACAATACTATAAAATCAAGTGAATCACCGAGATACTTATAATAAATCTGACGAGTTTATAATTCACCTCAAAGATAACCTTAATGTTATCTTAACTTTAATGTCAGTATTTATTTTTTAAGAAATCGATAGTATATTAAACGAAGTCGACATTATAATTAAATACGTTTTAGAAAAGATTGTGAGCCAAATATTTTTTTTATTACTTTCGTCTTCTATATACATTTTTGTTCTTGATAGTTATAAAATGTTTGAAAATTCTACTTCGACGGGAATTTGACTCAAACAGTATTTGAAGCAAGTTTCGAAGTTAACTTAGCCAATTGTACTTGAAAACTGTCCCCGAAAAGGCATTGTGCTTCTGCAAATACTTCTACGTTGATATCTAACATTATACAAACTGCAATATTTTGGATGTAAATATTTTAGAATGCCAAAATTTGTAAAGCAAACTGTAACGATGTGCTGACAAAAGAGGCTCTTACTTGCATATATGTACTTAAGACTTGTTTAAAATAGGTATCTAACGTTACAATCTTGTTACTAAAATATATAATAATATGTTAACCAACAAACTTCATAGCAAATAAAATCTAATCAGTGTTAATTCTTACGTATATGACATATAGATCGTTTCCTGTGCATAGCTAAACTATTTATAAGATTACATTTATGTTCTATTGTATTGTACGCCCATACAACTATACAATAAAAGGTATTACAACAGTTACAACCTTGATAATTATATTATAATCATTTCGTAAAAAATGTTTATTTATTATACCAATATTATAAAGCTGAAGAGCTTATTTGTTTGTTTATTTGAACGCGCAGATATCAGGAACCGCTGGTCCGATTTGAAAGATTCTTTCGGTGTTGGATATTACATTTATCAAGGAAGGCTATATTATATTTTCAAAAAAATAGGGAGCACTATTAAAAGTCCAATAAATTTACACCCAAGGTGTAAAAATCGAAGTCATTGCAAGCGCAGCTAGTTTGATATTATTAAAATTTTACCGACATAAAATGTATACAAATTCAATACATGTACATTTTTCGCCTTTACTATTTTGTAGTTTCGGTTATAATTATGTATTATGCATTAATCAGAAGACCCGTGTGTATACATCT
>JAOSYY010000007.1:10391816-10412970 GCA_025727935.1 Hebomoia glaucippe
AAATGAATATTAGTAATAATAACTACGTACATGTTTAAAATAATTTACACATTATTTAAAAATACCTTTATTATTTGCTGCCCTGCATCTGAGAAAAACACATCCTTGACCCTCTTCTTAAAAGGAATGGAACTATATTCAGCTTTTTCTTGCCAGATTAATCTAGCATTGAAACTAGTACCCACGATAAGATCTTTACAGTAGCTTATACAAACACAAGAAGCCAGCACAATAAACAAAATGGACGCAGATTTCATTTTAAAATAATTTTGTTGTGTATATTTACGCAATAATGTGTGAGTTACTTCACGTACGCCTACTAACTGACTTGGACTGTTCTTGAAATGGTCAAGACTGGTTTACCTCATAGTATGAGTAAGCGGAAAAAACTTATCAAATGATTAAACAGGGTCAATGAGTATTGCACGTTGTGATACACTTACCAATACATAATAAATATATGTAACGTTGATTCTGTCCTAGATTCTAATATGAATATTTAATTTGTTTATTGCGTATCATCGTAAGATGGTCTTAAGATTGCCAACACGTACGATGTATTGGTCTTATAGATGTCCATGGGCTACAGGAATCGATTAATACCAAGTAACTTGTATACTTGTTTGTCTTCCTGTGATATTAAAAAAAAACAAATTTATTTTCTATAAATCAAACAATATAAATTCTTCTAATAGAACTATTAATGTCAATATGACTACATCTAATATATAAAATTCTCGTGTCACGATCTTCGTCCCCAAACTCCTCCGAAACGGCTCGAGCGATTCTTATGGATTTTATGCATATTCAGTAAGTCTGAGAATCGGATACTATCTATTTTACAAACCCCTAAGTGATAAGGGGTGTCCACACATTTTTTTTATTTTTATTTTTGAGACAATTTTTTTTCTTTTTATTGTTTTCAGATTCAGTATAAAAATACATACAACCCTATATATTTGTGGCAAAACGTCGTTTGCTGGGTCAGATAGTTATTTATAAAAATTATCAAGCCGCTATAAGAATGCTATAGAAGACTTAGTGGACTGTTGTTGAAGAAAACATTCGTAAGAGCTCAACATCTTTTAACGGGATTTTAGCTTATTGCCACGAACCGTCAAATAGAAAATGATTATTTTAACAAGAGCCTGTTTTTAGAGACATTTTTTATATATAACGCCATGAATGCCTCATTGCGAAGTACTTTATATCCTATGTATAATCCCGAATTTATGTTTTTCACTTGATAAAATCGAAAGAATTTTTATTTCCACGTGTTGCAAAATTAATCCCATTTACGAAGTCAGAGATGAACTTAATGTGAAAATAACGAAGTTATCTGAAGAGAAATTCTTTGTAACGCGTCTTTTCCTGCCAGCATCCCTGAGCATAATTTATTTCCTGCAAAAGAGCAAAGTATGCCGTCGAAGCCAAGAGCGTTTGTACACATTAACGCGGTATAGCTCATGAAAAATCGCTTAGGAAGAAGCAAGCAAACTCAGTTTGCGGGGCGCAATATAATAAAGAAGCTCTGTATATAACGACGAGAAACAAAAAAGAATAATCCCTTATTCCCCGCTGAAATACGGCTAAATATTGCTTTTACATAAAATTTTAATAAGATAAGGATTAATATCAAAATGTTTTGAAGGCGTTGTTTGATAGTAAGATTTTTTAGTTATCACGTGTATGAACTGTTACTAATTAAAACAGAGTTTATTTGATTTCACACACAAAAATCATTTAAACAATATATTTAACTTACTAAAATAAAATATAAATAGGTACATAACGTAATTTCTATGAAAAGGGATTTATTGAAGTCGTTTATATTAGTTGGTGTCAAACCCGTTTACATAAAATGTTTTCTCGTTTCATTCGGTTTTGCCCATATTTCACAATGTGAACATTGTTAATTTTTAGGGAAAGTTGATAGGGTTGAACTGCGAAAAATATTTAAAACTCCTTGTTTAATATCTGACGCAATTATTAATAAGAGGAGCACAAATCTATACTATACAATAAACCTGTAGGCGTTTCTTTATTTGTTCGGTCGAACGGAACAATCTGAAACTCGATCTGATGAATAGTTTAAGTGATGGAAAGCCCATTTATCGAGAAAAGCTGCAAGACTATAGCCTATGCCCTATACAGCGTGAAGGTGCGTGACTTTTGAAAGCTAAAGACGGTTGGATTTACACAAAAATCACGTTGACGGAATTTTCGTACTTTAAAAATTCTAAAGGTATAAAAGCAAATCTGATTTTAATACCTATAAAAATACATTATGATTAAAGACGAATTTGCAGGGGCCAGCTAGTTGTTTTTATAAAATTATGGATATCGTATAACGAGGACGCTTTTAGCTTACATCTTGATCACAGTGTAATACAATTAATACTTGTGTATTGTACAATTTACACAAGTATTTTATATATTACTGAGAATTTTATTAAATAATAGAAGTTATAAACTTAATTTTAAGTCTAAAATTATGTACCCACTAAATACAAATTTTGAGAACAACTCAAATGTATAAGTCTAATTTGCAACCTATTATTGAATTTCATCTCAGATATAATGTCAAGGTACTCGTATGCTACAACATTACGAGTATATGTCATAGAGGATATTATACCAATTGAATTTGTATTGAATAATCACAGTGACTTGATTTAGTGATCAGATCTCTTTCATATACCGGAGATAGAGTTAAGAAATCATATAACAGGGTATAAACCTCTAACACAAATGTACTCGTTCATCTCGAAAAAAACCTACATCTTATAATTTTAAGAGTTTCTACAGTTTTAAAGCTATATAAGTATTTTAGCTGTATATAAATATTCCACTTATATGCCTTCCTAAATAATAGGAGAGAACAGAATTGATGTCTAACTATTGACTTATAAGTCAGAACTAAATAAATGTTAAGTGATAAAAAAATTAAAATCACTAAATCTATTATCACTTCATACACGTATATTTTGAAGATATCATGACGCCTACTTGTAAATCTGTATACGTAATACTCTTGTAAACAAACTCGGAATTTCAAAGCAAACCGTTTATTGAATTGATTTACGCCTAAGCGGAAACGTAATTAATGATTCTGTTGTACTAGTGTAAAATACATTTGCAGAAATTGCTTAAACATTTCACTTGCATCGAATTAACCAAACGAAATTTAGTAAAAGCAAATTCTGAAATGATTTCAGCTTATTATTGACTAGCTTTGGCCGGCGGCTTCGCTCGCGTTCATGTTTATTTTGTCAACCACTTCTAATTGTCTATCATCTTACTTTGAGGTAAATTAATTGAATGTACAGACACGCTATTTTTACTAATTTATTATATGAATAAGAGGAACTATATTAATTACGGTTAACTTTTTCCTTGACTTCGATTTTGAAAGAAACAAAGATTATTGCTGTATTAATATTGTTATATTATGTGCAATGCTTTTAATTTACTAGTGAAAGCAGCGAAGAAATCCGTTGAGTATTTGTGGCAGATTAAATACAAACAGACGAAAGTGTAAAAATACTTCATTGTACTCTATCGCCCTTTTCTAAACGACCAAAATCGTTTTTGGATAAATCCACGGAATGCGATTTCTACTGATTTATTATAGGTATATCTACCACTTAATGCTTAATGGATTATAACAATTATTTTTGGACCTCTGTATTTATGCTCTATACCAGCCCATATATATATATCGGTACAAGAATGAGTTGAGAATACAAAAATTTCAAGAACAATGAAGCTTCTCGACATAATTCTTTCGCACAGACAAAGTAACAGTCACTAGCAAGATCATAGTTTAGGCATAAATAGATCGTACTTAATTTAAACAATTATTTAGACGTAATCATAAATGGTATTCACGTAGCGTAACTTATGAATCTATTTTGGCCATGTGGAAATCTGTAACTATGTTAACTGAAATTTGCATAAAGCTTATCTTGTCACATAAGCTCGCAGCGTGTTGGTCGCCTAGCTTTAATTGCATTTTGGTGGAGAGGCGCGTTGCTTTGGTCTAGACTGTGAATTTTAGAGTAAAATACTTGCTGACGTATCGTATTTCCTACATTAAATTAAAGAAACCAATAAAAGGGTTAGTCATTCTTCTTTGTGTTCTCATATGGTTTGCAGATTATCTTAATCATGCAACATTGCTGGTTCTTTTTTTTTAGTAAATTAATGCATTTTTTAATAAAACTATCGTTTCATTTATGTGTACTTACAAGATGGAGCGTAAATAATGCGATTAAAAAGTGTTAAAAATATGTCTGTTTTTTAGGCAGGTTCGACTTTTCTTTTCGTTTTTTACCAACTGTATTTTGATATATTTTGGCAGTGTTGAATTAAGTACATTTTAATTGCGCCTGTTTTAGATATATATTAGCGAATAATAACACAGCATTGTTATAACAGTAATACAGATTAAAGATAAGTTGTCTTTTAATTTGCTATTGTCTTATGTAAATAAAGCCTTTTTGCGGCTTAGCTTCGACTCGCTTGCGATGATAAACGACGACATTTTCCTAAAGCAGATTTTACTGAATTTGTTTAATTTTGCAAGTTAAACAATTCTTTGTATTAAAAACACCTTTGTATTAATCTTATAGGTATAAACCCATAAATGATCTAAGTTACGTTTTTTAAACGGATCTTCAGAATTGGCATCGATTCTTTTACAATTGACATAATATATGAGAAAATATATTCTAAAACTTCTTTCCAATAAAATATGATATCATGATTGGTTTTGCTCTTAACCATTAAATAGTTTGTACAAAACTATAACATTATTTTTATTAGTTGGTATGTATAGGAAAAAATAAAAAAATATAGGTAAGACTTACAAACATGTTTTCAAATAATTTTGTTGACAGCCTTGAATGTATATAATCTGAAACACAGTTCAGAGTAAATGATGTCGTACATTACCTTATAGAAATTTAGGCTGAATTAATAGTTATCTGTTTACAAACCGTAATTCTCGATAGCGGAGTCGTCGTCAGAGATTCAAATGTTTACAAAAATTAAATCACAGTAAGTACTCCACTCGTGGGCTTTAGTATATATGCAGCAGTAACAAACACTATCGAAGGACGCTCTGGAGAACTATACCACCTAATTAGTAAACATGGCTGTTCTAAAGCGACGAAGGCGCGAAACAAAGGCGAAGGGATGATCTCCGGAAGGCCGGAGGATTAGCGTCAAACGAAGAAAAAGAGACGCGGGAAATAAGCCGTAATCCGAGAGACGTGACCTCAATTCCTTCTTAAATATTTCGATACGATATTATGGTAAAAGCAATTTAGATATGTATACCTTATAAATTAGTTACAGAGTTCAGTGGCACGTCTATAGATCTACACATCTATATCTATACAATACAATTTAAGTGTTTGTCTTTATCAGAGTTTTTCTCATTGCATATGAAAGTATTACTAACATTAGAAATCCGAAAATTTGTAAGTATGGATGTTTATGACTGTTTCACGCGAAAACTACTGAATGATTTTTAATGAAAGTTTATACAACTATAGCTCATACTGTAGAATAATACGCAGTCTACAATTTATGGAGATATTCTGACACGGATGAAATAGCAGGGCACCGCAAATGGTAATTTTTGCCTGTCTTTCTATTTATTTCAAAGCGACTGAACTAAAGGGGGTTTTTAGTAGCAGATAGGTGACGTTATGGTCCATAACATAGACTTCCATTACAGCATCATTACCATCATTAGGATCACTATATTTAAATAAAATCAACATGGAGATAACCGCGGACGATCGCTAGTCTAGGTATATGAACAGTACGTATATAATAATGTCAATCCAATCTATAGTCGAATAAATTTATATTCTTTTGGGCATTCAATCTCTTATGTGAAGGTAAACATTTAATAAAATATTCATCAAAGAATCCAATTCCATATGGTATTTGAAATCAAAGGAACACACTTCCTAGTACAAGATAAATATTATTTATAAACGTTAAAATACCCTTTAGACATCAATATAGTATATAAAAATATGTTACTAATATTTAAACTACGGAACTATAGTAACATTTGAAAAATACATTTTTAATACAAAACAAACAGCACCCACGCTTACTCAATGTAGGTGAGCGAACTAAAAAAATACACTCCATGAGAAATTATTCTCATTATTCCTATGAGCACTGTTAAACAAGAACAATGCAAGTCGCGAGACGTAATCGAGCTAAATGTTAAAGAGCAACCATTTACATTAACCGCTTTTGTGAAACAAATGAAAACTGTGCTCTAGGGCAGTGCTTCCAAGAAAAATGTTTTATTTAGGAATGCCCGTTTTATTACCATTAATTTTAAATTTTACTTTTAATGTACAAGGTGGTTAACTATAACTATATTATATAAAGTTGAAATATCTGTTTGTACTAACAAACTAACAGCTAAATGTATACATATGGAACTTATAACAAGTACACGGTACTTAAATTAAAATTCTAACCTGACTATCTGTTTATTCCAGACAGCGTCTAAACGAATTTTAACAGGACTCTCGCTGGCAGATATCTAATGTCATAAGAACCCAAATCACTGGGTTCCTTTCACTCAATCAACATCATTATGTTGTCGGTGTATAAAATAAATAAAACTGTTGAAACTAATTTGTCGAAAGATATTTACAACACAATGGAAGTAGTTAATAAATTCCATTATAATCACACTAAATAATTATAGCGAGACCACCATACCTGAAGCCTTCTGAGAGGTTGATATCAAAATTAATACAGTATTTTTATATAAAAAATATATTTATGTAATAAAAAATTCAGGAACATCATAATTGTTGTTTACCCAAATTCAAACGTTTGGAGCAAAACAACTTTCGGCTATAATTAATTATTCAGACAGCTTTCGTCAATCCTATTCCAAAGGTGGATTAGTAGGAATGCGAGAATTTAGAGTTGTTGACATCCACCTTTCATTGGAACTTGAAAATACATTTATACTTAATTCTTAAGACAGAATTTAATTCGGTTTTTCACTCTCTTAATGTTTTGTATCTGATTTTCAATCTGACGTAAGACTAACAAATGACTTTATTATATAATGTGCGAGTGTATGATCTTTTCCCTTGAAGCAACAGAAAAGCAAAGTATCAAACAACCGATCATAGACGCAAACGAAATATTACGAAATACTAATTGCTTCGAACTTTTTAAGGATTTCCTTAAGAAATACTTACCTTACTAAGTCACCTTCCCTAACATACATAGTTTTTTAAGAATCTTGTGGTTATTGTAAATATATAGTTTAGTTAAGACAATTGTAATGAGATCGCGAAGCACATTAAAAGTCCCTAAAAATCTGACGAAGGCTGTATCGACGCTCACCAGCGGAAGTGTGAGCCATTGTTCTATGTACCACTCACCCGGATGAGTATCATCAATACCACTATGATACCTATTAACACTGACGTTTCTCGTGTCATTTAGAAAAAAGATAATGATTATTTTCAAAGTAAGTATATAAGACGGTGGTTATATAGAGATAAGTAAACATCAATAGTTCGATGTCCCTACGTGGTTTAAGCTGATACGTAAAAAAAGCCATAGAAGAATCATTAATCATGGCAAACATCAGTGTCAAGCTGTCAAATAGAATATCGTTACTTTATCGAACCTTATAAAACCGTTTTTTCAACATGTATAAGGGAGTTGCGCTATATAGGCATTCGTTACAGGCTACGGAAGTCAACTCTAGGTTATATTAATCCATATTTGTACCCATTCCGATTGTTAACAAGTGGAAAGAAATAGGTCTCATGAGGTGCGAAGGCACTTGCTTTCGGATGATAAGTCAGTTGAGTATTTCCCCAAAGGACTGAAGTTTATATTTGGGACTGTCAGGACCGTTTCATTCAAGAGGAAAACTTTTGGAAGAATATTTGTTGTTATCTAGTATTTTGGACAAGCTTAATTTAGTTTTGCTGTGATTCTTGGCTAGGGCTTGCTTAAATCTTATTTCACGTTATTACTGTAAGTTAGTAATACAACTTTTATTAAATGCAATGAAATCATGTTATATAAAATATAAGAAGTCAATTAGGACGAGTTTTCTAAAGAATTGGCATCTGGACCTGTAACAATAAATAATAAACTAATACTTGAAAAACTATTGAACTGAATCGCAGGATACTTTAGAGGACGTGTGTATTGCGTCAATAACCTTAACCCGGATTAAAGTAACTCGGTTTGCGTATAATTCCTTCTTATTTCTGGTAAATGGATATTGAAAATTTTTATGGGCCCTCTTTATCGGAAACTCTTTTTCAAGAATGTTCTATTTTGCCTCTCGCAATGACGACAATTTAAGGTGAATGAACGAGCGAAATCCCTCTACATGAAAGAGGCGGTTCTGGGTGCTGAGAAGGTGATGAGTTTATACAGTCCCATTTAGTCAACTGCGCACCTTTCATCCGGGATCTCTCTATCAAAAAGAACTTTGTTAGCCTCTTATCGCTTTATCAGCTTTTTTAAAATGTTTCAATATAAAACATACGTTCCCCTTTTCTCAAATACAGTTCACCAAACTCGATTTTATTCACAGGTTGAAAAATGCTACGTATGCGTTATGTCGACTGGAAACATTCTGGAAATTTAATTTAAGTTTCTTAAGATCTAAAATTATTTTAGTAGTAATTCATGAATAACAAAGTACAACTCAATCTTCAGTTTATAGAAGTTAATTAAACTAATAATTAATATTTGTATATATTATGTAAGTTCAGGAAAATTGTTGTTATTCGAAAGCACGTAGCGTTCTCAGTCACAACAGCTATCGCGCGGTTTGATACTGCTGACGTTAGTCGCGTTTAATTTAACATAGTTTTACCACCACGCTATGCGGCATCTGGTTAGCGAAGTTTGTACGACCATTGTACTGACATAACGTGATGGCTTGCAACTATTTCATACCTATTATAACTACGAACCCCTACTATTTACAATATTACCAAAGAAAGCGATATTAATGGAAACTCAAAAATCTATCTACTAATATTATAAAGCTGAAGAGTTTGTTTGTTTGAACGCACCAATCTCAAGAACCACTGGACCGATTTGAAAAATCTTTTCCATGTTGGATAGTAGATTTATCGAGGAAGGCTATTTTATATAAAAAATAAGGATCCTTACTAAAAGTCCAATACTGTAACCCAAAGTGTTAATAACGAAATGAACGCAACCGAAGCCGCTGGTAGAAGCTAGTTTTTAATAATTTTGATATAATTGTATTCTCGGTCATAGCTATTTATTAGTTTTTTTTTAAATAATACTCAGAATTATATTAATCATTACCATATTATTTATTCTATTCTTATTTTATTTCATAATAGTATATAAAGTCATTGAATGTGTTGGTTCTTTGATAGAAAATAATAAAAAAAATCTATATATGTTAAACTCATAATCTTATTTATAATTAAACCGAGTTGAAGATCGAAATGATGATGCTTATTTTTTAAACAATCCTATATAAAAATTACATTTTGAGTTGTATCTCAGGCAAATCCAAGCAAACACGTATCTGTTTATATAATATAAATTGAGCAATGTAATAATATTTATATATATATATTGAGAATACATTGAAGCATAGATGGGACTAAATGATCCGAATTAATTCTAAGGGTTTAAAGGGAAATGTAAAAAAAATTAACAATGCGTTTAAGATTATTATCTTTAATATTATTATCAAGTAAGCGTTCAGTTATCACTCAATAATTATAAACAAAAAATATATTGTCAAGCATGTACGCAAAACAAACAAACTGAATTACCATATTTATCACTAGTGCCAATTAGTTTATATTGGGGATTAGTACGCTTAACCCTGTATCTAAAATTTCATTTAACAATCCCAGGTCGGCAATACCTAGTCGTGGAATTTAATGGTTCGTAAAGCGGTCTCGATTAAAACTGTCCTCTATATGGATAACTCTAATCCTATTCGCACGTGCAACTTACTTTTAATGAGTTTATGAGCGGTCGCGCCAGTAGCTACCTCAGCTCTATGTAACAAAGTTACTCCGACGTCTTACAAATTACGGCTTTTCAGATATTCTATTGAACGCTTGCTTGAAAATTCAGTTCAGACTCTATTATCCGCTTAAATACATTCAATTTCAACTTCGAATGCATTTCTGTTAAAGATTTCAAGGGATTTTAATATTTTATTAGATTTTACGATATGATATAGAAATCAACATTAGTCGTATCGTTATAAAATGTATCTCTACTTAACAGATCCAAAGCGACATTTATTCCTATATTCTAACTACAAACATAATGTACTCGTTCCTCTTAAGCATCGGATACGGATTCTATAGATATCCTCAACAGCAACTTTTGCTTTCGCCTATGAAACCCTATTCTAGAACTATCTCTCAGAAGTCGCCTATCTGTACCCGTATATTTAAGATGTCATGTACAAGTGCTACAGAAACAAGGTGCAGAAAGTTGGACAACGTTGGCACATAAATCAGGTCGCCGAGTGCGGCAGCTGGCAGTCCGTGAATAGTTCTGTCGCGTTGCGACCGCATATGACATTCGATTACTGTACCGAAGGAAAAATATGTCTAAATTCCGCTGCCATCCTCGTGACGTTACACTCAAAACTTTATCATGTTATGAAAGCACGTACACACTTTGTTGTACCCATCAAAACCTCTTGCATCACAAAGTAGTCATAGACGCAGTATTGGGGTACTTGCGTCAACAATTTTGCATTGCTAATTTTTTCGTATTAACTTAGGAGTGAACACTCAAGGCATGACATAGAAGATCCATATTACATTATATATATAATCTCTGTGCGCTAATTGATCCTTCCAACTCTCGCCTTGAGTGTTAAAGGCAATTTGCTCTTATTATTATGTAGAGTAAAACTGGGGGAGAATAAAGAGGGATTCGTTCGCTCGTGTAAAATTCACATATATTTATCGAAACTTTAATAACTTCATTTTTACCGCATTAAAAATACGCATTTATTATTATTACTTAAGATGTTTTATATAACGCTAGTTTCTGCTAGCAATTTACTTCGCGTTCATTTCGTTTTTACACCTTGGATTACATTATTGGACTCTTAATGATGATCCCTATTTTTTTTAAATATAGCCTTATAGCCTTCCTCAATAAATGTCTATCTATACAACACTAAAAAAAATTCAAATCGGACCAGAGGTTCCTGAGATAAGCGCGTTCAAAAAACTCTTCTGCTATATAATATCACAGTATAAATAAATTTCAACATAATTTGACCACTTTATAAGTTGGCAGTATAAAGCACTAATGACAGTATCCGAGTAGGTCTAAGATATTCTTAAGTATATTTTCTATTATACAGAGACCTGTATAAATAAATTTATTTATATACATGTCACATGAATAATGTAGAATACCACAAAGGCTGCCATAAAATATTTTATCGTAAAGTGTTTGCATAATATTATAGTGCATAATTGTACCGGTAATTAGGTTTGGTCTCGGCAACAACACGGTTTAACGGTTGAATCAGCGTCGCTCATGCCCGACTATTCCATAACATTGTAAAGGTTGGCTACAGATATTGTACAACTGAAATGATTCCGGCGTGTTTGCATAAAATGTAATAGCGGATTGCGGCTACGCGGCAGAGTAGCATCAACGATTCGCATTGTGCCATCTGCTCACATTTAGATCCCTTATAAAATGTTACTGCGCATTTTCACACGTGGATATGGGATGGGCTCGCGGTTATCCCCAAAATTTGCCTTTTTTATGACACTAATGGAACATACTGTTTAGCTTCAGCCTCATATATTCGCTTAACGTTTACAGTACTACTCGTGGCTCCATATATCGCTAGGAAATGTTCGTAAAATAACCAAGCGTATAAAATTCAAAAGATACGCGAGCGTTGTTGGAAATGGTTTTCGTGAAAGATATTTCACTGTTACCTATATAATATTTTTAAGACAAATTTCCATGAATAAATAACATGAAGTATTTTAATGATATCCGTTACATATGTGATATATTATAAAAATTAGGAATGTCAAGCTTCACTTCACAGGTCTTCGCAGCTCGTTAATATCAAAAACTGCCTATGTCCTTCATAAAACTCAATGACATATATTATCAAAAATAGTTATCATTATATGGACTATACACAATATGGATATGAAAAATGATTCATTTAATACTTATACCAGGTTTAATGTAGTTATTTATGTGTTTCTGTGTTACCCATCTGTAAAGGTAGGAAATATGCAAATCAAGAGTAAATAATAGAAGAAATCATGTAATAACATAAAAATTTTATATTGGAATCATAAATAAAATCGATTCTATAATAAAGCAAGTTATAACAAGGCAAGTGGTGTGAAACAAGCACAAAGGAGATTTGGTGTAATATGTTTGGAGACTGTTCTTTCAACGGCATGTTTAGTATAAAACAATAAAAAACATCAATAATGGATATCCTACCAATTAAGATATGATATTTTATAGTACCTAATCACATTTTTTTAAATAAAGTAACTTGTATAAATATATAAAAATATGGGTAAGAGTCTGAAAAGGACTTCAAATTGATTGCTTTAAAAATATGAACCATATTTGAATCTAAAAAACTCTGGGATTGCCGTTAATTTATCAATTTCAAGCATGGTCTAAGGTAAAATGTTTTACATTTTAGAATAAATTTTATTACTTTTGAAAGAATTGAACTAGGTATTATAAACATACAATCTAACGTTTGAGAGAGATTTATATTTAAAACATAAAATTCAATTTTTGTCAATATACATTTACGGAAAATCACAAATATTTTTTGTGTTACAAATGCTAAATAAGAAAACTTCTCAAATATTTACCTTGAATGTTGGCTTACGAAGGAATGTTGAATATGTAAACATTAAATATTGTGTGTAAAGTTAAAGAATTTCAAAATCAAGTTTACAATATAAATGCTTATATTATGAATTTTTATTATGATTTTCATACCTTTTATAAACTCAGGTGAGAATAGCTGCAAATCTTTAATTCTTTTCAAAATTAGTACATCAAAGTAGAAGCATCACGAACAAAGACCTTGGTCGCAATTAAGGTGTTGTACTAAACGAGTATTTAAAAACCGTTAAGTATCAATAACCGTAAAAAAGGATAATGGATCGGGTTATATAATTACATAATTATAATTATTAAGGTTCGGCTGTAATGTCGTGACCTTATTGCGGAAAAGGAGCTCTTAAAGTGGGTACGTTCCATGTACAAAATGAACGAGCATTAAAGTGCGGTGAAGCGGCGTGACGTAGCTCATAGTAATGGCTCTATAATACTCTTTAATTTATATAATGTCATCTTAGTGAAATATTGACATGAATCAGATTTGGAACTTTCATATAAAATTATTTTTAAATATACTGCAATCGCCACTGTAATAGTTTAAATAGTGTTTGTAAAAATATAACTTAATATTTCAGTAAAATATTTCTACATCTTCGCCTATAATATACAATAAGTTCAGTTAACTAAAAGGGCTAGACTCTGATTTGTTACTCCTACAAGACAAAAGTAAATGAGAATTGTCTTAAATTGGAATTGTAAATGAGCGTTCAGACGTCTTCTTGTCGGTTGAACGCCCGTTCCAACATCTCAGTAGAATAAACTGTGATGATTTCATTTAAATTAATTCGCCAGCACCAATGTACGGTAGGATGGTCGCGGCGGTCGAAAAGTTTAAATTGAGACGTCGTTGGCTGGCAATGATGCCTCTCTCCTCTGAACAGTCTCTTGACATTAACTTTTATTGAGCCCTTCCTTTACTTTATTTGCAGAACTCCTTATAGTATTATACAATTAATCGACCTAGTCTTATCAATGTCCGTGCGCTGCTTTTACGGATTTATATAATTTGTTTTATTTTTTTTACATGTATTTGCAGACTAAATCCTTATTACTACCGCATAAATTAAAAGTAATAAGGAATCTCGGTATAGTGCTTTTTTATTTAATACAAATTTTATATTAACAGTGACGGTTGGAGTTACGGACAACGTTTATACATATAAAGAATAGGTAGACCTTTGCTTAACAACTTTGTTACGTATAATATTTAACTTACAAATCGTTATACTATTAGGATTTCTAGTAATATTACATAGATGTTGTAGATTTTATAACTGTATTTAAAGCCATTTTTGTGGTGGGAAGAACTATTAATAATTTATAAGTACCGCCCGGGTCACGTACCACCGTTCATAGATGGAAAAGTCGTGACGTGCTGTGAGCGTTTCGATTTTAATCTATGAATTTCCGAATACTCGAAATAAATATAAAATAAGGCCGGCAGCAGAACGTTACTAAAAATGACAATTAATATAATATGGCTAAGTTTCTAACACATATATACAGATCTTGGAGGTGTCCATGGGCGACATGAATCGCTTAGAACTGTATGGTCGCTTGACTTCTTATCGCAGACAAAAAAAGACAATTTATAAACTTTCCAAACAGCTTACTAGTAACCTATAATATTCATTTCTTTTTGTTAAAAGTTAAAGCGTGTTTACTACACAATTTTTCTTTCTTAAAAAAAAATATTTTTCTCATGACCCGGAAAATTATTAAACGATTTTAACCCAAATAAAATCTGCGTTCGATCATCAACACGAAAATTTCGGTAACGTTTACTTTAGCACCTTCGTCACTAGTCGAAACGGGTCAAATACATTAGTCACACCTGCGTTCTGCCTGAACATTACATGCGGTTCAAGAAAGTATTTACTATTGAGAGCAAATTTTTAACAGCTTCTCATTTTAATTTATCATTTTATGATGTCCATACGAAAATTATGATTTCGAGAAAATTTTCTAATCAATCTCAAGATGGGTAACAACTTTGTAACGCTTCGCTTAAATGATTCTCGGTGCGTGCCATTTACGATGATCAATATTACCACATTTCATATGGTGACCAGAATACATTCGCTAAAAGCGGATATGTCATTAGTTTCGTCCGTGTCAAGTTCACGAAGACCAAAGAACACTGTGCTCGCAAGAAACTGGAACAAGAATATCCCCTTTTGTGATTGGTACAGTTGAGCAACATTATATATTTTTTTAAAATCAGTTTATATAAACTATTGATTTTAAAATATTCTAAATCACGGTTGTTAAAAGGAAATAAATAAATATAAGCTCATCAAAAAACGAAAAATCGTTTCTCATAAATCTAAGTATTGTAGCTTCCTTCCATAAAGTGAGACGATTGCGCTAGAATGGTTTCATTCTAGCATCAGCTAAAGTGAAATTAAAGCCGACAGAAACCGGTGGATTGTCTTAGACTACTCCGTTTCTGTACAAAAGGCATTTGCTGAATCCAGTATAGCGAGTTCTCTGACGTTCAATTTAACTTACTGTTAAAATTAAACTTATCGAGATTTGAAACGGAAGGATAGAATGAGATATTTGGTTAGCTACTGTTTATTTAACTACAATCAGTATTACCTGCATTACTCAATCCTTAGTTCTATTTATTCTCTAGAAATGGATATCTTTGATAGTAGAGGACATCTCCAAAAAATTATAGGCGTCATAAATATATCGCACATTATATAATAGATGATGTCATAATTTAATACGTATTGTAATACTTTGAAAGTAAAGAAACAGAAAGACAATAGGACATTAATTAACTACCTATACAGGATTAAATTATCTTAATTTTCTTTCGTCTCACACAAATCCTTAGTTTGAAGATGTTTCGTTGAATTTGCGGTGTACGTAACGACGGTGGAGCACGTTTGTGGCGGCTTTTCGTAGGGCCGTTACGGCCCATAAATTTTATTTTATGTACAGTCTAGCGATCGAAAAGCTTGAAAATTGTAGGCTCGGTACGCGATCAAATTTATAAATCGTTTGACGAAATGTAACTTGAGCCAGATTTATACAATTTTGTCTATTAGTCGCAATGGACAGAACTAAGCTGAAATACAATTGTTTTACACAATTTTTTATTGTCTATTATTTTATTACATATTTATTCGAAATCTTGTGAGAAATTTAAAGAGCTTTGGGGTCGATGGGGTATTATTATGGGTTATCTTGAAGTAACCTATAACAATACCCAATTATTATTAGACAACTAATAAGAGAATATACTAACTAGGTTTGAAAATGTAACGGTATAATTTATACTATTTCACGGAAATACCATAAACTTTCATAACATATTACTAAGTGTAAGCACCAATAAATTATGAAAATTCATCATTTGAAGCACTTACATTTGAAAAATTACCCCCATATTTCCAAATTTTCACAAGTTAGCGACAGCAGGTGTGAACGTCAGATTATTTTGAAAGTAACATTTTTCTTTTACAAGTTCAATTTCTTCTATAAAACCTTTAATATTTTTATCTTCTACGAAGTTTTAGATGTCTTTATAAAGATTGTAGTTCGAACTATAAATTTAAAATCAGTAAATAAATTATAATACCTAGTTTCTAATTTCAATATATGAACTTATAACTTGAGGCAAATAAACGATAATATCATACAGATGTGTAGGATACTTTAATGTTATTTTAGTCTATTTATTTTGTACAGATAAAAGATTTGACCTGTTGTTTCCCAGAAAATCCAATAAATTGTTTTATGCCCACGTTTTATTTATTTTGTTTTATTAAATCGATCCATAGATTGGGTTGACCAAAATATGAACACTCACGTTGCATTGAGTTGGGTTCAATCATCCCACCAAAAAATGATGTTGCACAAGGTTGTATATATTATATATAATTTGCATTATATACATAAACCTACATAAAACAAACAATATAGAAAAGAAAAAAAATACAAATATAACAAGAACAGTCCAGCAGTCAGTCAGTATTGTTCCATAAGCACATTACTACAATTTTTTGAAACGTGTCAAGTTGTCGCCCGATATACCCAGATCAGATGAAGCACCTAAGCAGTTGTAAAATCGCCGTATTCTAAGAAGTTATATAAATAATAATGTATTTTATCTTAATATGGTAGTCAAAAAGTTAGAGTATGAAATTTGTAGGTTGACATATGACTCTCAGATAGGTTCTCTACGCTTTTTTTAACGTAGAGGATATGCCTTACGCTTATCACTACCTCGTCATGTGGGACTCGCACTCTCATAGCTATTCTGCTGACACGTTTCATAGGCTCTCAGAGGACTAGGAGGGAATACCCACTATAACCTCACCGGGTTTTGGACATTTAAACCGTAGGGCTACGAGATCGCGCTAGCGAATTTAGCTAACATGGCAGGTTCTGTAAGCTAATATGTATCAAACTATGTAGCGGAATTTGACTGGCGTAAATTTAAATACACAGTACTAATTTACACACAAAATATTTCTAATATCATAACATAAGCATACATATATCTAGTAGTAGAAATCCTGTTAAAATATTTCATACGTTTAGGCGATTACCGAGAACAGAGACAAATAGAAAAAACATCTTAAAACAGTTTTTCTGCTACACAAATCCAAAAAATAATCATTTTCATTTCCAAAGATAGATATTATGAATACACAATGCGAAGCATTTTCTTAATATACACATATAGATTAGCGAGAATATAATAATTTGTCTACAGATATGATTACGTATTTGTTAGTTAAATAATAAACCGATTAATAATCATAAATACGTAGAAGAGTTTGAAGATAAAGCCTTAAAAAGTAATATTACGGTAAAATAACATTAATTTGAAACCTGAAAACGTCGCAAAAATCTGTAAGCAGCACGTAGATTATAAATTCAGGTGGTGGCTTGACAAAACAGGGCATATGTTCAACAGGTTATAGTATACGATGACGGGGCTAATATTAACCCGAGATATAAAATCCCCTAGTGGCATGATTTATTGCTTGAGTATCCTTGCCGGGCTGGATATTTATCTAACGCCACCCGTAATATTATTGATTAGAAATTATGAGATTATATATCTAATAATATACTTTTAAAATGATTTGCTAAACGTATATATACTTAAAAAAGTCACGACTTTATTCTGAAATGTCGATTGGATAACCAATCGTATAAAGGAAGAGGGATCAAAAAGTAATGAGAATGAGATATAATATGATAACTATTGATAACTTAATAATTTATTTTTCTACATAGTCTCCGAGTCTCTCTACACACCTCCAGTTCACGGCTTTGTCCAGACTTCAATCCCTTTCAAATAAAGATTTGTTTTGATCCTAAAAAAGCTCTTTTCTCTTTTTCAGTACTTTTTGGTGCCTCTTCTTAAGTAGATATATTGAATAAATTCGTTGTTCTAATATTTCCTAGCGTAAGTCTTGTTTATACATTAGTTCTAATGGGTTTAGTTTCTACGTATTTCAAAACAACTGTACACAGTAAATCGGCCCTGATTTCTGCGAAAAGGCGAGAAATACGAGAGGGAAAGGATTACTGTATCTTATCGCAACGGCAGTTGACTCACTTTGAAAAGCCCAGTGGGAATCACTTGGTGGAGAGCTCAGAAGACAAATGGAAGCCTTCATGATACTCGCGAGCAGTAATTGTAAAATAATATTAATTTGTTTGTTGCAAAACTTCTCTATACTTCCTTTGTCATACAAATTAAACGAAGAAAATCATTTTAAAATACTTACGGACTAAGGACACGATTGCTGCTACAAGCTCGACTCCACGAGAATAATTATTTTAATGACTGAAAGTGAGCAAGCATCAATTAAGGAGATATAAAAAATGTAGTTTATTTTCTATTTGTTGCAGTGAGCAGAAGTAAAAGGAAAATAATCATTAGAATTACATAGTTTTAACTTTCAAAATATTAATATAGATTGCATTTGATAATAAGCGTCTTGTGCTGACGTTTGCCAACTACCCCGCTATATTTTGTTATTGTAAGGTACTCGCTTGGCGCTTTGGGACGTAGCCATTGCCAGTGTCAGTCGTTGTGGAACAGTGGAAGTGTTAACGTCTCAGTATTTTATTAAAGTTATACTTAGTGTTACATTATGTTATACATTTACATTAGATTATGTAATGTTTAAGTGTACAGTAATAGATAGAGTAATCAATGAGAAGTGATATAAGACTATGTTATTTAAATTCGGCGTTCTAATAAAAGTTTATTACTGAATATAATGTTCCACTATGTACTTATTTATTAGATAAACTACTTAGCTTTTCTAGCGCCTACCGTTCTTTTTACCTCGCCCATTAGGGTTAGCTATGATAAATTGTATTGTCATGACGCATAACGGACCCAAAACAAATGATTTTTCTTTTCTTAATTGTCAAGATAAGCTTCGGAACTATGTCGACAAGTTGTAGAATCTCCATATTTGAAATTTTCCGCATCCACCACCATATATATATATACCACGCCAATTCTTTTAGCTTTTTTTAAATATGTTTTTGACCTTAGTTGAATGGACGGCAACTCGGTGCTCATCCGCCACGGTCGCGTCACTCCTCAGACACACGCAATTTACAAACCCGGACAAGTTATCTGGGGGAATAAGGATCCGGTTTATCGTGTACTGCGTCCTAGCAAGGGCTCACGATTCGTATTCCCCGGGGAATGAGGGCTCAATGACATTTTTTACAATCACAGATAAACCAACACACATACACACAAGCATAAATACACATTCACAGCGTTATACTGCACAGGAGATTGACTCGCGGCGCTTCTGGAGCTGCCGCCCGTCGTTGCGGGCTTTTGCCTAAGTCTGTTGCCTGTTTTCTTAGTCCTCGTTTAGATACGAATTATTGGCGCTGTAGGTGGTTTTGCTGAAGTACTGCACTTAAGCAGTCCTACACTCCTGGCATATTGCGCAGCCCCTCGCCAGTACATGGATGTGTATTTCTACCTCGCTAAAAAAATAGGATGAATATGATCCCGAATTGGCTCATCGCGGGCGGATTTTTAAAGCTACGATGCCACGGACAACAATGCTACATGTCTGTTTATTTCTTGAATGAAATTCAAACAATACAAACGGAACGTGGATATAGCGTGTACTACGATTCCTGTCAAATTTCTTTCGTTTCCTCTACAGCTAACTCGCATTAAAAGAAAGAAGGGGTAATGCAAAAAAAATGTTACAAAAAAAATACGGATAAATTAAAACGGGACTCGTATTACTTTGTTACCAAACCGCGTTCAATGAATAAAAGCTCTTGTAAACGGAGGCCGCTCATGTCAGGATTTAATTGAAACCGACGCAATACGAGTAGGGTCGACATCATGTGTCATACGCGACGCAGTAATTACCGCAAAAGCATTCAACAGCGGGGCAATACTGACGTCGAGTGGTCATCGTTTGGTAGATATGAGTAGGTACTAGAGTCACGCTCAATTAACACGATGTCAAATTCCATGATCGTCAAGTCTGGAGGCTGCAGACAAAACCGTTTATTTTTCATCCAAAGTTACAATACAATAACGGTTAAGAACATGTACAAGTCTGAATTATTAATCAAACAATTGTTTAATTTGCAGATGGTTAAGCAAGTGTAAAGGTAAACGGCCTTATTAAAATCTCTAAAAACTGGCTCATGTTCATTTCAACACTGATGAGTATCTACTCATTTGGCTAGTTGAAGGTTTGAAGGTTCGTTCCTAATTTTCCGTTAAAGGACAGTTTTGGCTCTTGCGAACGTCATTTTTAAACTTTTCATTAATTATTCTATTGCACTGTTATAGTTGTTATTTTTTATAAACAGGGCAGTAAGATTTTTGAAATATAATTCATTTGCTATATTTTTATTAAAGTAACGTGAGGTGACCCTCTGCGACCCACGGTTTGACGCACGTTAATTATTTTATATAAACATGTAGAATGACATCAAATTGCTATATGTTACGCGCCCTAAAATCGACTGTGTGCCAGTCACAATCTTGTCAAAATGAACCATATCGGAAATTAGCCAACTCATAGAACAGACAAACGACAATGTTTTGTTTCTTTTATAACAACTGTATATTAGTTACAAGCAATTAAAAATGCATTGTTTTGATATATCTGACACTTCAATTTACATTATATTTAACAGACAAGTTTATAGATTG
>JAOSYY010000007.1:10415806-10428575 GCA_025727935.1 Hebomoia glaucippe
CTATATGGCACTACAAAAGTCTGTGTTACGTAAATAAGAATAATGTTTTACTACTTTTCAAGAATTCTCCCGTCTCCGCCGTAAACCCATATATAATAAGATAAAGACATTTTAGTTAATACTTGAACCACTGCAAGATAAAACAGGTTACCTAAGCGAGTTGAAATCTCTGCCGTTGACAGCTACATGCAATATCTTTGTTCCACCTGACCGATATCTTCGTTGTGCTTTAAAAATAACGCAAGCAGCAAAAATCTTACTCAGTATTATAACTTTCTAGTGTTATTATTCACTTGTGTCATTCCATGGAGACTTTATTGCTAATATTTTTTATTAAAATTTCTTGAAACGTGAAGCAGCATTTTATACTGCTGCTATAAATTTTCTTATATTAATAACAATATGAAATGGCAACAATAGATTTGTTTTTGTTTATTTTCTATGATCCAAACTAAGTATACCAATTTTACTATATAGAAACTTTTATGTATTCGCCTTCAAACCTTTTGAAAGTTGAAACCAAAAGAAGAATTTTGTTCTTCTTTTGGTTTCAACTTTAAGTCAAACGAAGTATAAAGGAGTATACAACGACTTATATGTGATATATAAATAACTTTTATTTTGTACTTATTAATTCTTTTTATCAAACCGTAAATTCAACAAAAACATATTTTTCGGCTAAACGAGCAGACTGCAGAAGAATTAAACATTATATTTCAAATGAAAAGACACTTAAATTCATTTTAGAAACTTTCGTTTGTTTTCACTAACATTTCATTCATATTAGAAACGCGTAAAATCTTTGAATTATTTAACAAATCTCTAACATTACGTATAAGTATTTTTCGTTTGTCCACAAGTCGATTAAATGTTAAAAAAATTACTAATTTCGCACACAATGTGTTTAAAGTTATAGTATGATTATAAGTTTACAATAACAAGCATACAAATGCGCATCTACGAACTCGAGGTAGTAATATTGTTACATATAATTATGTAATAATGGACTCAATCCAATCTTACATCATAAATGCATATCATACATAGTGAGCCAGAATGAAATAGATATATTTATAAAATTATTTTAACAATTATCGCGTTACGCAATTTCGCCATCAACCCAGTGGTAACGCATTATTAAGTTACGTTTTGACGTAAGAAATACGGAAGCTTTTTTATTCAGTTGTGGAAAGTGGTCAATATCCACGCCCCGCAGAGACTGTAATTTCTAGCAATATTCTCTAACGGAATGTAGGTCGTTCTGGGTATAAAAATCTTTTTAGAACTAATAAACCTTGAGGTAAATATTATTAGTGATTTTGTATCAAATCGTATTATGTACTTTAAAAAAAAACAATGTAAAAACAATTTCTATTCATAAATGAAGTTAAAAAATATTTACAATTTTATATTCCCATTGAAGTCCGCGTAATGCCACTTTCACATTCAGCTACGCTTTTGTCATCGTTCTTCAATTTACAATTCCCTTGTAACAAAATAAGGCGGAGGTATTGCCAAGTTTAATGAAGCTTTTGAAATTGTTTACGTTTACTTTTATAGGTGTTTGTAGTTATGGTGTATATTTATAAATAAACAGAATAAATAATTGAGAAACGCAAAAATGGGTATATTAATTTTAATATGACAATTATCTATTTCACCTTCTATCTGTATGATATGTGAATTTAACAGGAAGTCGATAAAATGTGTCTGACTCAACAATAAAAAGAATGAAAATTTTTGAGAAGGTACATTTATTAAAGTTTATCACAAATGTAATTTCGTTTAAATGAATTATTACGACAGAATTTCAATCTGAAAAGAACCTTTTCGATAATTTACTAGCGTTATTAACATATTTTACGATAACTTCCAAGTCTTAAATCAGAATAAACACGATAAGGGCTATACCGGAATCCTTAAGTATATGGAAAGGATATAATAAAGGTGATCGTATAGCTATTTACTTGCGCAGATCTGATTCGGTTAGGAAAAGATCGCGTCTCGTAACGGAAACATTTCTGAAGTATCCACGAACATTTGGCCGTAAGTATTCCGCTCACGTGCGGGTAACAACGGGAACGACGCTAAGGCCCCAGGGTTTGTTGTGATATCGACGCTCTTTTTCAACAATACCTGACCTCAGTTTGTAGCCGCGAGAGATTTTCTCGATATTCGTTTTTGCACAAATAGTTAACTGTATTTGGTGCTTTGAAGCTCGCGGTTCTAACCACTCAGATCTAACAATGAAATAAAATAAAACACAAGCGGCGATTGTGAGAGCTATTTGTATATTTCAAAAGAATAGAATTCGTTTATTTACGAATTATTAAGCGGTTTTATAAGTATTAAAAATAATAAATCCGTAGACAATTACGTTGACCAGCTACGTTATCTTGTAAAATTTCAATTTGCACTACATGCCTTCCATCTGTAAAGCATCTCACAAGCCAGAACCAAAAATACATCAACATACATTATAAGAAGTTATTATTGTGATTAATAACAAAACATTGTTCATAACTTTTATTTCATTAAAACTATATCAATCAATTAGTAATGTTACTAATGGTCTAGTAGATACATCAAAATCAGAGTGGTGTATATAATATACATAAATAATCTTTGACGTTAAAATGTAGCTACACAAAATGCGTGTTTTTCACTGTTACAATTTTATATTTTCACTACTATTTATGTATATATTACTTTTTTTTCTAATATATTTTTAAAATCTGTATATAGTGTATTTACTGCGGTTATCATTAGTTAAAACGATTATAAAAAAAATTATAATATCTTTGCCCAAATCTATTTTTAAATCTACTTTCTAAATAGATTAATATGATAACTTGTAATTGTATCAAGATTAGTGAAGTACTACAGCAATTTTTCTTTATTTACAGAACAAATAATTAATTGAAAACATAGCCTTAAGGATATTTTCATATTTATCTAATAATTATGTTAGTTGTTACTTACACTAACAGTTATATTAACGGTCGATAGGGTCAGTCGTGATAAGAAAATTGATTCTTTACGTGACCTGCCTCTCAGACCATCGTTTCGTTTCACAGAAGAAAAGACTAAACCTACACTGATCTATCACAATTATTAGAGCTGCTCACTTAATATTGTTTCATTAACAAAGTGTAGAAGAGCAGAATTTTATTCCCACTGTATTTTTATTACAAGTTGAAAAATGTCTATTGCAATAGAACTAAGATTTTCCTGTAAGAATTATACTTAAAATCCACTTTGTATTATATTTAAGATGACTAAAATGATATCAAAATCATGTATATAGATTGACCTTTATTTCATAAACAATATTGCCATAAATCAACGTTTTAAGAATAAATGAAGCCTTCAAAAATAATTATTAACTATACATAAGAAGATTAATGAATTACATGTACAGAACTGCCAAATATTCCTAAAATTTAATTCCATCTGGTAATTAATAAAATAACTAGTCTTGGAAGAATAAATTAAAAGTTATTTCTAAGTTAGCTAACCAGTTATTTTACTGTCAAGGTGTTATTTTTTTATACGATAGGAAGACAAACGAGCATACAGTTCGCCTATACTAATCGATTCCAGTCGCCCGTAGGCACTTCCAAGATTAGTAGATCTAGAGGACGAGTTGCCAACCTTAAGGGCTTACTCATATTACGTCATTGTTTGTCATATAAATATTAATTTGAATTTCATATACCTACTCAATTTCAACAAAATAAAAAAAAATCATATAAATTATAATGTTTATAAGATTACAGTAAACTGAAATAAAATTACAAACTATATTTGTACAAGAGTATTAACAGTTTTAAATGAAGTTAACTGTATAGGCGCTTCCATGAAAACATTTATTTATTTTAAAATCCTTCACGTGTGCTTAATTTAAATAGACTTGTAGGTATAAATATCAACATTCGTGTATTTTGTTTTCCTAATTACATAATTAAGTAAATGAACATTCCAATCCAACTTTCAAGAAAAGCTATATTTTCTTTTAAAATGCTGATTTCAGATGCGATGAAATGCAAATCCGAAACGCTTGTTAGTCTGTAAAAGTTTTGTTTGGATCTCACTGTGGTTGTTATCAAACATTCTACACGGAATAAAAATATTTGGCTTCCGGCAAAACAGCTTGTAAAACAATGTTTATAGCAACTTCATTTCGTTCAACATATAGACAAACCTTAATTTGGTTTTGTGGGTAAATAAAAAATTAACTAAACAACAATTTGACAATCTTATCTTGTCTTAAGTTATAATGACATATTTTGTTTCGTTAAAAAAATGAATTTGTGTTTTTCTCTTTAACTTAAATTTGTATATAACGCATACTTGCTTATACCAGCTTATGGAGATATTATGTATTAATGAACTCATAGCGGAAATTATACGATATATATTTTGGATTTAATTTTATCTCAAGTTTAATATTCATTAAACTACCAAATGAGAAGTAGTTGAAGTCCATCATATTATTATTTAGTTAGTTCATAGTTACTACGTATTCAATCGCGTTATTTTTTACTAAGCAGTACTTTCGTATACATTTTTCAAAAAGAATCTATTTTCTGTACAACTGCGGCAATTTATCATTCGGCACGCTACTGATGCTACGATTGTGAAAATAATTTCAGTGAAATTCTTTATAAGATTATCTTGTCAAGAAAAAATTTCATCTTTCTCCGACATTAGTTAAGAAAAGAGTAAATTTTATAATTACAAAAACATTTTGCTATTGTATTTTATTAATTATTTTGATAGCTATAATGCAGTATTGTTCGAATAATACGAGTTTTAAATTTAACACAACCGAAAATCTTATATTTTTCTACTTTCTTTCATTATCTAAAATAAACAGTCAAATTGTCTGAATAAATCAAAGCGATAAAACTCATGGATCGTGATAAATGGAAGGAGTTTATAAGAATAAATTGTCTTAAAATAAATATTAAGAATAAGTTTATTTCATAATTAATACCGTACGAAAGCTGACATTACTAAAATATTAAAATTGTTAAAATATGTCGTATTTAAAGCACGCCTATATTTGAACTTAATTAAGAACCTTTCAACCAAACTTCATTGAATGGACCTAAAATATTCCACATACCTTCCCGAAGTGTAAGCAATGAACGGGGCTAATTGAAAATGTTTCGAAGCATTTCACATTTTTAATTCTATTCGATATTGCATTAATTTTAATTCAGACATTGAATTATTGTATTGACCTTTCTTATATGTATATGTTTTTAACCCGTTAAATTTGGTAATTTCTTTTAAGACAAAAGAAAGTGTACTAAAAATTGTGGTTCCATAATTATTAATATTATGGCGATTTAGACCTATGAATTGTGTTTAGGTAGGTATTACTGTTGAACGCGTGTTTTAAGTTATCTCCTAACCTTTTCTTTACGCTATAAATATATAATGGAAAATTTAAATTTATGTTCGAGATAGTCAAAGAGTACATACAGCATTTCACTTATTATAACTCCGATTTACTGCTTTTGCTTCCACTACTTTTATCAAAGGTTTCGTACGCGTTCGTCAATTTTATACACTCTAGACGAGGCCTTTCCTGCTTCGAATATACTACAAAATTCTTTCACATAATTCCCCGTGTTAGTATAATTTATTTCTAAGACGTAAACAATAAGCTATCTCTAGATATTCATTGAAAATAATTTTGTAATTTATATTGAAAATTGTAACAGACAGGGACGCAAACAAAACTTACCTTCGTATTTATGATCTTAGGATTGAATATTACCATTACAAACAAGATCTCTTGCAGGTAAATTTACTTGTAAAAGTAAATATGGTTTATAAATAGATCATCACTGAAGATATTTCTAATCAGATATGCAACACAGAGAATAATGTCAGAAAGTGTATTACTATAATTATAAAAGTTACTTAATATTCCCGTTTGAAACAGTGGATGAATAAGTAAAATCACAAGAGATGTCGTAACGAGTTTATTAATGAGGTGAAGCGGACTTCCTTGGAACACGGTGACTTGACGAGACCACAACGAGCAATATTCTGACCGATATTGTCGACCTCGTTTCTACATACACCGGGCCCGGCATGCCGGAGCTTGATTACTTTCAGAGTCTCTGTCAAGACAAAAGTTATACTTACTATTATAGTAGCCATCATTCTGAAATATTTTCTCAACTTCCGCGTAAATTCTTTTCCTATTCGCGGCTCGGTTCATTGTATATATATGTGATTGAATTTATCCCCAGGTAGAAGCTTATCCAGTATTTTACTGGATCGCTATATCATTGGTTTCTGTCATAATTTGAGGCAAGGCTTCTTGACAATTTTAAACTTTAATTAAATATTATTCAGTGAACCATTGTAGTTCAAGAATATTGCTATTTATAACTTTTAGTAGTGTTACCACAATCTTAACAGTTTGTACCTAGAAATTTATTAGCTGGTAGTATTTTTTACACATACTGTACAATTCTTACGTTCTAAAATTAAAAGTTTCAGTAGAGTGTAAGTGTAAGTTTCGAATAAGAAAAAAATTCTTATTTAAAGGAATTCACTAACCACTACAGAAATGCGGCATATCGGGGTTGTATATACTTCAGGAAAACAGTTTTGGCAAATAACAAATTCCTCGTCGTATCCTCGGTCGTTTGTCAAGGCAGCAACGAAAAGATGCGACCGGAGCGGATGTGGAGGAAAGTGGGGGGATGGGGCAATCTATTTGTCCAGCTGCCACCTTCCTTCTTTTAACAAGAGCTTTGCTTGATATCTGCGAATTTATTTTCCCATAATTTTTTGTTATGACAGTGAATCTTTCCGCTAATTGCTTGTATTTACGGTGGCAGTGTTAATTTTTTGTCTTTCGTAACGTACAAGGTAATCAATACTCATCTACGACGAGAGTAAATCGCTGTTGAAAGACATAGTCATTAGTCACCTGGTAACTGGCACAGGTGCACATGATGCCTATACTATTACAGCATATTGAAGAATTTGACAAGACATACATTTTGTCGTAATTATGCCACGTACCACATATGCAAATGAATCTGAACTATTAAAACCTCTAATTTTAAAATTGTTATAAAGTTCTATTTTCGTCAGGCATCAAATATCGTCTTAACGTCATTTTCTAAATGTATTTTAAATTATTTGGAAAGGTTTCTTAAATGAACGATATATCCACAATTTTAACTTCAATCTACCTCCGCATGAAATTCTTTCCCGACTAACAATTGTATTATTTGATTATGTTATGGCAAATAGTAATATGGCAATATTATCAATCTCACAGAGAAACTACATTTTGTTATAAGGCAGAAAACGTTTCACACAAATCAATAACAGCCAGAATACCTACTGTAAACGTATATAATATCACGCATCGATAAACTCGGATAATTTTCCTTTCATCTGATTCGTCTAACGCACACAGAATTACGCGTATAAGATACTCGACAGACGTTTGAAATTTCTGTAAGATTATACGTGATCTTACTTTTTTACCATCGATTTAACTAGAAGCAATTAGGTTCATAAAGATCGTTGTCATACTGAGAAAAGCCACGAAGGATTGAAGTAATTTTGTATTACACATTAAGTAAATTATGTATATATTTTTTATGTTACTATATACATCAGCGTAATATATCAAGTAAAATATTTCCATAGTTAAACGGGAACATTCCTCTGAATAATATAGAACCTAGGGTAACTTCACAAGCGTACGAATCATTATCTTATTGTTCTAAGGAACTCGACTCACGTCGTTCACGAGACCCCTTTGTTCTCCAAAATTATGATCGTCCCCCGGTTATCCAGAACCATTAGTAACATCATGTTCCGGTAACTGCGATTACAGCCTTGATAATTTTCGTGTGATATTTGTAGCTAGCATTTCGTTCCATTTTTACCTTCGCCCTTGAAGGTCATTGCTACTTTATTCATTATATCGTTCTTGTAAATGGCTTCTATAAGTGTCCTATAAAACTGTTACTCCTAGTTATATCAAAATATTATTATAAATTAATTATATAAAGGAGACACGATGATTTTAGAATTTTTTAATGCAGCTACTAGTGGATAAAGTCATGATAAAAGTTTTGGTATGAGCAAAATTGGGCCAAATAATGTTATTGCCGCCTCGTGTATAAAGCCGCGGGCAAATCATATGTGAACTTACTGCTTGTTATTCCTGTATCCATTAATTTAAATCCAAACATCTGCTTGAATAATATTATGTTCTAATGAATTACAACTTATATCTAAACAAATAAAATTTAAGTTAAGTTGGTAATATCAAAATAAGAGTTTTTTGTTAATGCATATACGAGTACTACATAGTATAAGGAATTTATAGCAGTAAAAAATATTATAAAACATTTATCAATTTGTGTGTCTGTTTATTCGGGCTAAACTCCGAAACGCCTGCCTTGATTTTAATGTGACTTTCATTATGGCACATGTGTATACATAATATCGACGCGGGTGAAACCGCGGGGAACGGCAACTAATAATATAAAATGCTCATATTATTGCCTTATTAAGATCTGAACACAATCTAGACAAAAGGATATATTACTGACTGAACAATGTAGTAGGTTCTAGGACACTTATGCAGAATTATTACACGTGCTGGTCATCCGACGGTACGCGGCCGTTTGGTAATCCCTCAGTGCATCCATCATGTCGGCATTACGAGCCCTAGTTCACCTCTACTCAAAACGGCTTAAACCCGGATTATAGAGATTACATGGCCCGGACACATATTACACTATAGATTGTTTGTTAATCCGCTAATTTAAATAAACGTTAACCATATAACCTTTTAATGTAGTTGCGCGTGAATAGAAACGGAACTATATTATTCAAAGGTACTAATGTCACTTCACTATAAAATATTGTATTGAGGATTTTTCTTCCTTTAATAAAAATTAAGCTGTAACCAGCCGAGTATTATACTAAATTTATATTACTCTTGTTTCTGCCACCGGCTTCGTTCGCGTTCATTTTGATTTTTATACTTTAAGTTCCATTATTGGACTAATAGTAAGGATCTCTAATTTATTTGAAAATATAAAATAACCTTAGTTTACCGGAGATAGTGTAGCTTCAAGTAGTTTCGGATCCTATTCAGTGAAAACAAACAAACAAAAAACAATTAAATCTTTCCCCTTTATAATACTAGTGTTGATCTCACGACATATTATCAAAAAAGGGAAAATTGCCAATAATAGAAGCAATTCTATCATCAAATGATCTCGCTTATTGCTTACGCTGTATATTGAAAATCGGCCAATTAAAACCAAGAATTAATTAATTTCATATATTAAATGTAATAAAAATATTGTACAGACTTAAAATAAGTATAGGTTAATTGTAAGTAAGATAAAATCACAGTAATAAATATAAATAAATAATGAAAAACATATTTCAGATATTTATCTACAAACATTCGATATTGTTTTGTTTTTGTTCAGCCTAACTTCAATGTATAAGCAATTTTTGAAGAAAAGGAAATTGCTATGTCCCTTAAATTGTTGTTTAGTCTGTAACCAAGTCGTCATGGTTGGAAACAAAATCGAAAATAAAATTATAATATTAGAATATTCAAGCTGTACGGTTATGACTTGGCATATCTGACGGAATAAAGGTACCAAGAAACCAAGAAAGACGTAACATATTTTGTACCAGTGATGTATATAATATAATTTAGGGGGACGTAATATAATTTACCAGGCCTCTAAATAAATAAGTCCATAGAATGAAATATTTATTAACGAGTATATTTATATATATTTAAGTTATATTATTTATTAGCCCTGCGAATAATTTATTATTCCCAAAAGATGGGAAATGGTTTTTTCGATATAGCTCTGTAAAAAATTATATTATTAGGGTGTTACGAGTTTAGTTTTACTAATTACAATTCTGAGTGTATCTCCAAGTCGAGACTTAAACTGTTTGCGATGCTGCTCACGTAGAGCTTAACCCGAGGGTATTTCCCGACGGATCTCCTTGTTTTTGACGCTTTATGCTTAAACAAACTTTCTTAATTTATACAGTTAATGGTGCGACGCAAAAAATATAATATCTTTTAATTAATTTTCTACAACTTGGGATACGACAATTTTGAATTCATTTTTTAACTGTACTTCATTTAATTACGTTGTAACGAATGATTCCACAATTAACGTGTAAATATGATACATTTTATTGCTAGCATATGGAAATTCAGAAACTTAAATAAAATCACTCTGTGGGCCACATTTATATTAAATCCTATTTTAATAAATAATTACCGAAAATGCTACAATTTTCTTTTTATATCAATCGTCTACAGAAGAGCTGAGGTTCATTTAATACAGATAATAACTCATCCAAATGACATCATTAAGTATTCAATGTGGTTCTGTCGAACTATTTATGTTTATTTCAAGCATTCAGGAATTCATAGACTGAATTCGAAACGCGCATTACAACACTTCATGACCTTTTCATCTGTGAACGGTGACCCGGACGGAAGCTTAATATATTTTTTTTAAATTTAGCCTATCCATTTAATATTCAAAAGTTTACGATACTTGCGAATGTTTATGATTATAGAAATAATGTATATATATATATATATATATAGGTTAAGTACAGACATGTTCCCAACATTTGATCAGTTGGGAATCGAATCTACAAGACGTCGATTTTGCCAGATGTTCTTCCACAACAGTCATCGATAATCTCCGTTTTATAATTTAATTTAGATGTCTGCGTAGCAAAATGAAAGCTTTAAAGCAAAGTAATTTCTTCTATAATTGAATGAATAGTTACGGAAGTGCATATCGATCGCAATTAGCTTGGAGCCAATATACTTCCTCGCTCGGACTCTAAATTCGAGGTATATACCGTCTAGTAATGCAATAATACACTACATGTACTCACAAAACTTTACAGTGCCGATACCGAATGCATACAGTGATCAACGCATATCTGAGGTAAACTTATGGATAGTTGAGAGTTAAATAATGTTTTTATGTACAGACAGATAAAAAGATAAAAAAATATGAAGCAGTTTTATGCATATTATATATTTCTTAAATGATATTTATCTTAAACTATACTAAAACTTAAAAGAAAACTTATTAGTTATTTGTCCGATCGTGCCTATCGGCCTCTTATCTCACCTCCACCCAACAGGCCACAAAGCAAACAATAATTAATTAAGTCGCACAACCTTTACTTCTTATCAAAATTATATTTAAATCTACATTCTATGGTTACCTTTTCAGAATAATTTAAATTTGTCTCAGTGACATAGTAAATGTCGAGAGTGGATTACGGTCACGAATTTATAATAGCTCACCTTTATCCTTAATATTCGTCACATATTTACTTAATTAACTCAATAAGGGTAAGAGACTTCAACGATGTATAATTTAATATGGAATGACTTAATTTCCATTTAATTAAAGAAAAAATATATCTAGACACAAATGATATCGCGACAGCGGATTTGGGCAGATTTATAGGCGTAAAATGCCTAAATCAGATTATTTATACAATTTGGTTGACTAAAATTTTTTGGCGAAGAAATCGTATTATTTACAATGTAAAATCAACACAACAGGTATTTCTGTACATATGACAGTATGCGGTATTTAAAATGAAAACACGGATTGTAATAACATATAATTAAAAAACTATTATTGTTTATATAATTCGTTGTTCCAGTTAATATCCACAACAAATAGGTATGTAATATATCGTAAGGAGCAAATCAGGCTATTTTTATTATATCAACATCATAATTGTATAGCACTGCTAGACTACACAAATAAAACTTTTTAGCAAGATTAATTGTAATCTATAAGATTTTGAAATCAATAGTCAGAGATAAAATCCAAAGTCGTGACGACCTTGGAATTTCATCCTCAACGCGCCTAAAAAGTTTCAATTCAATAAAAGCCTAAATTATTAATTATAGAAAATAATTAACAAGTTTTTGGTTGTCTGACTGATTGTTTCGAGTATCCCCGAAACGGTTCCAACGATCTTTTTATTAGCAGATAGTTAATTTAATTAACATTATAAGGTGTCCTAAGGATTTTATTTCAATGTCTTCTTGGCCAGAATCAAACCAGACTAATTTCAGCCTGATTTGATTCACATCAATATATATTTTGTTTATAGCCATAAAACTAATAAAATATTGTCATTATTTTTAAGTTAAACACGTGAAATTTTCCTGTGTTATACTGTAACATTTTGTGTGCCGGAACATTAGCGTTACGGTTTAACCTCCCATCTGTAACGACGTCACCTCCCTGCAATTTCTCAAAGCATAATACCTGGTGATGTATTTGAACGACATTATATACATTACCAGGTAATATAAGTCTACATATGTTTGCGCTTGGCAAGATAGACATTTTCTTTTGCAATTGTAACATAAATTCAGACAAATACTAGCGATGACCTACGGTATCAGTTTTTGCTTAATAGTTTGTATATGTGATTCGCAGAGACAATGATAATGGTTGAGGAGCCAATGATGATGATGATAGGAGTAATTCACCTCCAGCCGCGTTTATTTTGTGTATACTAAGTTACTCGCTAATTTATCTGCCAAGGACAGTGAAATCTGTTGAGCTGTTTCTTAAATTATCTGGAACAAATAAACAGAAAAAACCTAATATTTGGACATTACAAACATATTCCTAAATTTTATTTAAGTGTAGATATTTAGAATAAT
>JAOSYY010000007.1:10445874-10460220 GCA_025727935.1 Hebomoia glaucippe
AATTGGTACAATCTGTGGTATCATCCTACCTACAAGGTAGGCTTCGACAAAGTTAAACAGAAATAAAAACATTTGATGATAATAACGTCAATAATAATGAAAATACATTTTAATTATATATACAGACTCGCAATGTAATAAAAATAGCTGAACCATTAAATACAAATTACACATTACCACAAAACCAATACACAACGAATAATAAATGCAATTTTAATGGTATTGTAAAAAAATTAAAGCTACCCGCTATATTCCGATGAAAATGTTTTAATGTAATTTCATTGCAGAAGTAAAACACAAATTGATTTTGGTATTCTATGTGAATTGCTGGATTGAATGTACGTATATCTACAGTACTTGCCATTCTCCTGTTTCTGACTATCTTTTGTCAGAATAAAAAGTATTTTGGCTGAGAAATTAGTATTTATCATAACTCTTTCTAATTAATATAAATGCTAAAGTGGGTTTCTTTGTTACTCTTTCGCGACTAAACCGCTAAATCGAATATAATGAATTTTAGTTTTGAGATACATATTTCATGGAGAGGTTTATAGGTTACGTTTTTTAGTTAAAAACCAGATATAGTAAGCTCAAGGGTGGGGTATAATTTACATCACACTTTTTTGTGGCCTCCGAATTGACTTAGTCTTTGTTTATAATACATAGCTAAAATTTACTTGTCTCCACTAATCCTCCAAGAATAGGTGGAATGGAAGAACCAATATGAAGTGAAATACGAATAATTTAAAATAAATAAATTAATAGTCTTCACGCTAGCGAGTTTTGCATTGATCGCCATCCGGAGATGTTTGACAAATCAAGATTAAAATGCGAAAGAAGCCGCCAATAAAATGTAGTAGTAGCACATAAATAAGTTTTGTGTTAGTGAAGGGTTGGTCCATTGTCTCTTTATCGATGTATATAAAGATTATCATTCAATATGTATGTATTAATTGATTTAACCACTACACAATATTAAACAACTTTGCGAGAATAATTATTTAAAATTTATAATTTTTTTATAGTCGTAAAAAAAATCAATCAATAAATATTATTATATTTAATGTTATAACATATTTATTAAATTTTACATAAAACATCCTTATTTACAATTGAGTCAATTATTAAACATAAAATTCGATTTGATAATTTAAACTGCTACCTCGAGCACTTTTAAGTCGGATATTTGCAAAAGAAGAGCCTACACCTCCGGCAGTAACCGTAGCAGTCGCGTCAGTGTGGTCTAAATCCCTTGCTATAATACCCTGAAACAACGAACATTATGTATATTGCAAATATAAAGATTACGTTAGTACAAAATTTTCATCTGGGTCACGTACAATCGTTCATAGATGAAAAGGTCGTGAAGTCCTGCTATACCCATTTCTACTCAGACTATGAATTTCTGAATACACGAAATAATAATAAAATAAGATCAGGAGCTAGTCATTGAATAGTTAATGATATAATATATCTTATATAGATGTCACCGACCATCAATTATACTCGTCTGTCCATAATTCTATAGAAAAAATCTAGCATCAAGATTGCTCCTGCCTTAATCAAAATACATACATTTTCTGCAAGAAAAATAATCTATGGAACTTTTACAAAAATATTATGAAAAATAATTAAACATCTTGGAAAATATACGGAGTAAAAATAAAGGTAAACTCTCTTTGTATTTACGAATAATATTGTCTTTTCTATCTTATAAAATCTCGTTAGCGAAGTAGGACAAGTGTTTATTAAATGTTATTATATGTTTCTCAAACAATACAAACAATTAAACTGGCTTAACAAATATACCTACTATTATAGATAATAACATAAGCGCCAATTATACACATAATATAGAAGTTAAAGAGAATACAACAAAAATTAATTAAATAATAACTTCGTGGGCTTAGACAAACTCCCTTTAAGTTTATTACTTTTTCCGATCAAAATTCTAACAACGTAAATAAAATTATGGCACAATCCATAAAATAACGCTTCTTTAGAATTATGAAGACCTTATTCTAAATTTTGATGTTTTGCCTCTTAATCATAATACAACACATAAATACTTTTTGCATCGACCTATTAGTTAGAAGAAAAAGTAAAAACGTACATTGTGGGCAATACTATTAAAAATTTATTTTAAGGAATCATTGCTATCTAATGACTACATAAATATTTTACTAACATTGAATATTTAACTAAAATAATTAACATTTTTTTCAAACAACGACTTCTCTAAACTATCTTTGAAATGAATAGAAGATCAAAATATTTTTAATATTTCTTAATCATTTTAATTTTCTTTAACGAGTCTTTAAAGAAGCGATATGTTTGAAGGCAGTATCTAATAATACCAACAACACCTTTTCCTGACAACGGAGATTTCAACTTGTTTTCAACACTGAGATCAGTACTTACTCTGATTATTTGTTGTCCTGGGTCAGAATAGAATACTTCTTTTACTCTTTTCTTAAATGGTATTGCCATATACTCCGCTTTTTGTTGCCACACCATTCTTGCATTATAACTTGTACCGATACTTAAATCACGGGCGAAACATGTGGATAATGTTACTAATACAATTAAACTTAAAATCAATAAGAATCTCATTTTGATATATAACTTTCGCGCTCGAGGTATAATACTAAACTGTAAATCATGAAATGTGATGAGATATTTATAGTTATAAATCGTGATTCATGTGACGTTGGTACATTCCCGGCTGATAATGGTCCACGAATAGATAAACATTCCACATAGACAAGTGTTTACAACAAAGTGACAGTGATAAGAGAATAATGATAAGTAATTGTTATTTTAATTCTGTCGTGTACAACATTATCTCCGTTTGATCTAGATTGTTTTCTCAGCTTTTATGAAAACAATCTACCAATATCTATCTTATCTATCAATATCTATTTTATCACTACTTCGCTTGTCTTCTTATTATTCGTAATACGCATTGAATAAAGAACATGTGACATTTAATTTTTTTAAACACAGAAATTATGTAGTACATAAAAGCGAAAAGCACATAGTTTAATTTTAAATAAATCTTTAAATATAAAATTAGTGTTAGAATTTATAAACTTTCAATTATTCTTACAGGTTATGGACTTTTCAGCCTGAAAAGTGGTGAAGTGCTATGCGCGTTTCGATTTCAGTCTATGACTTTCCGAATACTCGAAATAAAAATAAAAAAGGACTTAAGGTTAGCAACACGTCTTCTAGATCTACTGATCTTGGAGTTCTCCATGGGCGACAGAAATCGCGTAATATAAGTGAACTGTATACTGAAAAACGTTTTTTTCTTATCCGATATTCCTATCGCATAAGAAAAAAATGTTTTTCAGACGATAGAGACAACATATTGTATTAAAAATAATGATGATTGGTTTTCAATTATCCCTTGTAAAGATACCATGAACAGTTAATATTTAATTATTTAACTTAGTATTTATAGAATATTCTTTTTTAATTCTTGTGTCACAATGTTTTTTGACATACTCCTCCAAAAATGCTTGCGCGATTATTATGTAATTTTACATCTATAATCAATCGTAATCTATTTATTACACGTCTAATTGATAAAAGTGATGCAACTCAAGCCTTACTTTTATTTTTTGGTCAATTTTTTTACAATACATACAACCTTAAATTATCATTCATTTATATGCTAAAACAACGTTAGTCGGGGCAGCTAGTAGGTATATGTTGTCTTCTGATTAGAAACTAAGATGACTAACAACAATGTCTAATAACTCTTCGATTTTCACAAGGAAGAGGCTTATTGAAAAAAAAAAATAATTACAAAAAGTAATGACTGTTTTTGCATGAAACTAATACATGATCTTTCCATTTATAACAAAAACAAAATCAAACTACTCTCTACCGAGAAGAACACTTACTATATTTGGAGAAAATATCATCTTTAGTTATATATTTTAAGATGTTTTTTTATTTAATTTTTAAGAGCCAAATCTTCTTATAGCATTGCCAGGTATAATATTAACGAAATAAATTAAATTGCACGGCTTAAAAATATAAGAACTTTATCAGCCAAGTGTATTACAGGTTAACAATGGAGCAGATATGCAATATGGACAAAGCAATATTTCAAAATCATTATCGTACATATTTATACAAGCTTTTACCCGCGGCTTCACTCGCGTTCGACTTTTAACCACTTCTAGTTGTCTATCATATACATTTTATGGAAATTCATTGAATGTACACGCGGTTTCTACTGATTAATATATGTATAGAAGTTTTATACCTGACATCCGATTTGAATGAAACAAGACGAGAGAGATAGTATGTTCTGTTGGAGATAAGCTTTTATATTATATAAATACAGACAAACCAGAAATGTAAAAAATACTTATTTGTCTTCTATCGCTCTTTTTCAATCGCTGACAATCGTTTTTGGATAAATTCGATGAATGTATAGACAAGCGTTTTCTACTAATGTACTATATGTATAGATTAATAAATGTAAAAATAGATACGGTACTGTATTTGTATCACTCAAGTCCGGAATGCGTATTTTCAGCTTTAATATAATATACTCAACTTAGAAGCATCCATTAAGTCTATAAGCAGTAATCACGCAATATTAAGATATAATCAAGTGTTACAACTAACACGCAATGTTGAAATTTAACACGCAGGATTCATCAGTAACAATGTTTCACATTTATTATACTAAATTAACTTTCATGTGATCAAATGACATGTCAATCTAAATCCTCACCGATATTATAAATGCAAAAGTGACTTAGTCTGCCGCGCCTTCACACCTAAATTACTGAATTAAATTAAACTTTGTACATAGATAGTCTAGATCCTGAAAAATGATATAAACTACTTTTTAACGCGAAAAACGGGTTTATAGACGTCACTTTTGGACTAAAACCTTCAACCTTTATATCTAGGCTGTTGATTCTATTATAAATAACAATTACATTAAAAGTTTGTAAAAGAATGAAAGGTTGTAAAATAACAATAGGTAATAGGGAATGATAGTTACCCAAAAATCATATGATAGACAATTATAAGGGTACGACAAGAACGACATGAACGCAATCAAATCCAAAAAGAAAAAAGCATTGTTTTTTTATTCAATGTATTTTTATATATTGATCTGTCTTAAAATAACACTGTATTTAAAACTAGCAGTGCCACGCGATTTCACCCACGTTAATTTTCTATTGTGTTTTATGTCAAAAGAAACCTCTCATATTAAAACACCTGTCAGTGAAACTGACCGGTAGAGTTACCTGGGGTCAGAGCTTTGTTGGGGACCGTAATCACTTTTCTAAAACAAATGTAGCTTAACATTATTTGCTATGTATCCGTGTGCATGTTTGTTCTTACTACGCTCTGAAACGGCGTGAACTATTTTGTAAGGCTCTTACTAGCAGATTGCTAATCATAAATATACGATAGATTATATTTATTTCATCATCATTATCTCTACATCTATACAGATTAATACAAACGGAGTGTCTGAAGATAATATTAAAATAACCGCTTACTTTGCGCGGTACATATATGAAAATAACATTTACAACAATTTTTGTCGGTCTGTCTGTTTAATCCGATTAGTCTTTGAAATAGCAGAACCAATTTTGACGGGCTGGCAGACAGCTCATGTAATAAGGAGTAACATTGGCCTCTTTTATTTTAGAAATTATCTTTATTTGTAATTATATAAATAATAAACAAATAATTATTGCGTGCGGACGTATTCGCAGACACGCTTAGAGTAGGTATACATAAAATTACCGCGGAGAACTGATAATGTCATAATATAGAATATAAACCTTACCTACACAGTATATTAGCAGCAAATAAATCTTACTGTAAATATAATTTACAGAGTTATCGTCTTCGAAAAATAACAGTATTAAATATTATGTCTTTTATTTTTCTCTGATCTAGCAAAACATATTAATGTGAATATTGTCTTGTAACTATTTATATAATGTTATATTGAATTTTAATGTTGTTACATTATAATTGTTATTAAAACTGTTCAAGTTCTATTAGAGTTTTATGGAAAAGATTTTCTGTACCAGTGATGCAAGAATTTACAAGTTCTTATTTATCAATAGATTTAAAAAAGGCACAAATTAAATAGAATATATGAAAAATCTTAATCAAGAATTACATGTACGCTGTCATTTCTACGAAGCCCGTATAAAGAACGATTTAAAAAACCCTATTTTTAAGTAAATAAATATAATGATGTGAAATTTTTTATATTCTCCCAATATTAAGTTAAAACACCTTTCTGCTGAGGACAAAAACTAATAGGACTGAAAGTACATTAGTGCCGAGATGTGATTCCTAATGACGTCATCCTGTCACAAAAGCGTAAGTGCATAGCTGTCTAGTCGATATCTAGGACTTTTGCCCGCAGCTCGTGAGCAATCTGTTTACGTAACAGCCGCCGTTATGCCGAAGAGGGTTCGTAGAGTAGACGTTAAACATATTGCCTCATAAATCGTAAGAATCCAAGCCAGCGCTATACATCTGTAACCGTGTCGATTTGACTATGTTTTCTTTACGATTTCATGATATTGCGCTATTTGGATTCAATATAGATAAGAGTAACGTGTGTTTGTTGATTTTATTTCGAACAGATTGTCCTTATTCTGTGGATAATAAATAAGACTGAACGCTACTTTCACGAAATAAAATAAGGCGAAGGAATAATAAAAGGCAGTTAAGCTGTAAAAGTAGGTTAAAGAGAGTTCTATAAGTTTGTTAAAGATTAGATATCTACATGAATACAACGGGTGCTCAGCATCGTACGCGTTACAAATGTTGCAAAATTGCTTTTGTTACTCGATAAATTAGAAATACTTGAGGGGCAGCGGAAAAGTTTCCTTTTGTTCAACGCCTGGAGAGATGTTTTTATTTTCACGTTGTAACTAAATTTTCAACATTAAAGAATAACAGGATCCTAACGATTTTACGTAAGTCGCTCTTCAATGCGTCTGATACAAGCTGTTTTCTCTTCAAACTTCTCACTTCTAAAGTTCATGAAACTGATTGAATTATATATTATATAATTGTATTCTCGTAATATTCTTGTAAGACTCTCTATTTATATTTGATTTTAAACTTCACAGGCATATCAACACCTAATAATAATTTTGGGTATTAAACTAAGCCTTTTCTGTCAAAACGTGACTTAAAGTTGAATCCAGTTTTAAGACGTTTATTCTTTATTCAATTTGGACATTTTGACAGTGCTCGATTATATTAAGACTTGTACCATGTCTGGGAACAAAGATCCAAGTTTGAGGTTTCTTCGCAATACGTAAACATCCTTTAAATTAAAAGAGTCGTTCTGTAACTTATTTTATGAAGTTCAGAATAAAAAAATATTATTACCAAATATTAAGAACTATATCAAAAAATCCCGAGCGAAATACGGGAATTAACATTGAATAAATTTAAAAATACATTAAAAATAAACTATAAATAAAGCTTTTATAAAAAATTTATTATTTAAATGATACTAGCGCTTGGGAGTGATTTGCTTCAGTTCAAATATGCATGATTTAAGTACCGATTCTTGTGAAAACATGCTCGGAAAATGAGAACCCGACTGAATATCTTCGCTGTTCTTTTCAGAACAGGGCACGGTCTTAACAGCTTGTGAACTTAGATCTTAAGTGACGTTCATAAGCGATCATGTATTTGATTATATATGAATAAATGATTTTTCATCTGATTTGATTGACACCGAAGTTTTACTAAAACAAAAAAACGTATGACGTCTGGAATAGAAAACTTTTTATCAAATTAACAAATTAAAGTTTGACATCTATTATATTAATATCAATTATATATTTTTAAAAATCAATTTATTAGGCAAAAACTAAATAGCTATTATGAAAGAATCAAATAATTTAAAACATAACCAGTAATATAACACTTAAAAGAAATTACTTACGTACAAAGAAGTTTTCTTATTATAGAAAGCTACGACGCGAAAAAGTAGAAAGCTCTTAAAAACTTATTTACTGGAGACGTTGAAATAATGGAACACAAATTCATTTATAGCCCTTTTTATTGAACAAAGTATATTTTAGATTAATTAACTAAGCAGTTATAATTGTAAATTTATAACCTAATATTAACTTGACTTAAATTAATGACTTCACTTGTCGTTTGTCCTTGACACACATGTCTATCATGATCCAACATGCACATTTAAGAATATATGTCAATATAAGAGTAGAAATAATAATAAAATAATAACTTTTATCGCTATGACATTTTATATACCGTTAAAACATACGTAAGGAATTATTAATACTACGAACTTATTTCCATTATTTGTTTGTCAACTATCGTTAACAACAAATTCAAATGTATTTTATATTCGCTGAAACGAAAAAAGGCACCAGTGCATATAATGTAGGTACTCGTAGCGTGATCTCATAGAGCTGAGCTTCCGTAGAAGTTGAATACGAAATTTTCAATTTATCGCACGCTATAAAATTACAGCGAGTGTTGAATTTGGCTTCATATTTTGGAATATTTCGGTTAAAATAAAACAATTGTATTTATAATAATATCTTTAACATATGTATACTAAGGGATCCGAGAACAGTGAGGATGAGATAGAATAATATATAATGACTATTGATAACATAATAATTTATTTTTCTACAGTCACCGAGTCCCTAAACACACCGAGGTATTTTTTTTTATTCATATTACAAATATGTACCTGAGCTATGCCTGCTAGTATTTAATGTGAATGAAACACAAAAGGTCAAATTAGAAAAATCAAATAATTATAAAATTAAATTAAGGAAAAGAAATATTTTTAACTAAACACCTTTTTTATTTTAGCATAGATGCTCAGAAAAGGCTTAATGTAGGTATAAATTAGCGCTAAGTATTACTCAGAAGCTTTTTGAACTCCATTCATTCTCCTTTGCATATCCTTAGCCAAGGTACCAATAAAATCACGAGAGATTGCGTTCCTTTTTTTCTATAATTCATTTTTAAGATCTTATACTAGCAAGTTTCTACTATTTTTTTATTAGGTACTTTGTATAATTATGTATTACGGCGCAAATATTCTCAACATCAAAATATTTGGAATAATCTGAGCCACAATTTATAGGTATGCCTAAAGTTATAAAAATGTAGCCTTTGGGAGAGGTACGTTTCTTGGCTTCAAGCATTGGGGCAGTCATTGCGCTGCGTTAAATTTTGGCTCTAGATGACTTTACAGAATCGTATACTGAAAAGTTTCTTTAAGTCGATAGGGCTGTATATTCGCAGGATTTCTAGGGAACAACTTCGATACACTAGTAATCGCCACTTACAGTAAGTATTACTGTTCTCTGTCATATACTGACTTATAGACAGACTCAATATTAATACAATTTGAATTACATTTATAGTAAACAGTATCTTCCAGCAACATGAACTCCTTTTTTATACGATAGGATAGCAAACGAGCATACAGTTCGCATATACTAAGCGATTCCTGTCGCCCGTGGACACCTCTAAGATTAGTAGACCTAGAAGACGCATTGCCAACCTTAAGGCCTTAGTTAGCCATATTACATCTTGTCTGACGTTGTGACGTTCTACTGCCGGCCTTGTTTATTGATTTTTTATTTCGAGTATCCGGAGTTTCATAGTCTGAAAACGAAACGCAAAAAGCTCTTCACGACTTTTCCATCTATGAACGATGGTAAAACTCACTTAAAGTCAGTTATTATTTATAAAAATTATCAAATATATTTAAACAAATAATTTATGAAGCTATCTACTACGTTTTTACATCTAGAGTCGATATACAAGAAATACACTAGCTTATATAGTTACATCAAATTTATTCTAGAGACGCGGAGGACCTAAGCAAAACTTATGCAAAGTCGGGGTCCAGACAGTTAAGTAAAGCGATATCGAATTGTATAAATGGGCTATTTGTTGGAAATCGGTTTACGCCTGACTCGTCTACGCGACTATTACTAGAGCTGTTTATATGTACATATTTATATTCCTATGTAAATCTTCCTTACCTTAGAGAAAATGTCATGTTAGTCTAAATATGATGATATTATTTTAAACGTTAGTGCCTATGCCACATTGAATATTTCCGACTACCGTCTATTGTTTAAGACATTGTCATAACAGCACTACTAGATAAAACTTATTAATTAGTCAAGTTCACAATGGGTCTATAATATCACATTTATTTTATTTATAGACAAAAACAATAGTAGAACGACTATAATATGTTTTGGTAATATTTACTTTATTACGCCATATTAGTTACAGACCTTTATTGCATCATCAAAATGCTAAGAAATCGCGAAAGTAATGATTCATTGCCCGAACGAGTCAAACAGTGAAAATGCGTCACCAAACGACTCAACTATAACTTTGAATGGCAACTTATTCACATTCCACACCAACTCCTACAAAATTGTTTGTTTATTATTACGATAAAGTTATTTTTACCTCCCATCGTAATCACAATTAATATAGAAAATAAAATATTATCTATCTACCATAGTAATTCAGGGCCACGAAATTTTACAACCGTGCTCATCAAAACATCGTTAACCAAAAAGTAGTCACTTTACGACGTAATATAAAATCTCTTCTTGTTAGAACGTTTACTGGTATCTCTGATATATTTTTAATGGTATAATTTTCTTGTACATCTGCAAGAAAAATATAATAGATGTAACATCTCATTTTCCTTCGTCCCAACAACCCTTGATTACTGTACTAACAGGGCACATTTGTCAAAACAAAATTTTATAAGGAAAAAATAAATTCATCGTTAATTTATAAGCTCTATAATGATTAAGGATGTAATTAATCCTTTTAATAAAATTTATGGGAATATATTGAAATTAGAAATGATTGCAAAAGTATGTCGTTCCCGTTTGATTGTAAGAGCTTAGATAACCTTTTTTTATCCTTAATATAATACTACTGAATACTAATAAAATTAAATTAATCGTTCCGTCGCAAATACTTATTTGTATCCCAGGCGAAGATTCTACCTCATGGAAGTGCTTGTAGGTGAAGAATAGTTTAATATGAGATGCTTAGAACTACGTTCGTTTTCTTTTTAATTCGTTAAATAGTTTTCATATGTAGTATTTACCTAAGTCTGTATATATAAAGAAACCGTAATCAAGTACGTAAGTGGGGAATTACCTGTTTCCGATTAAATGAATCATTTAATTAAATTACAAACACTAGATACAAGTTAAACTTGTAGCTAAAGTTGTGTGTACGTTCTCGTAACTCAGATAAATTAACTTTACTTAATACTATCAGATGTTAAGCATTATGTAACATTTCGAAGTGTGTTGTGAACAAGCAGGTGTTATGTTATCAGTGGCGGGCGGAACATTGGCCTCACTTCCGCCCTTATCTTAGTTTACTCGCGTTTGCCTGGGAATCGTAAATGAGAAGTCAGCTGTGGTCTTCCAACTATCGCTTTACTTACGGAGTTGTGGTAATACCGGTGAATAGTCTCGCTCACTTTCAGACTTTTCTATTACGCCTTAAACGAATAAGTCAAAGATATGAAATAATAAAACTAAAAAAAATGTTAATAAATCTGTTTGGACTACAAACTGTAAGAATTATTCAAACATTAAATTACATAAGATCAGCTTTTTTAAATATTTTAGGGAGGCAAACGAGCATACGGCAAGATTTCCGCCGCCCATGGACATCAGCAAGAGATGGTGAGGATGGAACTTCAAATTTCCAAAAATCAAAAGATCAGTTCAAATCAAGCTTTCAAGCTCGTAAACGTACCATCATATTTCACGTGTACTCCAATATAATTTGTTCATAATTTCCAGATATCCATATTATTATCTGGAATTTCGGTAAGCCTGGCCCCACGCCAATAAAGACAAGCCTCGCCATTTTCATTCATGTTACGTATCAGATCTGTAAAGTATCATCAACTATTATATCCTTAAATTGTATTTTTGATATATACACCTTGATTATAATGTATTTAATTTTTATTTGAATTTCTTATTTTGGTTTCTAATACTAGATTCGGATCAAATAGAATATACTTAACCTCATGTGGATTTAAGACAAACAGAGAAATTCATTCTCTATCGTATGACAAGCTAGCCATCTCTTGGTATTTAAACAATTATACATGTAAAAGGTGTGTTGTATTTTTTGCTTATAGAATAACAAATTGATTTTGTGAAAGAAATAGATAAAGAATAAAAAAATTTGAAAAAAAGAAAGCGATTAAGAAAAATTTACATTCGATTTTTTATTTTGAAAATACTAGAAATGAGTACACTTCTTGCGTTTACTTGTTACAAATAGACGGATTGCTCCAAATATATCGATTTATAACAAAAACGAGGGTTGCCTGCACCCGGGGTGAACGCCCCTGTCACTGCAGATTCACCCCGCCACATTGGTTGGGGTTGCTACGTCACTAATGGAGTAGTGACGGCTAAAATATGGGCCCATTCTCCTTTTCATACATTGAAAAACAACCGGAACTTCAGAAATCATTTCCAAAGTTAAATCTTGCGTAAGTTCTCTCATACCATAAATATCAGCCAGATTGTAGCTCGTAATAGCAGAGACGCAAAGCTGAACATTGTTTAAGAAGAATTGAATGTGTGTTGTCAGTATAAAGCAACGTAATTGAAACATGTACGGTTGTTGTAGTTAAATTGCCTAATCTACATAAAATATATGGCATTGGATTTTATGCCAAGCGACTCATGTTACTGAAACAAATAAGAACTGCTTTGTGGCATACGAAGCTTAAACCGGGAAAGTTTAAATCTCGTCTAGATGAAGTTTTAATAGACAAACTGACTTACAAAAGATCCGATGTTTCAGAAACGTTATTTTGTAAAGAATCATTATGCGATGACATAACTTAAAATTTCCAATTGATGCAAAGAGACTACAACATATATACTCATATTACGTGCTCGACTATGCTAATTAGTTTAGTTCCGAGGGAAACAAATAGTGTGATCGATCGTTGAAATATTCGTCACCATACAATTAAATAAATTTCTTATTCAAATTTGAAATTAATTATTATTTTGACTTAAAATGTATCTATTTTAAAAAATGAGAGCTTAATTACGGTATTAAAATTGGTATTGGTAAATGGAATTTTAAAGAAACGAATAAAAGCCATGAAATATGCCTAGGGCATAATATACCTATTGTGCGGCAATCGCTTACGACATATCGTCTTTTGACATATTACAAATAGGTATTTAATATAAATATGAATAATAATATGACATTTCAATTTCAATTTGTTTTAGTGAATTTGACTAAAGCTAAAGGCAATAACTTTAAATCAACAACTCTCTTATGATTGAGAGATCTTGACTTTTAAACTAATATAATGTAAATAATGTTTGTATAATCTATTTTAAGTGAATTGATCTAACTAGTAGGTTTTAAGTTATTGCTTGAGAAAACCTACATTATCGTAAACGAAGCCGTGGGCGAACTCTTCTATAATTATGAATGTAGTTAATTTCAGTTTTGTAAATATAACGCTTCCAAACTTCTTAATGAACCATTAACTAAACACATATTTATTTCCTTACTTCTGTAAGCATGTTATTCGTACATCTGGTAAAATTGCGAATACTTAATGACTGTAAGAAAAATGTATGTAATGTATAATTATATTGCATTCGAGTCACGTATTAGCGTTCATAAATGGAATGGTAAGAGCTATAATGCCCGTTTCGATTTTGTTTATCTTATTTATTTAGTAATAAATCCAAACTTATTTACACAATTGTGTGCCCTAGCCCTCCCACTAAGATCGTCCGTATTTATAAAAGCTTGGCGCAAAATACATTTATGTACAATATTTTATATAAAATTAATGTTTCTAGATCTTGATTGATATCAACACTAGATTCAATTATTAATGTATATATTCTCTCAGTTCATAGAAGAGAATGAATAAATAGAAGAAGAATAAATAAAATAATGTCCATGTGATCAAATTAAAAATTAATTGATAGCGCGTCGTTGAATGATGCGCTGGTATTATCTAAAATTAAGTGAGGTCAACTTGTCTGTCCGTAACTATAATAATAATATTTAAAGAAATAAAATTTAAATATAGATAAGAATTATGTCGTCTATGTCAGCTATTCAAGTAATCAGGTATATTCCTTTAGGTAGGATGCCCTAGATACACAGACACAGTCATACAGACAGGCAGTTATGTCAAATTATTATTATTATAACTTACGTCGTTTTTTGTCAAGTGTTATAAAAATGATTCAAATAATGGTTTTG
>JAOSYY010000007.1:10473353-10494983 GCA_025727935.1 Hebomoia glaucippe
GATTTTCGCTTATAACTTTTTTATTTATAGTTCTACGACAAAAAGTTACTGGAGCAAAGTTGTAGAGAATTTAATTTTCAACAAAAAATGTCAACATATTTTTTATAAAATAAATATTTTAAGAGATATATCGTAAATACCATTTCAACCCCTATTTTCAAGATGGCGGCCGTGGAACAAGGGTGGCGACCCCACAAACTTGGTTTTAGCTTTACACTGACCCCCCCCTACACATTAAAAAACTAAAATTGCGTCCTCTAAAAAATGCAAGGTAAGGCCTAAAAATGTAACATTTCAATGGACTACTCGTATACATAACAATACGACTGAAAGGAATAACTTCTTTTAAATATTCAGATTACTATTATTTAGATATCAAATCGCTACACATAGCTACAAACAGATTATCTTTAGTAATGGGTGGATAAGTGAATAAAAAGCAATTAAAATTTTATGAAAATATCTTTTTAATTTATAACTTGATATATGGGTTCTATGTACAAAATGTAAGTATGCGAATAAACTTAACACTAAGGCTACACTCTAGATGGCATTAAACTTGCTATAGTATGGTAAAAATCATAAAAAGATTATTCAAAGTAAACTCTTTTATTTTATCTTGGCATCAAAATGTATCTATTGTGCCAAGTATGCCGAAGGTGTACAATTAAAGTGAATGCTTTCAAATGGGAATAACCGTCAATGCCCTATTTAATTGAGCCAACTTGTAATTAACGTGAAGACAAAAGCAAAAACGAGGCAAAACTTTAATAATGTGAGCAATGTTTTAATGAATGTGAACGGAACCTGTGCTGCTGCCAACTACCAATTTAATCGGTCGTTTAGACCTTTTCTTTTTTATCTCAAAGCAACGGGTCTCAACTGAAGAGATTTGATTAGACGACGTTAAATATGGACACTATTTCCACTTGTTAACAATATTTCATAGATGGATAAGTCGTGAAGTGCTGTGCGTTTTTCGATTTCAGTCTACGAAATTCCGAATACTCGAAAAAGAATAAAATATAATAAAGCCGATAGCAGAACGTCAGTAAAAGTTACACACGATGTAATATGGCTAAGGCCCAAAGGTTGGCAACGCGTCATCTAGGTGCTCATTTGACTTCCTATATATATATATATATATACGAATATACTCGAAAATGGAGAATTCAAGTCAGGTAAATTGTTTTCAATGAATCATAACACCTGAGTCAAGGTCTTAAATTTGTTCAATCATCCAGAATCTGTTCACTGTCTTAAATCATTGTGCACGCACACTTAACTTTCCTGATGACAAAATCTTTTTTTTAATGATCTTGTCCATTCATCGTATTCCACCAAGTGCCTGAGAATTAAGTTCAATTACTTAATTACATAGAAAGGAATAGTAGATACTTATTTATTTTTGTGCGTTCCTCAAAGTCAATTACTGATATTGAAATAACTAAATAATTAATAAGTGAAAGTGTCAGTAAGGCCTCATATTTAATTAAAAATCACTGTTTAAATGAGAAATGATATAATTTTAAATCAAATGTTATTACACCAGAGAAGTACTCGTATATGACACTATGACACATTTTTGCATTAATAATAACATGTTATAAAATCTAATATCCGGTTGATAAATAGGCTTGGCGTCAATCTTCAAAGCACAAATAAGTTGTGTTGTGATAAAATATTATTTTCTTCATCCTCATATAAAAATACAACTTCGTGTATCTGAGCGAATCTAACCTTTACACCAGATCTATGAATATTGGATCAAAGATTAAGCTAAGTATAGGACTTGGAAAAGTTTTACGTAAGTCTGAGCAAAGTCTAAGTAGACTCTATACCCTAAGAAGCCTTAAACGTTCTAACCGCATCAAGCATCAAAACCTAATGGAATATTAACTTTCTTCTAAACTTAGATGGATAGAAAGCTGGTAACAATGAAAGCGTAAATGCCTACACTGCACCTACTTTAACGTTAATTATAAAACAAGAAACTTATTACAAAACTGACGTTGTATAAACGGTGTGATTTTATAATTATCAATTTTTTATTAGTTAGGCATAATGAAATTACGTCTGTCAATAATCATTAACGTTTTCTCTTTAAGCCTTTATTATGTAAAATAGATGTCCCGAAGTGGTCAATTGGCACGAATCCAAGGGTTATGATAGATGGCAGACAAATTTTATGATCGCTTTCTTATCCGCAGTGCTTCTTGCAATTAGTTCTGTATTGCACTGCAGTATTATTCTAAGTTAGTTATAATTCATTTATATTTTGAAAATTAATGCAAACTTCTTAGTTTTTACCGAATTAGAACATTAATTAAAGATAATATTTTAAGTAAACAGATTATGCACAATGTAATATTTAATATATATAACAATGTATGCATGGTATTAAATAACGTAATATATTTACAGTGAAATATATACTAATATTCATTGGTTGTAATGTCTGGTTTAAATATTAAAATAACAGTCTCTCGAAATGTAATTGTATATTTTTTTTTATAATTATGTAGCATTATACAACGTATATAACACTTCATTATTATAACAGAAACACAATTTATAAAAATGTTGTGCGTCTTAACGCCAGAATATATTTATAAGTTGACGAAATTAAAGCGAGTGAAACTGTGGGACGCTGCTAGTAATAAATGAACTACTGCAATAATTTTTAACACGAAGATCGGAGACAAACGATAAACCGTAGTAGATCTAGTCCCGGTAACAGTTGATAACTTTATATTTTCTTTCTCAGCTTGTGAAATCATATTTGTAATTTTAACTGAAATAAATTTAGTACTTTTGAAATGTTTAAAAATGTAAGTCTCCAAGTACATAATAAGTACGTATGTATAGTAAATACTAGCATCCTGTTTATATATTATATATAATATAATATATAAACAGGATGCTACAATACTCAAAATACATGATAAAAATGTTAGAGACTCCCATTGTGATATCAGAACATTTTATTTTCTGGCGAAAGTCTCATATTATTACAAGAAGAAAGTGGAAAGTCACTGGACAATAACAGCGAAAAGTGCTCTGCAGTGACGTGTTACCGTTATCAATTATAATATTCTTTACAATACATACTTAACACAATTAAGATTAAAAATATTTACAATCAATTAAACGCTGTGAAACGGAACTGTGTTGGTGACTTTAGAACAAAAACAAGTTCTAAAGAAGTATAGAATATTTTTCGGAACCTCATTTTTTACTATTTAAATTACCTTAGTTTTTACCAGGACTGTTCTTTCAACTAATTCTTTGACTCAATTATCATAATTGACATGTAAGGAAATTTAGACTCTACAGTGATATATTTTATATAAATAATGTTAAGTACGGAAAAGTTAAATAAAGCTATCATATAGATAAAATAATAAATTATTCTTTTACTTTTGGCATATTTGAGATATTTTTTATTATTTTCAGGAAAATTAGAATCTAAATAAAGTGATCAGTGTATATATATGCTTTACCTAAGTGTAGAAAACCCTACTTCATTTAACAAAAAAGAGCGTTACTGATGTTTAGTCAGATTTCTCTTTATTTAACCACCAACTTCAAGCTTCAAAGCCGACGCCAATGAACCCGTTTAGGGTTCGGTTCTAATAAAAAACTAAATTGAGCGGAAATGAAATAACGCTAACCGGTTTTTCTTCAGAGCCATGGAAGTCAGGATACGAGACCCTACTTTTTGTAGAAAAAGGAAAAGGTAGCTGAATATAAAAGGTACCAATTGAATAATTTTGCTTATCACAATTCCTATTTTACATCTTGTTATACGCGCAATAGCGACCATATTTACCTTGAACAGTCTCGATACTTTCGAAGAGGATGTCAAGCCTGTGGAATGCGGCTGGATATAAAGCACAACAATAGTCGACGCTCAGCCCACACCTTAAAGCTTAATAAAACTAAATTGGAACCAGAGATAATAATATATTATGTGTAATAACCATCTATGAATCATAAAGTTTATACTTTTCCATAATAACCAAAATAAATTTGGTAGAAATTTAAAAAAACCGTTCCCACGACATTTATTGACTTCCTGAACAAATGAAACATTTCAACTTCACTGTTAATGTTGCATTAAAACATTGACAACCAGTTTCTAATGTGTACAATGTACATACAGCGGACGTGTTATCTACAATGCTTCCGGTGTCAATGTCTTTCAAGTTATGGTCTGGTTCTCCACGGAACAAAAAGTACATATTAAATTCTTACATATTTATATTTAATTTTAAGTACTTAAATTTAATATTTGCATATTTAACGTAACTGAAAATTGATTTGGTGTACTTTGTGGATTTTGAATTTGTGAATACAATTTTATTCAAATGTTCGGCGAATTTGTGTTAATGTAAAAGGACGTGTGAAATTATAAAACAGCCAGTGAAATTTTACAATCGCCTGTTTATTCTTTGCCATTTTTATATTACTATAAATATTATATTTTTTAACATAAAATATTCACATACAATATTAACTTACATTAACATTCATCGTGCATTACATTAATTCATTATATTCGTAGTTATTTTTATACCTTTTGTTACATTAGAGGGAAACATCTTTGGATACTTTTTGTTTTTGTGAACACCTTACGACAACATTAATTACGCATTTATGCAACATCTATTTTTAATATCAACATTCAGGATACAATATTCAATAAGTATATTAGTTATTTGGCGATCATAATATTTAATACCTTTCCGTATCACGTAATAATTTACTCTTACATCCTTCATCTAATCAGTCGTGGACCCGACACATCCGGATCCATTTTAACTTTCCACTATTTATCTAAATAAATTATATAATACAAAATCTATATTAATATTAATAACATTTACAAATATTTACAATTTGACTCACGGTTACAAAATATGTATAATATTTGATTCCGATGTTGGTTTTATTTATTGTTTTAAACATCTGTGGCACAGCCATCATGAAAACTGTCTTCTATAGGCCTTGTTATAGTTAGTACTCTCTTTAAGGCTGATACTGGAGGAAGTACAGGTGGGGCACGTTGCCAAACTCGTAATGTTCGAACTGACCCTACCGGCAAGCCATAGTCAGTCGGGTATGGAGCATCTCCCGTCGCCACAGGCGTTGTTGTTAAGGCATGTGATCGGGGAAACGTCCGACTACTGTAACCTAATTCTTCTTGGGAACCATTAACGCTACTATTTTCTATAATAGGTGTTCGATCATTATAATACGTAGGAATCGCGGAGCTTACAGCACGAGCCAAGTTATTTGCTTGATTCATTTTTATCTGATCCCATAGTCCTGATGGATAAAGCGAATCGGATGTCTCACGAGCATACTCTCCGCTTCCGGGTCTTCCTGCACTGTCAGGTCGGGTATCGTTAATGAGATCTGGATCGATGCCTCCAGAAATTGTTGGAGAGACTGCCACTGTTCCTCCCGTGGTAACTATGCTTCCCCGACCTTCATAATGATTTGTTGTATATGGAATATCACTTGCAGGCGGTGATTTAATTACCGAGTTACATTTTCTTTCATTGTATGTTGTTGATTCTTGCCTATTAGCTAACACTGCCACATGTGGTCTGTCAGTTACAGTAGGATGCACTTCATTTCCAGATACGACCCTATCTAATGTATTAGGAGTTTTGCTCTCACATACAGGAGTAGGACGAAAACGTACAAATGTAATAAGTAATCCCAAAGAAATTACTATGACAACTAAGAATAAAGCCGCTCCCAAACTAGCTATTTGTGCGCTACCTAAGGACGCCATCCCAGCTGCCATTTGAGTGACATGAACTGTAAAGTTTGCCTCTGCGTTCCCACCCTTATTTTCCGCAACGCAATAAAATTCTGAGGAATCAGTCTCTTGTGTATTAGTTAAAACTAAAGAGGATTTCTTTTTCATGTTTCCAGCTTCAAAAATATGTATTCTCTGGTGTGAATTAAAATTACTACCATTTTGTAAAAGTCGTCCATTCCAATACCAATTAATGCTAGCGCTTGGCACAGCTTCTGTTTTACATATTATTGTGGTATTTTCTCCTACTGTAGCTTCTACATGCCGACTCACTGGTAATATTTCTGGTTTACATGCAAACTCTTCTAGAGGTAAGTCAGAAAAAGCTTTATTCGCTAATCTTGGAGGCGATGAGCAAGATGGACTAGAAAATAGCTTATGATTCGAAAGCCACATTTTAAGATCTCGCAGACGACAATCGCAAATCCACGGATTATCAGACAAGTCAATGACTCTTAATTTTTCTAGCTTTTCTAAAGAGCTCAACGGTAAGTCGCGAAGGTTATTGCCATTCAGCTTTAAGGACTCTAACGACTGCAGATTTCGGAATACATCGGCAGCTATATCTCTAATTTCACATCGTGATAGGTCAAGTTTTACAACGCTACCAAGGTTACTAAGAGCGTCGGAATGTATTTTCAAAACTGGATTATGAGACAAAACAAGGTCTCTTAGAAATGGAGTATCCTTAAAACTATAAGAAGGTATCTGTGTGAGTAAATTATTAGAAAGATCTAACTCGACTAAGTTTGTCAAACCCTTAAATGCTCGATCATTAATTTGCCCTATATTACAGCTGCGTAAGTACACTCTTTGTAAATTAACAAGCCCCGTTCTAGCGAAAGCCTCCTGGGGAAGTATTTGTAAATTGTTTCCTGAAAGGTCGAGCACTTGTGTCGCCGGGTCTACAAGCTCGGGCACCGTGATCAAAGCTCGATCCACACACTCCACAGTCTGTTTACCACCCTTCCATTTACACACACATACAGCAGGACACGATCCAGGCGGCGCGTAAGCTGCCAAAATTGTTTCAATTGTAATGACAAACATAGCCACAATTAGCCACCTCATTTTGAATATATTAAAAAAAATCACTATATATCATTCTTTAACTGTTTTCGGCCACCACATAAGTCACAAATGTTTTTTTATAAATCCAATAATTCCAGAGCGAAGATAATATATTTAATGTACCGATATCGTATAAAACCGTATCACATCACTACTCGAGAAAGTTGGTGAGCGCCGCATGACGACACAATGCTCACTCACCGAGGTTGTGAATCAACTGAGAGGGAGGTATCGTCTCAATAACGAGCGGTCTACGCATGCGCGACTAAGGCACCCCACGCCCCGCTCTGCGGCTTATCCACGGCCACTGAGTTGAGTAGCCATACTCAGCATGTTGAAAGAATTCCTAAAGTGTAATTTTCTACCTGACTGTTACCGCGACCGACAATCCCGCTCGCCAGACCGTCACGTTCATTCATAAATACCTGAGCCGGTGTTGTCGGCGGTGGGAGCGATAGTTTTAATAAAGAACGGGAATGCTACAATCCAACCTATCTTCGTTCAGACACAAACCGTTTCGATTGTTATGCCGCACACACTTTTTTGTTAACATCACGTCGAGGTTCAGGTACAGAACTAATTATTAATAATGGATAAGGGACAGCAGGTAACGACAAACGGCAGGATGTGACACAATGGACACAGTAAAGCCGTTTCATTCACAATTTACTTGAAAGGAATTTATTTTTGTTAAGTACTTACTAAGAAATCAACGACATATTTAGATTTCTCTGAAAAAAGGTAGATACTCGAATTTGTTCGTTTTTCTATAAAAAAATATATTACACAATACTAACTATATATGGACCTATACAAAACACTTCTGACAGCATTTGACGTATTTCACATAAAGATTTTATACAGTCGTACAGGATTTTATCATAAGTATCACGTGATAAAAATTTTATGAATGTATAAATATTTAATTAAATAATTATAAATAGTTTCAAGATATCTAACACGTATGTAAGTATGACAATAATATCAAAAGCAAGTACCACCTGGCGTAAATCTACGTAGAGATAAAAACCATTTCAGCTATTTAAATTTAACAAAAACTGCATAAGAATCGTCCTATTGATTTAGGAGTTACGGCAGAGGGACACGAACTTTTATATCATCGTAAATCTGAAAAAAACATTAGCTAATAATTAGCTACTTCTACTTATACTAATTATTAAGTTACACACTCATATACCTAATTTTATTTTTCAACTTGTATTATTTCTGAGGTTAGTTATAACAATTAGCGCTAAAGCCTCATATCAAGTAATTGTTTTGTAACCAATTTCAAGTTATTACATGTATCTATACTTCTTCTCAATATCAGTAGTCAATACTCTATAGACGCTCATTAGCTAAATTTTGTAATAACTCTTATGAATACTAGTCAATAAAGTTTATTAAATTTACGTGGTTCTGTTGGAATCTCCTCAGTGACTAACTACTTCATTAAAATATCTGTGTACCCAATAAAAAGAACTAATTTAATGACATTGTTAAATTTTACAAGATTAATATAATTTACACTAACTGAAAAGGAATATTTCAATCTTATCATCTAGTTCACTCAATAAAACTCGTGTTATAAATATATATCATCCTCTATATCAATAAAATCTTATTACTGTGATTATATAGAAACTTCTATCCCATCTTTCATCACCGAAAGAAATTATCTCTGCAATAAAAACTATTCTATGTGTCGCGCAGGACAAATTATCTCTATACCTTCTTATCTTATGAAAAGTCGGCTCTATGGTTTATGAGTAAAAAGTTAACAGATGGGCTGGTAGTTTCGCATTAATATCATCGATAAAAATATCATAATATTAAAGTTAACAAAAATATGCGAGTGACTATTCATTTTGATATAACCTCTGAACCGCTGAACTAATTGCAATGAATTACGATAAAAGAGAACATGGAGTCGGTTACAGACTTTTTTACTAAAAACCTATATGGAGTAGGCCTATAGGAAGCATAAACTTTTTATGAAACTTGCGTTGTCTAATTTCTTTCAATCATTGCGTATCATTTCTTTCAAAGCATCCCAATATTAATTGAAAAAATCAAATTTAACACCAAAGAAACTGCTGTTAAAAGCTAATATATTATAACACTACTTTTGGCAAACTGCCAGGTGAAAAACAAAAAAGTGGTAACCTTAATAAGTTTTCTGTTAACCTATAAGTGAGCAACACATGTTGAATGGCATGTCAGTGCTTCAGCTAAGTGATAAAAAAACATTCCTCCTGATATGGCACGCGGTTGGCACGCTTCGCCATATGTCCTTATACATGTCAGCTGCCTCTGCACCTGGAATAAACTCGTGGCAACTCAGCACACAGCTGATACAAATATGTATTCAGTACGGCTTCTTACCTCATTACCCGCATATATATTGTTATGCATAACATGTTTCTCTTAGACTAATGCAAACTGCAGATTTTCAGTTAGAAAAAAATATAACAAACACAAAAAGCGATCAGCAACCCATTCAATAAATCTAATTTCTAAAGATAAATAAACGTCTGAAAATAATTTGAAAGAAATTTTTCTTAAAACAGTTGGAGGGTTTCATAGCTGTTTGGATAATCGTTACAACAACAACCATTGAAGATAACGGAAATAAAATAATAAACTATCATTTATATTCCGGTTTCCAAACATTAAACTTAGCTTATATTTATAAACATTTGTCTCGTCGTTTAAATTTTTTATTTATTTATATGACATAATAAACAAGTATTATAAAACCGTATACAGATTCAAATTCACTTTGTTACAAGTATATTTATATCAAATCTGACATTTAAGAATACATCATTTAAGAAGAATTAAACTGTGCCGGAATTATGACTAGCTGTATTGTCTTTTAAACGAGTGGAGCATCAACAATATAATTAACAAACGGGCGCGGGCGTCCCAATTTAATGCTTATGAGCTAGATCCGACGGTCACCGCAAGCTACAATGCCCATTATCCACGAAACTTAATCTTTTTTAAAGACCTCATAATTGGGCATTATGAAAACATTCATTTTGTTGAGTCAACTTTTTCCTCATTCATATAGCCTTCACGATTCAGAGGTTTGCACATTTTTTATACCACAGAATACTAATTACGTTGGTGGACAGCTTCTAAGTATTACAGCAAGAAAAACGAAGTCGATGAACCTGACTTTATCACTTATCTAAGTTTAACCCCAGTATCGTACTTAAATACGCTTTTTGGTGTCATTCACATACTTTACAAAAATCTACAAGTAAGTACATAAATTCAACGATTTTTAATGAATTCTCCAATTAATAAATTATTCTTATCTAAAATACTCAAGTATAGCTTTTTTACTGTCTTCAGTATGAACCAACCTGCTTGAAAGCTTAAATATATTTTACAGAATTATCACTGGGTAAACATTAAAACCTCAGTTTCTTTTTAATAATACAACAGATTAAATAACCACCAATAAATAACAATCAGAAGCACTTTACCTAAATGTTTCCACCTCTAACTTTGTATAAATCAAATTAATCATTTATTCAAATCATACACGTGATCATTTATGAACGTCACTTAAGATCTAACTTTACAGGCTCTTCAAAGCAGAACAGCCAATAAACTCAGTCAGGTTCTCTTTTTCCCGATGTTTTAACAATAGTATGTAATAAAATCATAAATATTTGAACTGGAGCAAATGAGTCCGAAATGCAAATAATCAACAATTTTATAATAAGCTTTAGTTATTAAGTTATGTCTATTTGATATTTTTTAAATTGACATAATAACGATTCTCGTATTACGTTTGGAATTTGTTGTCGAATACAATTCAATGAAATAAATAAGGCGTACACTTAAATTATCCTTATTCTGAGTATTATAGTGTTGAAAGTCACCGTCCGATTTAAATTAATTAATATTATTCTGCATATATATTCAATTTTCAAACAGATATTAACCGGCCAGGGTGATAATTTTAAGTTCTTTAAACTCATTACGAATCTGAATCCCGTAGGGATAAACAATAAATAGCTCGCTTCTGCAAAACAAGTATGGACTGAACTGATAAAAACTATAAAACATTTATAATTAATTCATTTAATTGTATTGTTTCGTTTATATTTGATTTCAATCCTGTGCTTAGTAGCCAAAAAAAATTAAATTATTAAATATAATAAGGATAAGGAGATTTCGATTAGCTCTATGTAATATTAACAAGCTAAAAATTGCCATAAATCTGTATAGCAGAGTCAAAATACCAACCCGAAAGTTTAATTAGACGCCAAAAACTTACAATGAGAATTAAATCTTATCACTGGCCATAAATTAAGCGTAATCCTGACACATCCGAATTAATTTCTTTGTACCAATACCCAGCCGATACCAATCTTTCAATAGACGGAATTGAAATCCCATTAGTTAACTAACAGCCACACTATATATGGACCAACATTAATATGGAAACTTGCTTCGTATTATCTAAATAGGGTCATTTAAGATTAGATACCTCATTCTCACGTAGCCCAAGCTTTTGGGAAAATATAAAGGCGACCACTTGATAAGATCATTCAAGGCGCCACTCTGCAGGTATGTCAAATAAACCGGTCAAGTGCGAGAGAATTCTATACTATCGTCGACTTCACCTCAGATGAGTAAAGAATAATCTTAAATCTCTACACTCTCTCTGATAAATGTTGATCTTTTTTTGCTATTGAAAATAATAAATTAATTATCTAAAACAATAACTTTATTTATGATTAGTGGGGCTTTACAGTACACGATTTGTAATTAGTACCACTGTATCTTTTTGACAATTTTACATACATTTTTTCTACACATCTAATAAATATACTTTTTTCACTGTAGGCTTAAAGAGAAATTACCATATAAATACAACAATCAGGAAAGATCGTGTAATCATATAAATGCGCCAAATATATATAAGTTGATTTTTGTTGAAGTAACAAAATACTCCAAAGGTAACTCATATTATTTTACGTGTTTCCAATACAAAATTTTAAATATTCTATGTGCAATTAAAACTACGTCAATTGTGATTTTGTATAACTCAGAAATTTTTAGTATTTCGATAACAATTTTAAATATTAGTTTCTACTCATACATAGTTATATATTGTACCAGTATCAAAAGATAAATAAACTGTTCAACATATACGATTGAGATTCTTTTAATTAAATAAAATTCACCTAATATTTTTGACTGATAATTTTTTAGAAAATAGTCTCAACAAAAACATTTATTTCCGTGTGATTCACTGAACATCCGTTAAACATTTCAGGAATACTAACTAACCAACTGTTCATAACATGAGTCACTTTTTAAAATTCTTTTATTAAAATACTTGGAGGCCTGAAGCATTTTTACTAGAACGGAACTAATCCATCTTTATGACCATTAAAATATCATGATCGATGGTCACTTTATTTCACGGTAGGTATATAAATTAGAAAGCATTATCACGTATTCAATAAAGAAACTTCATCGTCTATCTATGACTACAAGTAGAACACAACTTAAAATTAAAAAAAAAAAAACAAAGCTTAGCTAACGTATTTACTTGTTGAGTATATGATATTTTTCATTTTATGTAAAAATGTCTTGTGTATGGAAATCGTTTTAAAGATCTTTTTTTAAATAGGTAAGCGCAAAAAGTTTGTAATTATTTAAGAATTTTTATGTATACTTTGACTCGGAACCTTCACAGGTTTGGCAAAATAATTCATGTCATCATGATCTATACAATAGTTAAATAATGTATCGAGGGCAAGCATGCAAACATATTTTCCATTATATTATTAAAATGAAATGTATAATTTCTACACGTAATAATACATATATTTAGGTCATTAGAAATGCCAAATGATCTCTAATCTATCTAGATCTACTAATCTTAGAGGTGTCCATGGGCGACAGAAATCACTTAGTATAGGTGAACTCTAAGCTTTTTTCTTTCCTATCGCATAAAAAAAATATTCTTGGATATAATAAGACATTAAGTTGGTCTGTTGATGAACAATTTATTTAAACGACTCGCAATAAAACGCAGTGTAAAATTTTACGTTTCTTTTTTGTTTGAATAAAAAACAACTGTCTATAAATTATTACGTACGTATCTTTACACTTTTAAAGTGTAGCAAGTAGTCCTTAAGATTTTTATCAAATAACAATTCAACCTTATTTATCATATTAAAGTAGCAAAACTAATGTATGTACTTTTCTGTATAAATTTAGTTCATATTACTTACTGGCTGTGAAGAATAGTGTCATAGACTAATTTATCATTTTAGTGGATGAGTAATGTTGTTGACCGGATATCATTTATTATATGGGAAGTAGATGAGTTCATTTTAAAAGATGGAACTATTTGGCTACAGTAGAGTCATACATTTCATAAAAAGCCTTGATTACCTAAAAATAGGTTAGATTAAGCTGTTTACAATGTATTTTAAACAACCCCGAAATAGTTTCACGCATGTTTTCTGTGATTGCAGAAACGTCTAAAGTTTGATTTCCGAACGTAAATTAGCTATTACGACTATTCCCAAAAACTATAAAAGCTTTTTGCGTATTTATAAACAACTTATGTACTGTATATAAATAAGTTACATAAGTATATGCGTCTTAATGTTGGTAGAGCATGTTCATATTCAATTTTGTATTCTTTTCAATTTAATCATTTATCCCCTATATACAATTTCTTCTTTCCACGTTAGGGTTAAGACAGTGTTTAATCCAAATCTCTTTGATATCTAAACTTTCAACTACACTAAGCAACGTCTAATGACATAATTGGAAATTAAGTAATATGTGCGTTAGATAAATAAGTATGAAGCAAAAATACAATGAACAAGTTACAATACAATGTGTTACAAAAATAAACTACGACATTGAAACAAAATTAAGCAAAAAGCAATAACATATCCTCAGGTACAGAGGACGAGAGAAAAATGTTTGCAATTCGGTGAACAAAAGGTACCCAAGGTATAACAAAATCAACATCCTTCGTCTCACGTCACGTATTTATAATCCTCTATCCGCTTCCTGCTTTTTGTATCTTTCGGTTGGCGGTTAATAAAAGAAATTAAACAGCTAGGTGGCGTTTATTATTTCTCGACTTCCCCTATGTTATATAATTTTGTTGATTTAATTAAGGCACACTCAATAGCAATAACAAGGTATATAATATATTCAAATGTATATTATACACGATATTTTAAAAGCATAATTTCACAGTTTCTATAACACTATTTTCATAGCTACTAAACTTTCTTTTATACGGTCTAGGCTAAACTTTATTAATTTTTAATACATAAGAGAAATATCATGTATGTATTTTTAAAAAATTCAAGGCATTCAACAATCAATTGGTCTTAATTAGATAATTCTATTAACATACCAACATTGTAAAAACCTAGGTTCTAGGTATACACAAACCACGGGTTATGTATAATAATATATATCCTTGTAATATTCTTGTGGAACGTGAATTATTTATAAATATTCCTAAAGTCATTTATGAAATACCTCTTCACATAGTTTATTAAGATACTCAGCAACGATGACACAGATAAAATTGTGCTCTAGTTCGCAGTCGGAACATTAAGCGGGAAAATGAGTCGCATTTTTGGTGAACAAATGTTGTCACTGTAGCCCACTTTGGGATATTTGCAAAATTTCTCCCTAACCGCGTGTAAACTTTAAGCTATACTAACAGAGAAAATTTTAGTAGCGACCGTGTTTCATGCAAATCACGCCGCGTTCTATTCCCACGCGTAATTTCAGCCAACAGTATGCAACCATCAAAGGCTGTTTAAATCCATTCCACGTTCTTTATTAAAAACGTTTTAAGTACAGCTATTTAATTTCGTCACTTCATCAAAAATAAAAAAAGTTCCGTTATAAATCTGTGCTTTACGTAACTGTTTCGAGGCGAAATTGATATTTGACGGGCTTTTCAGTCGAGCGAACGAACACCTTCTGTTAAAATCGATACACTTCGTGTTCGATTTTCTCGTTATAAGTTTATATTTAATTTTGTATATCCTTTAAGCATGTCATATTACATACGTTTGTTAAACTTTCTTGTAAAATGGCTTGGAAACATTTCGAAAAGCAATATGTATATTTGAATTCCGTCCGGATTACGTACGAAAATTCATATATGGAAGGATCTTGAAGAGCTGGAGTGCGTGTTTCGATTTCCGTATAGGAATTTCTTAATACTCGAAACAAAGTTAACCAGGTCGACAACACATCATTAAATAAATAATGATGTTATAATCTGAGTTATCACCTACCGAAAAGTGAACCTCGGTTAATTTATCCATGACCATTACAGCTATCTGACAGGGTTATTTAAAATATAAAAAATGTAATCAAACTATACACATAAATTATTTATGTAGTGAAACATTAAGTCGACTGTTGAATTTTGTATGAAGTGACGAAAACGTAGGAGATTGTTGCTCTCCAGAGACATCAATGAACATTAAAGCAGGTACAGATAAAACCTCACACCTTTATGAAAGAATCTTGTTTGTTTCGCAGGTATATCGTGTATTAAGCACGAGAATACACTTAACTTTTGTCTCATTTAGGCGAAGAAGGAATTCAAAAACGCATCTCAAACCTCATTGGTAACGTTCAAAACTTTTAGATAAAAAAATAAATTTAAATTAATATTAAGTTCCATCACAATCTTAAGAGACTGTTTTTAAAGTAGGTACACCGCATAAAACGAGTCATATTTACATAATGTTACATTGTATCCACCTCTCTATACGATGAATGAGTCATAGTATTATTATCAAAGGCCCCAAGTACAGCTAGAGATAAACCACAAAAGATCGAGACTGAATCGACAAGTTGATACAAGTTTTAACATGAACTGATATTTAATCTAAATTGTAAATATATATGCAGTAAGTTATGCTTCTGAGTTCTGACTCATTCAAGTTGAGTTTATTTATAAAACCAATACAGGATGTCTCGTTGAGTTGGTCAATTCTGTATATTCATTTATATTATTTACATTTTTACGTATCTAATATATTAATTAATGTACAAATATGATTAAAATTAATGTATGCTATATGAATAAATTAAATTAAAGTGTCCGTTTTAAAATATCCAAATAACGGTTGTTTTCTTAATGAATGTGAAAGAGAAAGTATATATACGATACATCCGACGGATACGAAATTTACAACACTTAATACTGTTTGATATAGCTAATCTTTGAAACGATAATAACTCAATTTTAAACATGTGTTTATATAAATTATGTTTAATTTAGATCTGATTTTTATATGATATTTAATCATCATTGAATGATTAACGATGTCAGTTGTCGGCGCTTTTATCGACTATCATGTGAACAGATATAAAAAATTGTCATAACTGCGCGATGCGTAGTCCTTAACTTAGATTTCAAAACTAGAAAACCTTAATAGGTTAGCTTATTATAAAGTATTAAAAAAACGTTTTATTATTTTAATGATGATGATACAGGTTAGAAAAGAAGATGTGTAAAATAATTTATTTTTATTTTTACTTCTGTTTCTAATATCTACCACAATTACAAGTATCTACACTTAAAATGAGGTTATCGCGACGTAGTTAATAAGTACATCAAGAGACGCATTATTTATTCATTCATATAAAAGGAAAATCATTGAAATTAATTTGAAAGGAAAGTTGTGTTGGAATGTCAAGTCCTTTTCAAAGCTTCTCTTCACGAGGCCTCGAAGGAAATCTGTTATAACAAAACCAGACTTTCGTTTTTCAGTTCTAGTCAGACCTAAGTATTTTAATGGTAATACTAGATATTTTCGAAATAATATCATATATTTTTTAATTCCTATCATTAACTTATATATATGTACATTTTAAATAAAAATAATATGGTAACGGTATAATTAGTTGTATCTTTATCTATTTCTTTTTAAACTTCAGAGTCCAATAAAACGATAGGTAATAATATTATATATAAATTAACGTCGCTGGCAGTCCTTAACCAAGGAACGGAAATAACTTATCAAACAAGCGTTAAGGGTACATAATACAATATAAAAGACAGAGAGTTAGTCTGCATAGCCTTCTTTATAAAATAAAAGCAGCCGGGCAGGTATGTAGCGAGCCGACTCATCCGAACGCTTGTACCCGTGCGCACAATGAGGAACCCGGATTATTCTTATATTGGACTTGAAACAGGTATCTAATATTGCGAGAGACGCGCCCACGTGCTTACATCTTTTGATAATATCGAAGCTCGAAGAGGTCTAAGTTAATAACTTCTATTTAAGAGCTAAATCCAATTTGGTGACAAAATATAATGAAATAACTCATGCCGTAATTACATTATTCTTATCAATTTTTAAAACGACAATCATCCATATCATTAGTCTTCTTTTACCAAACTAAAATTTTTATTATAAGAATTTGTTGAATATATTTGAACAATTTTTTAGGAGTATCGAGAGAATTACAGAAATCGCTATAACATGAGTAATATAACTGTGTCGCTCGTCGCAATGTGATTGGCATGTAGTACCTATAGGTGGTTGCATAATGAACCGAAGACGATCCGTGGAAAGGGAAGGGAGGCAGAGGTCTGAGGATGCCGACGCGCCATGCTACCTCCCGTTCCTGCTGGCGCAGAGTACTACAAATTCAAAGCTTCTTGATAAAACATCCTCATAGAATTGAATGTCCCGTTTTGTTTAGAAACATTATTTGAACGTTTACATCGCAACTTCTTTGTACTTAAACTTTTCATCATCTAATAACGAGACCTTACTACTATTTTTTTTATATAAAGTGATTCTACTTTGATTAATAATGTAAGATTTGAGGCCTAGTACGTTTATTGTGTATCTATCTTGTGTCGATATTTCAATATGAAATGTATAACCTAAACTGAACTGTTTTGCTTTTAATATTTAGTAAATTGGGATTAAAATACTAATTAGTCGTTAAATATTCTAAAGGAATGCTATAAAAGTTATGTCTAGAATGTGTTTAATTGTGATGCTGATAAGTTTATCGTACTTGTTAGTTAACCAAAGCGGGACTCCTCTGTGCCGAATAGATAGGCATTTGCTACCAACTTCATGCCTTCAGACCCTTTAATGTCTGTGGCACCGGATATTGTTTTCAACTATTACCTATGCTTATAGAGCTGAAATTAATATAAAGAAACAAACAATTTCATATATGTGTATAGGTTTCAAAAGAATTTCATATCATTACATTAAAAAAACAAGTATTTACAATCATCTAACTTCAATGACGAAAACATATTTGACAATATTTTATTAATTCCTTTTAATTTTAGATTTAGTTTAAGATACACATAAATACATACAGTACGTGTATATATATATATATGTATTACATAAAACAGATACATTAAACATGTTTTAACATACGTCATTCGCAGGAAGCTTCCGTTTCAGCATAGATGTTTCTCATTAAATATTATATTAAGGAATAACATAAATTTAGTAATAGATTAGGAAGAGGATATACAAATATATGTTTATTACACTAGCGCTATATGGATTAAATAATGTGAACATATAAATATATTCTCCAAAATTTAGAAAGAAATTTAATAAGCATTAAAATAGTAAGATTATATTATTATAATAAATTTCTTGAGCTTCAAACTTAAAGCAATACTGTCTGATTGAATAATCGGCAGAAAACCGACTCATTTTAAACAGTTACTGGACGAAAAATATCATAATGGAAAAATCTTATTCACATTTTTTATTATTTCAGGTATTACAAGAGCTCAGTTCGCCACATGGAGAGAGCAGAAATTGATGTAACTATTTTAAATAGTAGTTCTTTTTCGTTTCTAAAGATATATCGATCAATTCTTCTTTCTTATTATTTAGATTACTCCGTCAGGGTAAACAGAAAAAAATCAAGGATATTATTGTTGCTAGTAAGATAATTAATTCATGACGATAGTAGATTGTTAATGGTTGGAATGCAATGATAATATGTGCGTTAGGATAAACCGCATAGAAATCAATGGCAATACATTCCAGTTAACGCTATACTCTTGTATACGATGCACAGCGTCACAGGCTATGATTACATTTGAATTTATAGTGACAAATTCAACTAAGCACCTATTTACTGATCACTCGAAAATTGTTATCATAAAAAATTGCATAAAGTATATTTAGTTCAAAATTAAAATACTTTATTACTCAATCACTACGTTTTTAATAATGATAATCTTTAATATTGTGTGTAAGTTAAACACTTGAATCTGATTTAGCTCACATTTACAAGGGTTCATCCAAAAATATGTATTTACGAAGAAATTCAAAAATTTAAACAACAGCTTACTTGGTATAAATAATCTATAAACCTTCATACTCATTTATTAAAATTTTATCAATATATACAGACACCCAAATACATCTCTCTGTAAAGAATTTATAATTTTACTGACTAATAATTCACGTGGAATGTAAGCTTTTGACAATTTCTTATAGATATTCTACAATTTCTTAAATTATACACATAAAAAATTTATTCACTTTAGTACAAAAGAGTACTAATTTTTGCAATATATCGCTAAGAATCGGGTAACAACGGTAACTTTTTTAAATATACGATGTTTGTTATATAGGTATGTTCTTCTGTTACTTGTATACTCTGTATTACGAATGCCGAAAGTCGAAACCTATAATCATAACAGTGAGTTATCACTGCAAGGGCGCGCTTCTGGCCATGCAGTACTTCTTCGTGGAATTATGAGTTTGGTACGTGCCCGATGTTTGCAATGAGATAAGGATAACACTTTATGTTTATTCCCGTCACAAAAGTCAGAATTACAGAAAGTATGTGTAATTGGTGGCGGATTTTTTGGAGTATACCCGTTTTAGGTAAATTTTAAAGTGACCTACTGCGCAATATGGATTATGGTACATAAAGGGTTATTTAGCGCTGTCGCCGGCAAAATTTAATGAGGATCGTACGAGCTGTTTTCAGTCTTTTCAAAGTTTCCTTTGAATTTTCAGCGAACATAAAATCTGCAATTCATGTTTACCCTTGGCTTAATGTGCTATTTTAAGCATCATTATCTAAATTAAGCAAGCGATTTTAATTCACATTTTCCATCAACGTTTTAACAATTTTTTTAATTAATTAATCAATAAAAATAAATGATATCCTCTTTTCTGTTATGGCTTTGAATAATATTCGTAGAATAGAAATAAGAAAAATATATTTCTAATATTTAGTCACGCTCTTATTCTCCGCACTGGGACTTTAACAAAAAAATATACGTTTAATTGAAAATTCTTAATTTTAAAGCGTTCGCATTTACATTTTTTTAGTGTTAATTATTTTTCTATAAGCTATAATGATTACACAAATTATCGTAAAAATAAATTAACGCCTAGAATATCGTGCTAAACTGTTAGACAATGATGTGTTAGGAAATTCTTTTTTTTATTTCAATAAACTCGTTGATATTTACTATGTCTAAGTTGTTGTAAATATTTCTTATAGTCATAAAGAGCACTGTACTTTCACGGTGAAATATTTAGCATTTAGTTGCTCAATGAATAAGTTAGTAAAATGTAGGTTCTCTTCGAACGGGAGCTGTAAATTTTGGATTTAATGGTTATGAAGCAGTTGGAGTTCTTAAGTGAAAATGAAAGTGATACCCAGGAGTGTTTTAACGCTCTGTGATTAAAAGAGAAAACCTTTATCGCATATTTCGTTCAATATAAGAAGTCTATTTAGGCGGTTGGTGTTTTTATTTATTTAAAGTGTATTACGTACTATGTTACATTTCTTTTGGAACGAAAATATTGTATACATAAATTTAACGCCGGAAAAAATGCATGGCCACTTTTTACACCACACACCGCCACTTTTTATACCTTACTAAATAAATTCAAGCTCGCCAAAGACAGATAAAAATATAGCACCCAATAGCATATGTAACTCACATTCCAAGATTACAATGAGCTTTTATTAATTTTCAAATTAATTAGTATGGAATTCCATCACTTAAACATCCAGTCTAATAACAATAGAAAAGCTTCTTTCAAAAAAGAGTACCCACAAATTAAAACGCTCTTGAGGGTGGAGTTTCAGTAAGCCGTCACGCCGTAAATAATTAACAAGGCGTTAATTTTAAAATATGATAAGACATAACAAATTCCTTCCGCAAGAATGAACTAAAAGATTTATTAAGAACTTCTAGATTCTTCATAAATATTTTAGTTCATTTTAATTCAAATATTACTTTCAATTTTTAAAGTAGTAAAACTATATGTACATATTTAAATATTCTATATTTTTGTTTTACTCAGATGTTGGACTGTGTCTAATAATCTTAGAAAGATATGACCTGAGAATGTATATAATATATCATATATGGTAGCATGCCACGTGAAATAAATATCCAAAATAAGAAATCCTAATAAAAACCTTTATCTGAGAGATATATATTAAGACTAGCTGATTCCGCAAACGTCGTTTTGCCACATAAAACAGGGGTTCATTGTAGAGGGGTGAAAATTGGGGGTTGTATGTATTTTTATATGCTGTATCTTAAAAAAATGAAAAAAAAAATGTCGTCCAAAAATTAAAAAAAAATTTAAGGGTGAACAACCCTTATCACTTAGGGGGATGAAAAATAGATGTTATCCGATTCTCAGGCCTAC